>JAWDGP010007852.1:1215000-1412500 GCA_033675545.1 Elysia crispata | reverse complement strand
TTGACAGTTGAACCCATTCTGTCGAAAGAATCGATATCAATTTTTCAGTACCTCTATAGTGGTGATAATAATGATAATAAAGCAAATAATTCATTTTAATTTATTCGACTGAAAACCGGCTGGTCCACTGCTCAATTAAATTATACACTCTTATTTAAGAGTATACTGAATCAGATATAATTGAGCACAGAGTTGTTTGGAAACTTTCCAACTTGCAATTAATCTCTTTTGAAAGATCTGTTTCTGAATTCGCTTTTATTCAGAATGATCATTAGCCGATCTTGCTTTGTTTGTTCGGGCACTCACAAAACCCTAGGTAACATGAAAATAACAGCAAACAAACATTTATTCGTTGCCCTTCTTTTAAATTTTCATTTTGCGAAACCTATTTTAGTTTTTTTTTTTTTTTTTAAGTAACAACGCAAAACAAATCAAATTTATTAGGCTCTGAAGAGATGAAAATGGGCATATGTGAAGGTCCGCCTATTTGTTATGTCGTCAATCATGAGTAGTGAGCACACAAGTTATAACTAGCCTAGGATTTCATGTAACAATAAACTATGCCTATGTACGAGGGGAGATCAATAAGTCTTTACCCTAACTATGAAGGAATTAAGCTAGAGAGCTGAAACTTACATCACATTTTGTTACTTCTCCACATAGTCACCCTGCATATCGACACATTTCTGCCTCTTTTCTTTGACCTTCAAAAGTCCTTGAGCGTAATATGACTTCGGATGGGACTCAAACCATTCTTCTCCTGCAGATATGACATCTTCATTGCTATGGAAACGCTGTCCCTTCAGATGTTTTTTCAGACTTGGGAAAAGGAAAAAGTCAGATGGTGCTAGATCTGGTGAATACGGCGGATGAAGGAGAATTTTGAACCCACACTGCATCGATGTGTGAACTGCCATCATTGATCTGTGCGCTGGAGCATTGTCATGAAGCAAAAGAATTCCTTTTTGCAGCTTCCGACGGCTTTTCTTGGCCAAAGTTGATCGCAATTTTGCCAACAAAGCTGAATAATAGTTTCCAGTGATTGTATGGCCCTGTTCTAAATAGTCCTTCATGATAATGCCAACTCCGTCCCAGGAGCAGGACAGCATAACCTTTCCCATCCAAGAAAAGCCGTGGGAAGCTGCAAAAAGGAATTCTTTTGCTTCATGACAATGCTCCAGCGCACAGATCAATGATGGCAGTTCACACATCGATGCAGTGTGGGTTCAAAATTCTCCTTCATCCGCCGTATTCACCAGATCTAGCACCATCTGACTTTTTCCTTTTCCCAAGTCTGAAAAAACATCTGAAGGGACAGCGTTTCCATAGCAATGAAGATGTCATATCTGCAGGAGAAGAATGGTTTGAGTCCCATCCGAAGTCATATTACGCTCAAGGACTTTTTAAGGTCAAAGAAAGGTGGCAGAAATGTGTCGATATGCAGGGTGACTATGTGGAGAAGTAACAAAATGTGATGTAAGTTTCAGCTCTCTAGCTTAATTCCTTCATAGTTAGGGTAAAGACTTATTGAACTCCCCTCGTAAAAGAGAATGAATAAAATTGTTATGCTCTCTGCCTTTCTTCCTCATTTTCTCACGTTTTCAGTCTCCTTCGCTCTTCATTTCACTTCCCTGCTAATGCGTAACACATATTTAATTGCGCTTGTATTCTTTTCATACAGGGTTTCATCGCATCCTTCAACAGGCCGAGGTGAAAAAGTCCTTTTTTTGACCTTTAGTATTAAAGTACTCTTTGTAGTCAATGTTTCGCTCATCTTTTTCTTTGGCATGCATTCATCTTGTAAGTTTTTTCACGTTTCCACTCTCGGGGAAGCAAACTGCCCTTTTTGAAATAATAATAATAATAATAATAATAATAATAATAATAATAATAATAATAATAATAATAATAATAATAAAAATAATAATAAGGGTAATAATGATGGTAGTGGTGCTGCTGCTGCTGCTGATGATGATGATGATTATAAAAATGATAATAATTCATTTGATATTACCTAAAACCCCTGGTTCCACCTCTCAATTAAAATATATACAATAGATGCGGCAAAAATAATTAAAATAGTTACGAACAAGAATAAAAATTGATCTGAAAAAGGATGAACTCAAACGTATGATTAAAAAAAAAGAAAATCTACACACCAGCACGCAAAGACGTTAAGTCTTAGACTAGAGAAAATTTTTATGACATATGGAAATTATGTATAGCTTAAATGAAGAACAAACAGAAAAAAGACTATAAATAAATAACCTCAATAGTATACATCCTAAAAGTACAAGAGCATAAACTGGCTAGGCAAAAATTGTAACACTAGTACATGTAGTTAGTATAAGAGACAAATAAAATCGTTAACATAACTCAAAGTAATGCAAAATAATTCAAAACCTAGTAAAGGCTAAAGAAAACTTCCAAACTTAAGGGTCATGATAAGACAAAGCTCTGTTTCCAAATAAGTTTGATTTTACAAGCCTTTAAAAATATGATTGGCGGTCTGCATTGTTTGACAATGAAAGATCATTTAGCAACCTAAAAATATTGCAAACTTTTTTGCCGATCTACTCTTTTTATATGATAATCAAAGCAACCATTTCACAGAAAGTATTTCAAATCTTCATTGCACATTTTTCTAAGCATTCATGTGGCTACTTTAACTTGGATTTCCCGAGAGATGAGATAGCATGGGTTAAAAAAAACTCACAATCACAGTGGTCTAGCCTATTCATCACGAGGGAAGGCACAAACTCTTGGACAATTTCATTATCTCTTAATTCATATACCTCCCTAATGGTTTTAAGATAATAATTCTCAGATTGGGTGAAGTAGTTTTCCATATTGACATGTTAATTAAACTTTAACTACCAAGGTCCACACAGATTTAGAGTTTGGAACTGAATATTTCTTACTGGTGACCTACAGATGTTTCATCTCCACATACATTAGAATGCTTTCATCAAAAAAAAAAAAAAAACATATTCCAGTTTGCTGTATTTGCTGAATATATAAATTCCAATTTACTGCTTTTGTCTGATAAACAAATTACTTGTTTCTTCTTTATTTTATTATTTTTTGTCGATTATGCATTTCTTTGTACATTTCAAGCAGTTTAATTCTACCGTTGTCTTTTCAGTTGGTACCTCTCTTACAACATAATTATTAAATCTTTGAGACCAGAGAATTTCACGCATTGGTGCTGTAATTGTATAGAATATAATATCAATCAAGTCTAATTGAAAAATATTACTTTAGAAGCCCAGTATATCATAAACTATGACTTTAGTGCCTATGAATGAAGTACTGTGAATTTCAACTCAGAACCACAAAAGATATTGATTTAACTCCATTTCTCTTTATCTTCCCCTCTTACTCCTCGTCTTTTTGCCTCTTCTTTGTCGTTGCCCATCCCTACTTCTCTCAATATGCACTTTAACTGTATGATTGGTCTATCATTCTATCATATTTTTCCAACAAAAAGAGACTTTCAAGTTTAAAAAAAAATCTTTTATAAACTAATTTTCGAAATTACATTTATTATATATTTCCTAGGAATCCACAATGAAGTCATTCAGATTTCTCCGGGTGTTGTCAACAAAATCATTTAATACATCCAAAACATTACAGATTAGAACAGGTAAATAGGCTTTAAATTTGACATTTTACCATGATATCCTATATGAATGCTTTAATGATCTTGTTTTAAAACACAGTTAAATAAACAGACGGAAAATGAGAATGGTCTGTTTTGAGAATGCAGCTAGGCTATGGAGGAGAGGAGCAGGAGGCTAATTAAAGGACACATAAATAAATAAATAAATTAAAAAAAAAATTTTTACTTGTACTAATAGTTAATTAGGATTATTTGAATATTCTTGAAGTATCAGGAATTGTTTAAATAGAATTCATATATGGACATCATAAATTAATTTTTTTTAAAGTATCAGCCATAATTATTGTGTCTTCTCCAGTGTCTCTGCTTGCCTGCAATAGGAGGGTAGGCAAGAGCTCTACACACTTGTTTAACAAGAGCGATATCCAGCAGATTCAGCCTTACCATTTGGCATCCTATGTCTCTTTAGCACGCCAGGTATGCATGTTGGAGATGCTTGTAAGCATACATTTTACATTGCATTTAGACCTTATTTTTTCCAATACAAAATATTAAAAATTTTGTTTCACACAGCATGGAAGAAAAGAGTGTCAAAATCAAATTTCTGAGATCAACTTTTTGTAGATCGATGATATTAAACAATCAAAACTTCTCTTCCAGCACTATACCTAAAATTTCAAAATCTCTACAGAAAACTTAACAAATTGTGAGGGATCTTATTTTCATATTATATTCATTAAAAATAAATATGAAACAGAAATTCATATATATATATATATATATATATATATATATATATATATATATATATATAAAAGATAATACTATGATAACATTAAACATTTCCTCCTTTGCATCAAAACATCAGTTTTTCATATATAAATTTATAAATTTCAATCATTTTCACTAGTAATTGTATTTATCCTGTTACTACTGCTTTTCAAAGCATATATGTAAAAATCACTTTGTGTACCATTTCTTACGTCCATTTGAAAAGCAGTAGTAACAGGATAAATACAATTACTAGTGAAAATGATTGAAATTTATAAATTTATATATGAAAAACTGATGTTTTGATGCAAAGGAGGAAATGTTTAATGTTATCATAGTATTATCTTTTATTTTCTAAAGACTTATTGTATGAGGACCATTAAAAACAACATTATTACTTCCCCTTTTTATGAAGTTATATTCATACCTTGAATCATATTTTCTTTAACCCTTTTTTGTTTACTCTGATTCTAGCCAGGGTCTGAGCCTAGTGTTGCAGCTATAACTGTGGACACTAGTCGGAAAAACTGCCTCATTACCTGGGAGGATGGTTTTATCTCTCAGTATGTCCTTCCAGGATCAATCTTGCAGGCTTTGGGACTCTTGGATCATTTGTTTTATTTATACCTCGATATTTTTCTTCTCATCAGTTATGTTTCCCTTATATTGAGAAAGTAATCCTATTTGTATGGCTGCCAAATGATAAAGAAATTAAGTTGGCCTTTTCGGTTTTTGTTCCTTTTAAAAAGTGCTAATCTGATATCAATAGAAAAACTTTCCTTGGCAATACTCAAAACCATGGTTAGAATGAATAATCAGTTATTATTAGAGATTCCCCAAACATTCAAATAAAGCTGGTTTATCGTTGCAAATTACTGGAATAATAACAAGCATGGGACTGATGAAAGCAGCAAAAGATAATAAGAAGTACATTAAAATCAAGGCACAGAAGGAATCAACACATTGCCAATGTGGAGCAAAAGTATAGGACTAGGTCTGGAAGTCTGGCAGTTATTGCAATGGGTTCACTGTTAATTGCAACTTGAAAATCATTTTAAATTCTCATTACTATGTGGACACAAATGTCATAATTCTCATTAGGCAGTATAACTCTAGGCACTCTATATAGCTTTAGGATGAGTGTTAAAGAAAGATCTTAAAATTCATTGGGATTAGCCGTTTTCCCATATATTCAATCAGATCAGTGTGTAATATTGTCTTGGTCTTGAAGGTTTCACAGTGCATGGCTGCGCCACAACTGCCACTGTAAAGCGTGTCGTCACCCCAATGGCCAGAAGTTGTTAAACCCATCAGATGTATCCTCAAATTTGGCTATAGTCCGTGCTGTCATTCAAGGTATGATGTCAGGTCTTCACTTACTCTCAACTTTTTTATTGTGTCAAACACATGTGTTAAATGTTTAAGGCTAGCAGTAACATATGCAGTATGTTTACAAATTTTGCAAATATTGTAAAGCACTCCGCATTTTTGTTTTGCATTATAACTGTAAATGCCATAATCCCACATTTCCCTTTTCAGTTTAAGTTTGCTCCTGTGCCTGAACAAATAAAATATTTTTTCATTATGATTTTACTGTATCCCCCCCCCACATACACACACACGCTTCCCACAAGCATTTAGTGTTTCGAATTTATTCCTTCAGAGATGATTATTTTATTTTCAAACAGTTTTATCAGAAATTAAAAATATTTTTCAGCAATTTACAATCTTACAAATATATGATTTTATTTAATAATAATAACAATAATAATAATAATAATAATAATAATAATAATAATAATAATAATAATAATAATAATAATAATAATAATAATAATAATAATAATAATAATAATGATGATGATGATGATAATAATAATAATAATAATAATAATAATAATAATAATAATAATAATAATAATAATAATAATAATAATAATAATAATAATAACAATAATAACAATAGTAACAATAGTAACAATAACAAAAGCAGCAATTACTTAAGGTGTAAACAATCACCCAATCTGGACTTATATGGACAAAGATGATAAAATTCAAAATTACCTATTGTCATTTCGCCTAAAAATTGGCTTCACCAGTACGGTGGTAACATTAGTACGGATCCTTGGACTTATATATAGTTGTGCCCAAGAGTTTAGCATTTGTTTCTTCATTCTATAAAAGCAGCAATAGTAGTAATAATAATGATAATTAAAAAAAAAATAATAATAATAGTAATAATAATAATAATAATAATAATAATAATAATAATAATAATAATAATAATAATAATAATAATAATAATAATAATAATGATAATAATAATCATCTTGAAGTCACATTTTTATATTTTGAGTTACAGGTAATAAAATTTGAAATTTCATTATGAAATAACAGTTAAAATGGCTCTTTAAATGTTAAGTAAAAACCATATTACAGTTTAAAATAAATTCATTTTGCTTCATACATTTTGTTCATTAACTGCAAAATGCTGGGGGGTGGGGTCAGCATGGTAAGGAGTAGCTACCTCATGGTGAGGGGCAGTCGCTCTCCTTCTAAAGGTAGGCCCGGATACTATATGGTTACCCCTGCTGGCTCTAGCTCACGTATACCTCCTAGAAGCTGGTTGTGCACGCCAGCGGGTATTCATCGGGTACTTGCCTCGACTAAGTAAACTCAAGGGCTATGCCTGAGGGTGGGCATGCCTGCCCCTGAAAATGAGCATGAAACGAAAGTATCTGATGAACCAGACGGCGTGACAATTAGGCATGTGGCAAACCTAACCAAAAGGTATAAAGGACGGGACCAGGCACAAAAGAAATCTCCGAACAAATACAGTGAAAGGGATTGGAGCCCCATCATGTATTCTTCCAAAGAAATGCCACGAAGATACAAGTAAAAAAAGAAGCAAGTCATACAGGGGAAAACTGAGCCCCCTGCGGAGGAACATGTTGTAAATAATTTACAGAGAAGAGGCTCGAGTTCAGGAGATTATGTTCCACGTAATGACGAAGGTGACTCAAACCCGCAAAGGTCACCGTCTGACAAAGTGCCACTGAAATCCCGAAAGCGCAATATTACCATAGCTACATGGAATGTAAAAACACTACTACAGCTAGGAAAACTGGACAACTTATGTCAAGAAGCTGAGGATCTCAAGACTGGCATTCTTGGAGTAGCAGAAACCAGATAGACTGATGAGGGTTGCATCAAGAAAGAAAACTACACTTTTATTCACTCTGAGCTGAAAGTAAACATGAAGTTGGATTCCTTATAAACAACGCCATACTCAAACATGTCAAAGGGTACCTTCCTGTCAACGAAAGATGTAGCCTATTAAAAATCAAAGCCAAACCTTTCGATATTTCTCTCTTTCAAGTCTATGCCCCAGCATTAGACTACACAAATGAAAAAGTAGAAATATTCTATGAAATTTTAGATAACACCATTAAAGAAGTCAAATCGTCTGAGGTTCTAGTGGTGACGGGCGATTTCAACGCAAAGATTGGAGATGAGAAACACCAAGTGATAGCCGGTGGACATGGCCTGGGTGATAGAAATGAAAGAGTAACAAGACTGATACATTTTTGTGAAGAACACAAGCTAGCAACCATGAGCACATATTTCCAGCTACCAAAGAGACAACTCTACACTTGGAAAAGTCCTGCAGACATAAATAACAAGGAATCGGATTACATTCTCATTAGTCAAATATTCCGACAAAACATAAAAATATGCAGAACCTATCCCGGTGATGATATTGGTTCTAATCACAACCCAGTAGTTGCTCGGATGAAAGTCAAACTCAAAAGTTCTGATACGAAAGCTGCTTGCAACCAGCAGCATGATATTGATCGTCTCAAAATTGATAGAATAAGACAAGAATACAACATAACAGTACAAAACAAATATCAAACGCTGATAAATGAAAGTTCTGTACAACAAGAACCAACTGACCTAACAGAAAGCATCGACAGAAAATGGAAGGCACTGAAAGACAGCATGACACATGGCCTTACCACCTTGCCTAAGAAAGGGAAAAAGAAAAACAAAGTATGGATGACAGATGAAATCCAAAACATCATGCAAAAACGCAAGGACGCAAAGATCGAGAACAATCCAGAAAAATACAAGAATCTAAATAAATTTATAAAGAAGTAGTGCATCAAGGCCAGAGATGAAATGCTGTCAGAAAAGTGTTAAGAATTGGAGGAAATGCACACAAACAAAAGAACAAAATCTACGAAGACATCCGTGAATTGTCCAATTCCAAAACCAAATCACCAATTGGAGGATGCAGAACAAGTAAAGATGGCAAAATTCTCTTTGAAACTGAAGAAATAAAGAAAAGGTGGAATGAATACACTACTGAACTATTTGAGGACAACAGACCAACAAAGCCAGAACACCATCCAACCTAGATGGTCCTAGGATCCTTGAGTCAGAGGTTGAGGAAGCAATAAGAATTTCAAAAAATGGTAAGGCACCAGGACCTGATGGTCTCACCTCAGAAATGATCAAAGCCTTAGATAGTTTCAGCACAGACAAGTTGACTGAACTATACAACGAAATCTATGAATGTAACCCGATGACTTCTTGGACTCAGTCTTTATCACGTTCCTCAAAAATATAAAAGCCAAAGAACGTTCCGACTTCAGGACAATAAGTTTAATGTTCCACCACTTAAAAATCTTCATCAACATCATCCTTAGCAGAATGAAAAACAAGCTGAAACAACAGAACGTGAACGAGCAATTTGGATTCCAAGCCAACAAAGGATCAAGGGGCGCAACTTTTTGTTTCAATATTTTGGTCCAAAAACAAATGAAAGTGCAAAAAGACCTATCTGCATGCTTTATAGACTATGCCAAAGCGTTTGATCGTGTGAAGCATTCTGAATTGGTAGAGGCTCTTGCAAGGACAAGCATAGGTGGGAAAGATATTGGAATCATCACAGAGCTATATTGGAATCAGAAGGCTGCTATTTGAGTTGACCAGGAACTATCTGAACCGGCTGCAATCCAATGAGGAGTAAGGCAGGGGTGTTTTATCCCTGTACCTGTTTAAAATATACACAGAGTATATCTTACGGGAATCAAATCACATGAATGGCCTCAACATCAACAGCACACACATCAACAATATACGCTGCGTAGACGCCAGCACCCTGCTGACTAACATCAATGGAGACCTTCAGAAAATATTTGATGTAGTGAAGAGTGCAAGTGAACAAAAAGGGTTTGACATGAATGTGAAGAAAACGAAAATGATGGTTATTAGTAAAAATGAAGACACGCAAACAAAAATCAAAGTTATGGAAAACAACTTGAACAAGCACAACAATTTAAATATCTAGGCCAAACAATTGCCAACGAAGACTAAAGTAACAAGGAAATTGAGATTAGCATTGCACAAGCCAAATCAATGTTCATCAAATTAAGTGATAGGCCTTTTTTATGTCAAGAGACATTTCACTAGATCTCAGACTTAAAGTCATCAGCTTCTATGTATATTCAAGACTCGTCTACAGCGACGAAACATAGATTCTCAATGTAGAATGAACCAAGAAACTTGAAGCCCTAGAGATGTGGATATTCAAACGCTTGGCAATAGTTAACTACAAAGATAGAATGACAAATGAGGAAGTTTTGAGTAGACTTGTTGTTGAGATAGGACTGCTATCGCAAATAAGAACATATCAGTTGTCATATTTTGGCCACATTGCAAGGCATGACAGCCTGCAGAAAACAGTCCTCACAGGTAGGATAGATGGTAGAACAAGAAGGGGCAGACCCAGACATTAATGGTACGACATCAAAGAATGGACTAGCAACCAGCTTTACACGAACATCAAACTAGCCCAGGATTGTGTGACTTGGAGAAGCGTGGCAAGTCGACCTCAGAATGGCCCTCAACAGCCGGGATGACAAGGACAACAACAGCAATTGTCGCACTTTCATATTGATTTTATCTATTTTTTTTTTTTTGCTTCATTTGTGTTTTGAGGTGTTGATAATTTGTAAAAGTGCTGAGTGAATCTCATTGACATAATTATATGCATATCAAAACAGTTATTGAACATAAACAAAAATGTGAAAACCGGGCTTTATCTAGTGTAACTGTATATAAAGAAAGTAAGTAAGGTTTCTTTTGAATTAACCAGAATTGAGATTAATTACTTTTCAAGATTAAGAACATTTTTAAATCTTACAAAGAAATCATTAGATCTTGACAAATACCTGGAATAAGTCTAAATGTGCATAGAATATACAAATAGATATTATGTTAAAATGACAACCACGTTATTGCAAACTAAAGATTTATTATTATTTTTCTGATATGAAATTGAAGTATTAGGGCTTTATTTATTGAAAACATATTTTACCTTTCAATATGTTTATACATGTACTACTGCTAGCACACTATATATACACATCATTCCAACCTCAAAGGAAAGAACTGTGCCAATGTTTTTTTCGACCTCCTCATTCATGGTGCAAAACAAAAGCATAGAACTATTTTTCCTTTCTATGGCATGAAATTTTATAATATCACTTCAAATCAGAGTAAGCTCTCACCATATGAGGTCTAAGTCTTTTTAATAATTGGAAATAAATTTGTTTTCCTGTATTAGTTTAAAACGATAGCTATTGCATTCATCTGCCTTTTTTGTTCAGGTACCTCTTTAATTGTGGAATTAGAAGGAATGGATGACTCTCACACAGTTCAGATCCCAACCAGTTTCCTCCGCGCCCACAACTATAATCCACAGACCATACTGGACAGACGAGTACAAAAGAGACCTGAGCCTGCCTCAGTGAGCATTTGACCCTTCTTAGGTTCAGCAAGTTTTCCATTTTCTGTGATGAAATGCGGTTGGAAAATTTCCTTTTTCAATATTTTTTCTTTTGCATTTACAATACAAATCAAAATCCCATTTCAAAAACTTAAAGAGTTAATTGATTGCTTTGATTTGAAGGTTAAATTATCCAAAAGGTTGTTCTTTTAAAGTAATGAGATATTAAAATATAAACTGTAAAAAATATGCTATTGAAATAATTTTCAATGTGAAGTATAATAAAAATTATTTTGGTAAAATGTGTTTTTGTTTTACTTTTTGCAGGAAATTCCTTTTGTCTCTTATAAAGACATCATAAATTCAAAAGATTTCCTTTATAGGTGAGATTTGTTTTTAGAGCTTATAGCTCTTTAGTTCAAGTTGCTATTTATGACAGCTGTCAATCTTACCTGAAATTTTTAAGATACAAAAGGTGGAAATTAAAGACTATTAATGCTATTGTATAAATTGTGAATGTTGAGAAAAAAAAAATGCAAAGGTTATCATTATGAATTCTTGCAAGGCTCCATATCAAGCCTTACTAGTCTAAATGAGATTACAATTTATTTATCATTTTATTTGACAACAACAATAATGCTTTGAAAGAAACTAAAGCATCCTTTATTAATGGGTATATCATCCTTACATACCATTCTCTTTAACAGATGGGTCCGGCACATCAATGAAGAGGGCATCTGTATCATTCAGGATGTTCCGTTAAGAGAAGATATGGTGCAAAAGGTAGGAATCATCTCCAAGCTTACTGTATCTTCTCCGCAATGCAGTATTTCTTCCTCCTCCTCCCCTCTGTCTTCAATTTCCTCTTCTAATTCTTTTTCTTCCTCCTCTTTCTCTTCATTTCCTCTTCTAATTCTTCTTCTTCTTCTTCTTCTTCTTCTTCTTCTTCTTCTTCTTCTTCTTCTTCTTCTTCTTCTTCTTCTTCTTCTTCTTCTTCTTCTTCTTCTTCTTCTTCTTCTTCTTCTTCTTCTCCTTCTCCTTCTCCTTCTCCTTCTCCTTCTCCTCCTCCTCCTTCTCCTTCTTCTTCTTCTTCTTCTTCTTCTTCTTCTTCTTCTTCTTCTTCTTCTTCTTCTTCTTCTTCTTCTTCTTCTTCTTCTTCTTCTTCTTCTTCTTCTTCTTCTTCTTCTTCTTCTTCTTCTTCTTCTTCTTTCTTTTTCTGCTTTAAGAGTGCAAGTTACGACTTATGATTTTTGCTCGTCAGAAAAGTTACATTCAATTAACATACATAAAGGTGCAAGACGAGGAGAGAAAAGGACTTTCAATTAAGAATTTTTTTTTTAAGTTAATGTTGACCTATCTTTAAATTAAGATCTTTGTTATGAATTGACAAACTTGAGATAATTCACTTGCGGTTATGCCATTAATGCTAATCTGAACAAAAACCTACATTGATCATCTTAATCTCTGATTTTTTCACTTGTGGTTAGCCCACCTTTTACACTGCATTTAGGGACAAATTCTTTTATGATTTTGTTTTCTTTCTTTTTTTCCCCTCTGCATGCACTTGTTTTATCTTAATATCAATCTTCAGGTGGTAGAAATGATGGGTCCTATTATGCCAACAATATACGGTTCTGTGAGTACAACAGTTCAATATCTCTTTCATTCAAAGTAAAAACTGTTTTATTTTTCTCCCAGGATAAAATTGAAAAACAAATTGGGGATGGAAGTTAGAACCAGAATTTTTTTTTTCCACTTTCATGTTTGTGGCTCCGATCAGAATATGGCCTATTGAATAGGGGAAAAGATATATATGAAAGGAAAAATGTAGGATACAATTTGCGAGAAAGATCATTATCTCTCAACATTTTTTTATTGTTTTTCAATTTGGAGTAATCATATAAAATAATTCTTACTTTCAAATGATGATTGATCTAGTAATTGCAATGTTGATAATTCCAATGCCTTCACTTTTATAATATTATTAGAAACAAACTTGGTGTTTCTAAACATTTTAGAGTATTTTTTAGCAGATCATAAATTGAAAAGCGCAAAAAATATAATAAATTGAGATACGCTCTTTTGAATATAATTTTACTCCCCAAGTCTCTTTAAGGAAGACCAAGATAATTGTTTTTCTTATTTACTCATTTATTGAAATATGGTGAAAATGCCGCTCATTCAAATTTATGTCTTTTAAATTTTTTTTTAATATTTAAAAATCTCTAAAGTATTTGTATAGAGAATACTCTAGATCTTCAGCCATGTAAAAGGACAAGACAAAGTTTAAGGTATTCGGCAGGGCTAACATCATTGTATTAAGATTTAAAGTACTGGGACTAAAGCTAACACTTCTAAAAGTAATGATATGATTTTTGGGCTGATTACAGTGAATTGGGATCAGCACCAGCATGATCTGAATTATCAGTCCACATCACTGAGGCAGGCATATCACCGGTACAGTTACTGGGGACTTGCATGCAACAGACTTCTGCCCAGTTTGCATTGGTCACACAGTTTTCATGTATTATTTTCATCGTGTCAGTTGCAGATCTCTCTGTGTGCTGCTTGATAACCTTACACCATGACTGTGGCCATCTTTTTTTGTGGTCACAGTCTTGCAGAACAGCAAAAGTGCAGTCTCAACTCAACTCTAGATTACAGCTGGGACTGACTGAGTCTCAAGTTCAGAACAGTTCTTAGTCAAGATTTAATAAAGAAAAAAAAATGGAAGACTTTATTTAGGTTTAATCAAAAAGAAAGTTTTGTAAATATTTCTGTTTAGCATTTTACTTATGGAAAAAAAAACGTTTAATTGCAAGCCAAAATTTTAAGAAAAATTTTGTACTTTAATAGTATTAGTATTCTGAATCTATGAAAAAAAGGTTACAAATTTTTAGTTTATGAAATATGCTACTCTGTAAATCATGCAGAAAGGAATGTCCTTATTATAATTTCCTAAGTTAAAGTGATATATTAATTATTAAACATTAAACATGTCTTTCTTTCTCCAGACATTTGATGTGGTACAAACTCCTGAGCAAATCAACGTAGCTTACTCAAGCCTTCCCATTGGTCTGCATCAGGATCTAGTTTATTTTGAATCCCCTCCTGGTCTACAGCTGCTACACTGCTTAGAGTTGGTTCATTTTGTCTTTGTTTTAGTGTTTTGAATTTGTCAAGAATATGTAGTCCATTACAAAGACATTGTGATCAGGAGATTGTGGGTTAAGTCATATTTCGGGCAACTGTAAAATAGTGTTCGAGTTTACATTGAACAAAAAATTTGTGGGATATTAATTTTAGTGACACATTGGTTGTGTAATTGTTATTTTTGCTCTTAATAACATTTCAAATGAAGAAAGATCGGAATTTAAGTTTCTATCCATTAACGTAATATTTTACAGGATGTTGTATCCATGGCTTTGACTTATTTACTGCCATGGAGATTTTTGTTCTCAAACAGAAAGAACTCTACCTTACTTAATAAATTCTCATAGATGTCTATCTTGTGGTATGCTTTTTAATGAGTGAAAAAAAAAATCCTGCCATCTACCTTATGTGAAAATGCTAAGTTTCATATATAAAACTTTTCCCCAAGTTAACATAAAACCCCTAAGAAATTCCCTGAGCCCTGGAGAGTTACACTTATCTTTCCTGATCATTATTATCTTTCAGGTTCGATGACTGTGTGGAGGGTGGAGACAATATATTCCTTGATGTGTTTGATATGGCTGACAAGTTCAGAGTAACTTACCCTGATCTGTTTCAGACCCTAACCAAAGTGCCTGCCACTTTTCAGAAAGTTCATTACCACAGGTTAGAGAGAAATGCAAAATTGATCCTAATTTTTACAACTGCTGAAATTGGTAATGGGCTGTGTGAGAAGGTAGATTGGAAATAGATATCTAAAAAAGAGTTTTTCCAAATATATTTATGTAGTGCGGTCTTAGGATTTTCTAATTCTCCATTTGTTGGGCCCAAACAAGTTCTTTACAAACCTTTTTCCTATGAACAGATTGCAGCAAGGCCTATAAAGGTATCAAACATGATTTCTCATTCCATATGAGATACTGATCAGACAGTAAATAACCAAATGTATCTTAACTTACTGACTCGGCATAATATTTGGATGGCCATGGGTAACAGAGAAGTATATATTTATATTGGGAGAAGCCACATTTTCAGCCAAAGATAAATCAAAAGACTAAGCTAGGGTTAGATAAACAAAGCTGTGTATGGATCTCTTTTGTAGACAATGAGGCGGTAATTATTAATATTTGTGATTCTCACATAACAAATTAATGAGGATGTAAACTAAACATAACTGTGTATTAAATTGTCAACTGGTGTAAAGTTGAAAATTATATAGTTGTGTACTAAATTGTCAACTGTTGTACGGTTGAAGATTATCACTGTGGTCTATATCTCTTTAGAAAGAAAAAAAAATCACTGAGAGGTCTATAATGAAACCGTCAGTTTATGTATTGATGTGATTTTGCAGTAAAATTTTATAGTTTTAGAATTTATTTGAATTTTGTAGCTTTGCGGGGAGGACTTGTTAACAAAAATAATCTTTTAACTACGATTTGTTGATATATAGAACCATTTATGATTATGCTCTATCAAAGTTATTCCCTGCCCTGCTTAAAATGCGACTGTAATTATGGAAATTGTCTGATTTTGCAATTGCAGCAGATCAAATTGCAGTTTGTTTGAAGGTGCTAGCTTTACAGATAGCAAAGTTTTAAAGAAATAAGCATTATACTATGACATCTACGATGTATGAGTATTCTGGTTTGCACATTGACTGTATGAGAGGCATAGCACTTAGCCAATCTGGTGAAACAAAAATCTAAGACAAAAAATCGGAGCATAAGTAGAATCAAATATAAGCTTGGGACATAATGGTCTTCAGCACCTTCATATTTTGAGAAGTCAAATGCGGAATTGGTCGTTTTTGTAGGAACATGTATTTCTTCAATTAATTTACATAATAAACCCATCCAAGGGAAGAGCAAAAGATTGACATGACAATAGTGGTGTTCATTGTTGATTTACAACAGTGCTACAATTTTTTTCATATTCAATTTAAAGAGTCTTTATATCTCTGTGTGTGAGGCGCGATGTGGTATTGGCCGTGTGTTAACGTTCATTGCACCAATATCTGATCATGAGATTTGTATTCAGCATAAGATGCTTTTGGAATATATATATACAGTAGAATCACTTTAAACCGAAATTTTGGGGCCCATTGAATTCATTTCGGTTTAAAAGCATTTTGGTTTAAAGCTAGTTTTGTTTTTGGTCATCTTTCAGGGGAAGTAACCGCTATTTCTGTTGCCTTGCCAATAATAACTGGGCCTGAATGGAACATGCATTGCCCTGGCTTGTCGAAACCAGAGAAACACTGCTTCTTCCAGCTCTTCATGACTGCAAGGTTTCATTTTCTTGGTAGTCGGGCAAAATTTCGAATCTTCTGTAACTTCTCCCTGTCTTTCAAAATTGTAGACAGCGCTGAGTTTGGGATGCTATGTTTTTTACAGATCTCTGTTTTCGATAGGTTCTTTTCATCCACTTCGGATGGGATTTTCAGTTTGAATTCCAATGTGTAAGCAGAGTGCTTTCTTTTTGACATCTTAGAGTTGGATAAAGCTAAATGTTGAAAACTATCGCAAGTTGTAGGCCTAATGCGAATTAGAAATTAGAGCACATGTACTGATCAGTAGCACTGCGTCGATGTTCAATGCCGACGATGTAAAAACTGGAACTATGGTGGTGTGTGTGTAGATGCCTTATAGGGCAGAAATAGCTTTTCAACCCTTAGGTGTTTGATTTTCACATCACCAGATCCCATATCTCAATAAGCTCTGCACTGGTGGACCAGTTAGCCGGTTAAGATAAAACAACAGATAGAGCATAAATAGCAAAGAAAAAGAAGTTATGAACATTAAAGGAAATAGTTGACATAAAATTATACATGTATTCAACACCTCATGAAATACATCAAAACATAAATGAAGTTTTGGCCGTGTAATGAGAAGAGAAAAACTAGAAAATCGTGTGACAACTGGAATGATCAAAGGAAAACGCAGAAGGAGAAAACGGCGTGATAAAATGTTCGATGGACTAACAAAGTGGCTCAAAGTAGGATGAGTAACAAATGCACTGAAAGCAACAAGGGGTAGCAATGTGTAGAAGGTTATGATCGCCTATGCTAAAGAGCATGTCACCTGATTGATTGATAAATGAAATTGTTTTTAAGAAACAGAAGTTCAAGACATTCCAGAATTTTGAAATGTAGTAATCTGTTTTTGTAAAATTTGGTAAGATCAATTGTGCAGCTCAAATGAAAACCAATTTTATCTATTTCTTTTAATCAGTCAAGTAATCATTACATAAATTTTTTTTTTGTACAGAGATTACCCTGTCCACCTTGTCAACCAGAAACCTCACATCAAAGTAAACCATTTGGGAGAGGTAAAAAAAATGTGTCTGATAAATTGCAAGTTATCGTTAAAGACCAGCACGTTTTTCTAAAAAAGCAACATAAATAATATAAATATTAAAGAAGTAAGATTCATCTGAAACAATGACCTGAGAAACATTTGATTGATGATAAGCCCATAACAAAAATATAATATAATCCCAATAAGAATTCTTATGAGATCCTTAAAGCACTTTTGTTCTCACTGACCATAGAAATTGCAGAATGTAAAACATTAATATTGAACTTTGCTTTAAAAAACCTCTCTTTAAGATTATTCTGAAAACATGTCAAATTTAAAAAAAAATATTTAGCAGTGGCTATGAATCATTCGCAGGATATGAGAGTTATATATATTTGGAAGTAGTTTGAATTGCTTCATATATAATGACAAACTTGGTATACTTTTTAATAAAGTATATTCAATTTGCAGTTCAATTTATGAAAGTTCAGACCTAAATGTTCTAATCTTGGAAAGAACTTTAACTCTTTTTCTTTAAATTTCTTTAGTTTTTGGCAAAATCTAATTATGATTGGGTTGCTCACAATATAACACTTTTACTCTACAGTTTTTAAATAAGATGATTCAAAATAATTTATAAGCAAAGTATTATTTCTGTCCAGATATGTGCAGTTTACTGGGCACCACCATTTGAAGGTCCTCTTGCTGTTGAAACAGTGAGTAAACTAAATTGATTTTCATACGTCTAAGCTGTCTACATTATTTGTGATCAACATGATTTAAAAAGAAATTTGGCTTAATAAAAAAAAAAACAAAACAAAGTTGCAGCCTGTTACAAAGCTGGACTAAAACCAAACTCTACAAATTTTGAGATTGCCAATACATTACATATGATTCAATTTACTCGAAATATATATATATATATATATATATATATATATATATATATATATATATATATACATTTGTTTTTTTTTTGTTTTGTTTTTTTAATAAAGACTACATTAAAACTAATAATAGTGAATAGTGATCTGCAATACAAAACTCGAAGGAATCTTTGATAATTTATTGGATATGTGCTTCGAAAATCCTACAGTTACAACACCATTAGACCCTCATAAAGACATTTTATCATTTTTTTTTTTTTAATTTGCATTGCTGTCAAAAGTCTAAATTAGAAATCAGACCTAAACCTAAATACATCAAACTTAGTTGCACAGCAGTTTGATTACCTTACTTTCTTCTAAGCTTGTAACAGATTTCCTTATAAAAATAATTATTAATAAAAAGATCCTTTTTACTTAATACTTTTAAAGCCTTTGGTTCAGGCAGGGTCTTACATAAAATGCACCATGCATTGCAAGAAGTTAGGAATATTTTCAATATCTTTACCATTTTATACTTTCAGGAACATGTTGAAAAGTACTTTTTTGCTTATGAAACATTTGCAAAAACATTGGAAAATGCACAAATGGTGAGTCCTTTATTAAATTTCTGCCCAAACTGTGAATAAGATAATTAAATAATAATAATAATAATAATAATAATAATAATAATAATAAGAAGAAGAAGAAGAAGAAGAAGAAGAAGAAGAAGAATAAGAATAAGAATAATAAGAATAATAATAACAATAATAATAATAATAATAATAATAATAATAATAATAATAATAATAATAATAATAATAATAATAATAATAATAATAATAAAATAAACCTCAGAAGAGAAAAACAAACAAACAAAAAATTAGTCTGAAACATAATTAATCATTTGGCACTCAGTAGTAACTGTATAATGAGGTATAGATTTTCTTTATATAATAGTATTGGTTTTGTTGAATCATTATGGCTTCTTCAGGTTTTATGTTTTGGTTCTGTATATTTACCTCTGGCCCAAGGCCATAAAATGATATATGCCATTTAATTGTATTGAAATTTGATCGCTAGGTTAAGCTGCACCACCAGAAATCTGGAACAGCTTACCGCAGCAACTGGGAGACACAAATTCAGAAGAAACGTTTTGAAAAGTTACTAAAACACATTTATTCCCCCACCTAGCTTAGTTAAATGCATAATCACGTTCTTGTATGCATATATCTTTTTTTTTAATCGTATGTTAATGAATAATTTAATTGTTTTCAATGCCATGTTCTTTGTGAATGAAATTTAAAAGTATAAAGGCCCTCTGAAAATCATCTAAGCGCAATTAAAAATTTTTGCCATGAGTTACATCATTGATTTTTATTTCTTTCAAGGAATCATAAATGTAAAGTTTAAATGTATTCACATCCATTTTAAATTCCCTTTGAGGAGGACAAGATGTCTTTTTTTATATTTCTTTTCAGTTGAGACATCGTCTGCGTCCAGGAGATTTGGTGGTCTTCAACAACTTGCGTATGTTGCATGGCAGGGATGGGTTCCAGTCAAACCGTGGAGCACGTAGACTCAAGGTGGGCAGCTAGTCAGATTTGAATTAACATTAAGGTTTGAAGTACAGTAATTGTAAATTGTCAGGTGTGGACCTGCACATAAATGTAGGGTAGGGGATGGTGAAGTTTAGACCAGCATAAAGGCTGAAAGTGAAAATATAGCTAGGTCTGGAGCTAAGCTGAAGCCTAAAACAGATACACATAATAGCAAATTTGCACAGGAGAAAAATTTTGTCTTAAATCAATCATGAATATACTCAGGTCTGGTTTGTGAAAAGACTAAAAACAAAATATTCGTGACATGAAATATTGAATATGTGCTGACTTAAGATAGAGATATAATTAGTTCTTTTTTGCAAGACGGAATTTTTTCTTAGGGCGAGTTCTGAGCTTTGATCTAATCCAAACAGAGATGAGAGTATCCAGTAAATAATGTATCCCAGAGAATGTTATATCTTTGTTAATTTGAGACATCACATGGGCAATAGGTGTGTCAGGCTAATGTGTTTGTTTCAAAAACTGTTTTGATTTCACCTTGTATTTTAAATTTAAGGGCATGGTGGCTTACAACCTAGTTAATAAGCTTAATGAAGTTAGTTTATATAAAGTCCCTTTTCATAAGATTATCCTAATTCTACAGGGATGGGACTCTAGTGAGCAGCAATTAATATGTAGTTTACTTCATTAGTGATTTATTATTATTGAGAACAGTGAAGCACCCACGAATATCTACAACATGCTAATTGCTTGATTTCATCTTTCTAGGGCTGTTATTTAAACATTGATATGTTCAAGAGTCACATGGATGTTCTTCACAACTTGGAAGGAAATGGACGTCTGGCTAAGAGAGTGGGAAATCAGTGCTGGTTTTAGGCTCGAGTATTATTTCTATCTATTTTTATAGATAAGATCAAAGTAATGGAGCTTGTGTACACTTCATCAGAATTGCACCTTCTCATCATCACCGATGCAAATTTTTTTGTGGGTATTATAAAAACATTGCTTTGAGTCTATTTACAAGAACAGCATTTTGTACTGATTTCAAAATATTTTGACTAATGTTCATCAGTCTTGTATTGCAAGCGATGAAAGTATTTTCAAGCGCTACATGTATTTGGGAAAAAAATCATTCCATACAATCAACTGCATTTGGACACAAGATCAGTTTATCTACATTTTGATTAAAAAAAGTAGAACCTAAGTGTAAGTTATTTCACTCAGATATGTTTAGACCATACTTTTTTTTAGACTTTCATTGGAAGTACCCATGGAGACAATGCACAATTTAGCACTTCTAAAGCACTGATAAGTAGTGCTGGATTCTATTTGACCCCCTTCCCCCCCCCCCAAAAAAAAAATAATAAAAAAACAACTTATTGTTGCTCATGCCCTTTGCAATTTTTTTTGCATTCTGAATAACTGCACTCGAATTGAAATATTGTGAGGACTTTTTACCAACTTGATTTTGATTTATTTATTTATTCTTTTTTTTTTTTTCCATGCTTTTTGAGTTTTATAAAAGTAATTCAGTGTTTCAATATTTTATATAGCAGTTTGATTTAAGAATTTGCACTCTATAAAGTTTTTACATTAAACTGAATAAAAAAAAAAATTCGAAATTCCACAAGATAAGGTGATTTTTGTCAAATGATTTTGAAAATGAAATACTATTTTTTTTTTTAACTCATTGGCTAGTTTGTGCATTAAATGTTAATGTGTTAATCCTAGAGATTTTCATCACTAGTTGAACAAGTGATATGAAATTAGCTTTAATATTATTTTGTCACTTGAAAGAACACTTGTCTTGAGTGGGGATTAACAATCATTCCTGTTCTACCCAAGGAGATATCTCAGGACAGGTTTGAACTAAAATTAGTGAAAATGAAGTGATAAGGATTGTTGATTCAATGTGTAAATGATCCAAGGTTTGACCATACAAAACATTCACCTTCAGTCATGCATATAATCCCTGGAATAGATACATGTAAAAGATCCATTGCTAGTACCTGAAAATTATGGACAAGTTTAGTCTCAAAACATCTTTCAGGATTTGACCGAGTCTGAAAAACATGAGAAGATAAAATGCAAATACAATTAGAATTTTGTGTGCTTATTTTTGAAAATAGTATTAAGCCAAAAGAGCTGAACAAACTGCAATTTTTAACCGTATGTACACATACTGTCATAGAGAAAGAATTTTCTATTTGTTATTTTGAGTGGAGTCAAGATAATTGTAACTTTTCATAGTAATTTTTCATTTTAAGAAAATGATAAATTTCAGTTTTCAAATACTTTAAGAGATAGGCAGAGAATTCTTATTATGTTGCCCAACCATTTTGATAATCAGAGAATCATATTTTTTTCTCATGTGCCATGATCAAGCCACTTTCATACAATGCAATCCCTGCTACTCTATGTGTGTAAGTAGGAATATTGCTCGATGAAATACCTGTATTTAAAGCATTTGTTTCAAGATTATGATAAGCACTATGTCTTGAGTCTCTTAATATGTGTAACTTCAAATGTCTTGTAGCCATTAAAAATGAGTGTCATGTCACAAATTAAAATGAATGTTTTTCCTTCTTTGTATTCTATAATGTACTAGGTTTAGACGGTAGCAATTTTTCTTCAATTTAATTGATTTTATGTGCAGTTTATGTTATCAATGTATAAAATTTTTTATAGTTGTGAAATAGATTATAAAGAGTATTTAACATTTAAATTTTTGTTTATCAAAGCCTGGTTCTTTAATTTTTTAAACACAGCTTTTTGGGCTTCAACAAAATATTTGTAATAAATATGTTTTTTTTTTCTTTTCTGGTAAAAATTCCTCATGCATAGTTTGAAAATAAGTTTTACTCGCAAGCTTTATTTTTTTTCCCAATTTTCAACTCGTTGCAATGATCAATTTTATAAAATGTGAAAGCCAATTGCTTAGCTCTATTTTTCATGTTGCAAAGAATAATTATATTCACTTATAAAGAGGTTTGCCAAATTATGATGGTGGAAGAAAATTTAAACAGAATATCATTTTACAATAATTGTTTTTTTTTTTTTGCTTTATATCAAGAAATTTTTAAAAGATGAATTTGTGTCAATTTTGTGCATAAATTGTCTTCATACACTCAAAAAAAAAAGTGAGTAGGATATGAGTGCACAGGTAAGGGATATAGATAACTATAGATAGATGGCAGTAGAATGAAAAGAAATATCGCACAAAGGAAAACCATTAGGACCTTGAATGTTTCCCACATAAAAAAAAAACTATTGTAGCTCTAAAAATTCCAGTGGTTGTGGAGTTCTTTTTTTTTTGCGTTGTTGTTTATCTAGTATTTCCATCAAAATGATATAAACCCTCCTTGCTACTGTAAACCATATCTAAGCCAATTTTTCCAAAAATATATATATTCATATGCTAATTTGTGATTCATTTGGAGAACATTCTTGCGAAAAAAAAATCATCCACTTTTAATCTCAAACAGAAAGCTTTATTTATCTTATCTGCAATCATAAAAACTGTATATAAATAGACAAACAAGAAAAACGATCAGTTTTTGTGTTTCAAATAGTCTGCATTTCAATAACTAATTAGACCATGTTTAATAATCATAGCATCACTGAAGATCCCAATGGTTTCTGGATTTGATTGTTTTTATTGGAGCATATCTTTTGTTAAATCAATCAATCAGATGCTCTGCTCTTTGGGTTGGTGATCATGACATATGCGTCTCTATTCATTATCACTTTCAGTGCATCTGTCATTCGTCGTACATTCAGCCACTTTGTTAGCCCATCCAACTTCTTTTTTGCCGTTTTCCTTTGATCACTCCAGTTGTCACAAGATGTTCTAGATTCACCCTTCTCATCATTTGGCCAAATAAGGTTACCTGGCATTCACATATATATTCTATTTATAAGTGATGTTGCTGTGTCAGCTTCTGGTAACACTTAAGTTTGATTTCTTAGCAGACCATGAGATTCGTAGCATTCTCTGCAGGAACCATGTTTCTGTTGCCTCCAGTTTCTTTTGTAGCTGTTCCATACATCAGAATGGGCTCAATATAGCACTCCATGACCAGGGCTCTTCTTTTTGTGTATATAGAGATGTATTTACTTGTTACAATGAAGCTTTGGAAAGCAGGTGGTGGATGAGTGCTAGGCAATTGACAAGATGTCACTCAAGCTGGCCAGGCAGATGACACCAGTTTATGGGACAATCGTTGGGCAGACAGCTCAGTATAAGCACTGCTCCTAAATAATGCAATTGCAACCCACTATGATTATAATCTTTGCAAAGATCAATCATGAAAAAACACTCTTCAAAAAAGAAAACAAACAACATGAATAAGTCGCAGACCAGTCTAGTCCAGTAGGCGACACCAGATCATCAAGTGGCTGCATGCAAAATGAAATTTGTTACAGTACCTTCACCATTCAAAAATATTCTTGAGTTTTCATTGTTTGTTTAGGAAACCCAGATCCTACAACCTACACCTACAGATATAGTTCTAACCTATATGGTTTTTGTCCTTTTCAATTTAATGTTATTAAATTATTTTCGCGAATCAAGCTTAACCTTCTCTTGTAAAATGCATGAAGAAAATTGTTGATCTTGTTGCAAATGTGTAAAAAAATTGTAAATTTCAACGTTTATGTTTTTAAATGCTTTTAGTAAGAGCTGTATTTTACAAGTAAATTTTTTTCTAGAGATCACTGCAAAATGAATACAGCTTGTAGGCCTACCACAGAGGTATTGCATGCAAGCATAAAAAGTGTTCGTCTCTCTGTAAAAAAGACAGATTCCATGACATCTGAGGAGGCTGCTGAGAGAAGACAGAAATATGTCATAAAAAAGCAGGAAAAGAAAGAAATTTGGCGATTGCGCTTTTCAGTTTTCTTTATACAACATTCTTGTATCTTGATGTTTCTCCAAAGCAACCAATGACAACCCCAACTCTCATTTAATAACTTTCTCACGAACTGATTACCCTAATCTTTTCTACATTTACTGACCTTACTGATAGCAGTTAAACACATTTCATTACTCTTGTTCAGATTCTACTTGTGACTACTTCTTAAGTGATTAACACTCAACGACATGCTTGTTCTTGACAAAGCAAACCTTGAAAGACTGACAAGCTGTGCCTAGATCGAATGAACCCTTGAGAGATGTTTTCAAACAACACAATGTAAAGCTCAACCATCCCAAAAAAGATACATGTCGGATTTGTGAAACAATGCGGAGTGGTTCCAATCCACACCCTGAACTGCAAGATACATAAGAGGCTGCTAAAGGTGTTCTGGATAAATGCAGACAAGAAACTAAAGCAAACGAATTGATGCAAATAGCCATTTTTTTATTTAGAAAGTGTTCCACCTATCATAGTTAGACAGTGAAAAAGGCCATGGCCATTGGTACACATTGAATGAAAGTATGGTCAGCAAACAAATCTTGCCTTTAACTTTACGTAAGTTGGAGGAAAAAGCTAATACCCTGATGTTCATGATCTTCTGTGATGACTTCAAAATAATTTCAAGAAAGGAGGAGGAGGAGGAGGAGAAAAGTTTTAAAAAGCTATTGAGGACGTTATAGTTATAATGTACTTGAAAATATTTCAAACTTGATGTGAAAGGTAATTACAAGTGCAAACCATCACCAAAAGTGATCTGTGATCTAGGCTTAAAGAATACCTATGGAAAAGTGAAATAGAATAAGCTTGCCAAGACGGGCTAGGATTGCCCTCAATTTGCAAGCGTCATTCGTTGTCTACCAAAAAAGCACCTGCCCAGTAAGCTCTCTAGTCCATATATAGTACTCTGAAGATATACACATACATCATTATTCTTTTAACTGAGGATGTTGAGTATACATGTTATACAAAGGCAGCATCCATAACAGTGCTTTGCTTTTTTTTTTTTTTTTTCATTACATGTCTCAGTGGCTTGTGTTTAAACAGAGATGCCACAGCCAAGATCTCAAATTCCCTAAAAATGAGAATGGTCACGGAGGGGGTGTCCGGGAGGCATGTCCCCCAGAAGCTGAGAACTTTTTGTCATTATAAACTACTAAAATGGGCTTTCCAGGGCCTGTAGAAGATTCAATACTCAAGATTTAGATGGAATAAAATTTAACAAAATACTATTACTCACCTCTATTTACACTATTTACAGCTATGTACAACAGGGGGATGTGGAGATTACTTCAATCTCTTTGGGGCCGGTGGCTCCAAGAGACTGATATCTTCTGCTGCTCTCTTTTTATTGTTATTTGTGATAGCAACAATCTGTTCCTCTGCCTTCTTGTGTGCTGTTGTTTTCTTTCCACGGGGGCCTTGGCTTGTATTCATCATTGCTCTTCGCCTGGCAGTTTGGATATGAAACACCATGGCCTTATCTACAGGGCTAAACACAATATCTGTTCTTCTAAACATCTCTATTGAACTAATCTTTCTTGCTAGAAGGTGGTATTTAATGCCTTGATATGCTGCATATGTGGTTATATCAAGCCTGTTGGTTTTGGTATTAATGATGTGATTAATCATTGAAAATGATTGTTCCACTGCAGGGGCACAAAAGATGGATAAGCATGCCTTGACAACTGAAGACAGTGTTGGTGTTTCAATTACTTTCATGACATTTTTCCACCAGTGGTCCAATTGAACCTCATCTGAGGGAGAAAGATTTTGACAAAGATAGTATTGTCTCACTTCTGAAGTAAATTGCTCCTCTCTTTCTGGGCCAATTAATGTTGGAAAGTACTCTGCTAGCTTTTTCATGGCTTCTTCTGCAGCTGTATGGCCATGGGCAATCGGATCCAGTGCTGACAATGCTTGCACTAAGTTGTTTTCAATTGGCAGTTTTTTCTGTAGGTAAGTGCCACAACTTAGACAAAGCGGGCGGAAACATGTGACCTGAAACTCGGCGATCAATCGCTTCGTCCACAACGTGATTCGCATTTTTTCTTCCGCGTTTCGAATAATTGTAAGTTAAAAAGGCTTCACCCGGAGCTTTTTTCCACTTGATGGGAGCACCACCCAGAGAAATTTTCAGACCAGGAATTCAGAGAATTCTAGGAAATGTAGCATCTCTGGTTTAAATTGCCCTAGGTGCCTCACAATAAGTGATTTTGAAAAAAAAATTTTACTCTACAAGAACATTTTTCTTCAGAAGGTATTATTTTCCTATAATAAGTAGAGTTGGATTAGACCAACAATAACTATTTTATAAAATTGGCCAAATTCAACATGCTGGCCACAATACAGTGCTCTGTTAATGGGAGATTCAATTTCCATAATTAAATCAGATATCCCCATTGGACTAAAGCAGGAACCAGCAATAATGTTACTTCAGTTAGGGCCATCATAAGAAAAAAAAGTCATAACTGTCTATCTTGTCGAAAGAACTCTTTTTCATAAAAAGTAGATGAATAATTCAAACGGCCATTATAAATCTTTATGTATCATTTTATTCCAGGAACTTTGCAATGTTGAACTGTTGCTGTTGCTGCATGCGTAGGCTTAAGAGGAATCTTAGAGTATGGTGTGTATGTCCAATGGTTGATAGCATTGCTTATAGTATCAATTGCACCATGAAAGAAATATTTCATATTATTTTTTATATAAGTCAACATAGTTATCTTGTTATGACATTCACCACAACATAATATACAATCCATTGTGTTTCATGCAGAAATTATTTTCAATGTGACTATCTTGTTATGGCATTCACCATAACTTAATATGCAGTCCATTGTGTTTAATGCAGTAAATATTTTCAATGTGACATTTCATTTCACTAATTTACTTAGTATTGCAATTGCATGTAAAAAGTACAGTGAAGCCAACAGCAGGCAAGGGAGAACCTTAGGCTTCTAGACCAAATAAACAACACAAACATAACTGATAATTAAAATGCATCCCAATTGACACTGAAGTTCATACGACATGATTGTAAATCATTTTTGGGTACCAAACTCTTCATAGTGGAACTTGGGCTAACTGCACTGTAATTTTATAAAAAAAATGTCAAGAAGAAAAAAATGCTGAAGTACATGTATAGAGAAAAGGCTATTATTTTGTGACCAAATGATTTCAACCTTGTCTGACAGCCTCAAATACACTAAGAAACAAACATATTCCTTTTCCATTTAATCTTAATTAAAAAAAAAAAAAAATAACATTAAATGTAGTTAAGCTATAGAGGATTGTTTTACTGAATTGACACTGGTTGAATTTAGACCACTTTGGTATTTTACTTTTTCTTGGGGGAAAGCTAATTCTTCTTTAAAAATTAAAATGAAATTCAAAAAGCATTTTCTTTTCTTTTTTGCATTTGTGATTCTATTTTCAAAGTCGCCAAACATTATTTAAAAACAGGAAAAAATATTTTTGTAACAGACAAAAAAATCTTCACATTGCAACTTTTTCTTTTTAAAATCTCTAAACTAATCGAGAAATATGATATCAACAAGATATTCTTCTGTCAATGGTCAATGAAAGTTGTGAATACGAACTTATTACTAAGCAGTAGGATGGAATGTAAGGGCCGAGAAAGGCAGCTGCTTGCACTGAGTTAAGACGATACCTCAAATTAAAGATATATAATTGTACATACATGGAACAAAAAACCATTAGTTTAAACAGTATATTTTTTTCAGTAAGTTTAGGAAAATAATTTATAATTTGTCAACTGAATAAAGTCCACCTTAGTCATTAATGCTTAGGAGCAAAAAATGGGTAGTGAATGGGTATAAATCAAAACCAACTTTTTGGAAAGTCTCTGCTTCATATATTTACCTAAGTACACATTTGCTTCACCATTTTTTTTTCATATGAAATGAAAGGGACAACAAAAAATTAGTCCCCTGACCTGAGTCTTTCTCAGAAAAAATAAGCAAACACATTGCATTTAAATTTTCATAATTTACAATGTGCACCTTCTGTGATTCCTGTCAATGTCACTGACAAAATAAAAGCCTTAAGTTTGATTTTCAAGATGAAAGCTTTTCTGATAAGTTTTTCTTTATTTAAGTTAAAAAGCATTTACAAAAAAAATTTCTGCCTTTGGTAGCCTATTAGTATTAACGATAAAGAATAAATTGAATTCAATGCCCTGTGCAAAAGCTACTCTTTTATATCCAATATGTCATTATGGTCTCATATCTGAACTGCATTAACAATCTTAGCACTTGCAACTGTTTAACAGATCATGTTTTTCGGGAGAAAATTGTAATTTAACACAAATTATTAGAAAGAGTATTACGGACATTAAAGAACACATGAGATATAACATGTAATTCACTTACTCATAACTTGCAATCCCCCATCAAGATCTGTTGTTGGGACTAAATAAATAAATCACATTTTAGATGCGCTTTTTTTATAGTAAGTTGGACCAGAAAAGTTAAATCAGATAACAACAACAATTTTTTTTAAATAAAATTTACTTTAAACCCATGTGATAGATTTCAAGAGGACTGAAACACTAGACAGCCATAAAGCAAGTCATTATACTGGAGAAAATTTTCAAAATCAACTTTGATGCATCAAAAATTGGTTGCCAAAACCAATACAAGTAAAAATTTGAAGGATACTAAACTTTTAATTAGCTACAAATGATACTTCCAAAGCATTTAACCTGAATATATTGCCCTTATAATAAACAAAATAACTATTATATGGAAGATAGCTGAGGAGAAAAAGTGTCCACACTATTTTGATTGTAAGAAAGAAAAAAAATGATTAAAAAAAATTTATACTAAAACTAAGCTTAAGTGCAAAAAATGTTCAGGCAAATCTCAATCTATAAATTGAATTTAAAAAATAAGTTCTTTAATTTTTTTTTCTGTGATACATTCAGGCTTCATTTCTTTCATATATGTCTGAGGACAGTCAGTTTGATTTTACACTTGCCTTTCTACTTCATATAATAAAAAAAAATAATGAACCTTTTCTCTGCCTTACCCTAGGAATATCCCAGGGTTAAAAAGGTCAAGCCCTGTGCCATTCTGCTGAGATCACTTTTAGGCTTGTACAATGATGGAATACTGATATTGGAGAGTACTAGACTTTTCAACAGCTTTTCCTTTCTATTGGAATTTTTTTTTTTTTGGCTAGGAAAACTACAGAATATTTTTGTAATTTTTTCATAATGATTTTTTTCTTCTTCTAAGATTCGAGAAAAGATCCAAGTTTCAGTTTGAACTTTGACCATGGCTAATCAACAAAGGTTCAGGCCTCCTTTTTTTTAAAACTTGCTGAGCACTTTAGGAGTACAAAACAATTTACATAGTCATAATGATGATAGTGATATAAATGAAAAAAAAAAAGATCTAGATCTACATAAAGATCAATTGAACCTATAAGAGAACTACATAGCAATTTACTCCCACCACACCCTAGCGGATAACGGTTAAAGGAAGGTAAGGGGGAAAGAAAAACAAAGACATTTTTACAGCTTTATGCAAAGACAAGATTAAAAAAAGGGAATTATTACAATCATAAAATATTTTCGATCCCACATTGTGCATGTGTAGAATATGGCAAGAACTGAAGCATTTCCAAAATGTTTAAGTAAAAGAATATAGGGAAAAAATTAACACCAAATTGCTGCCAAATATATACCACACACAAAGTCACTACTGCCCTCTGAAAATATTTTTGTACAGGTTTGAGTCAAGACAATTTTTTTTTTAATTTGGTAATTATACTTACATAACATAAGAAAAAAAAAAGAAACATTATTATTAATTAGTTGGCACAGCTGATAAAACGTGAATGTAAATAATAAGGTATTCATTGTGGGAGAATGTAACACAAATATTTTAGAGGAGAAGGAGACTATGTTGCCAATTCAACAGCAAGAAATTATTCATCACAGAAGTTATCTATTTTATCTGCTACTGTGCTAGCAATTGACAAGTTTAATTAATATTCATGCAACTAAAACCAGAGTGTCTAGCATTTTCCAAAAATAAAAATCCATCCTGATGAAACAAATTCTACCACCACCCTGCATATAATACACGACACAAAAACAACAATCACATAATGATAAAGACTAAGAGTGAATGGCAATGTTTTTCTTTCAAGCTTGTCGATAGGACATTTAACACTTTCCAATTGACATTGGATCCATCCAAGGAAATGTGGACAAATTTATGAATTCCACATTCTTCAATAAGAGGCTAGATCTTTTCAATGATATAATGTGCTGAAGCATGGCCTAAAAAATAGGAATTAACATATTTTGATTCAACAATCCCATCAACATCTACCTAGTGAAGATGGACACCAAGCTACTTGGACTAAAGATCTGGGTTAAGACTTTCATCAAACATCACTACATACATGAAGTACTGACAATCTTTGACTGCTGCCATGATTATTTTCACAATAGCTTGTGCAATTCCAAATGAATAAGTACCCAAACTTTGTTCTTTCCATTCAAATGTTTGAGATCTCGGCAGAGAAATGCATTCAGACTAGTAACTAATCAGAGCAGTCTAAAGGCAGTTTTGGGAGACATGGAAATTACGTGGGGATAGGAATTACTTTTACCCTAAAATCCCACCTCGTGTTAGATTTCCGACCAAAAAAACAATTTTTCTGACTTTGGTTACAAAATCCCACTTTCCATCTTCGTTGGACATCAACAGATTTGATTCCACCAAAAGAAAAAAAACCAGAAAAGAATAATTAAAAAACAAATAAAGAGTGTATAATGATGCTTATAAGAAAAAGATTTTCTCTCTCCTTCAAAATCATATTTAACTTTACTCCTCCTTGTCACAAGCATAAAAAAAGTCTATTGTGAAATATACCATTATTGGAAAATAAATTACTGCTTAGTATTTTGAGACTAGTCATAGCTGTATGTCATAAATGTGTAGAGTGAGAAACAGTTTAATTTAAGTAAATTTTTAAAAGCAATACTTGATCAGAAAATCTTGTTACTACTTCTTTCAACTACACCACTTATTGCAAAAGATTATTGGTATTTTTTACTGTTTGTGAGTTTAAAACTATCAAACCACAATTTATTTGAAATTTATATTGGATCCAATATCATCACTGAAAAAAACTGTTACACAAAAAAATTGCAAATCTTTGATTATACATCGGCTACACATTTGTAAGTACTAGAACTTATTTATCACTAACCATTATTCAATTTATATCTTGGGACTTTTCAGTGCCAAATCCTCTTAAAGCACTGATTAAATACAATCTAGCCCTGGCTGTAATTTATATCATAGTGCAGGCATGTAATGCTAAAGTTTAAACTACAGATCAAAATTTAGTTTTTATTTTTCTTTGGTAAAAATCAATCATATTTCATGTACCAATTTCTAAAAAAAAATTCTGACGATTTCTTTATATTCTAATTTTTTGTTATCTTGAAATTTTACTTCTTTCTGCAAAGTTTTTCTGAGTATGTATCAGTAAATTTAGAGAAACAAAATAAAGGGGAGATAGAACAAAACTGGAGAATTTTAACTTGTACCCTAGCCCAAGGGATAGATTTTGGCTAGACTTGCAGATTTATATATGACTACATATTTCGTGTACTTTTTCTACACTTCTGGTGGAGAAAAGAAGTTTTAGTCTATCAGTATCACTCTATGTTTTGTAAGAAACACCAGAGCTTGCCAATACAGTTTTCTAATTTAGCCTGTAATTCAAAATGTCTGTGACTTGCATGATTATATTCTCTTGAAGATACTATGACACATTACACATGTTTGGATGGGCTAGGACCTTTTCAATAAACTTGTTTTTAAATTAATAAGTTGCCATGCATCTTTTACACACAATCAACTTCCCTGAATGGAGCTTAATTAGAGTTACATACATTATACCTATAGAACCATACATGCATTGCAAAAAGTCAGTTGAGGACATTTTTGGACAACATTGGCATGCATAACAGTTTTTCATGGAATAAATCAATCCAAGATATAACAGGTACTGCTTTTTACAAACTGTAAGACTCCACAGCATTCTTCATTTAGCTTGGCATCTTGTTCATTTTGCACAATTTTGCCAAACTAATCACAAGCATACATTCAGAATAAATGCTATGATCCCTGTAATACAGACCATACTAACTTCCCAAAAGAAAATGCTTGAATGGATCCAAATAATTTTCACAATTTTCAGAAATAAAAAAGCATAAAAAAGAAGAGAACAGCAACAAACATGGCACCCAAAAAATGAAATCGTAGACCATAAATAAAGTTATGGGGGGGCCTTCATTTTACAATACAATCAATCTGTTCATACCTTAAACCGGAGAAAACTGTAATATAAATCTCATAAGAAGGTTCCTGTAAAGCAAATAAACAAATTACATACCTTTTTCAAATTCTTTTTGATTAATGAGTTTTTTTGTTTTTTTTTCAATTTGAAAATCCCTAATCTCTCACATTCGTTTTAAAAATTCCCTCCAGCTCTAAATCCCTTTCCCACACATCACAAATTTTTATGTCTGCACAAAATGGTATACTATACAGACACAAAAAAACAAAACAAAAACTGGAGGCAGTCAGGATTCCCATAGTGCCTTCGATAAATATATGGAGACATTCTGCAAGCCGTCATTATGTCTTTCAATATTCAATTGCCATCAAATGCCAAATTTATTAAAGAACATTGATGAACATAGAAAGAACTACGGTAAAAGATTGTAAAAGTACTTAGAGAAAAAAATTCATATACATTGCATCAGGGCTCTTACATCTAATGATTGGCTAACAAGATTCCCTTGTATCAGAGTGATTTCTTAGATTATAATTGATACAGATCTCTCCCAGAATCTAAAAAACAGTACTTAAGATAATTGATTCCATGATAAAAGAGCTGGTATATCTTATACTCTACTCACAAATTTAAAAAATAAATCATTCATAAGAATGACACATAATGTTTCTTCCATATATTTCATAAATATCTCAAGAGGAAGCTTAATGTTTACTTTAAATGATCAGAGACTTGAATATAATTTTTTTTGCACTTTCCAAATATAGATGTAATTAAAGCTAATGAAAGTATGTTTTTGACCAAAAAATGAGGCATTTAATTATTCCAATCCTTCCTACTACCTACATTTATACTGGGCAGGCAGAAGAGAATTAGACCATTCTAAAGTGAGAGCTAAAGCAAAAAAGCAGAAAACTATATTTTAAGGGCTCCACTTTCAAAAGACTATTTAAACGCATTAGATATGGAGAAATCACAATGTTTAATTTGATGATTAATGAAGTTGGCCAATAGAAAACAGGATAAAATGTGAGGGACAAGCATTAAGTGGCAAACATATTTATTTCAATGAAGCAAATACTTCCGACTAGATATCTGGATGTCCTTAAGATTATGATGTCCTCAACTTCTCTTCAGACCACTACCATAGACAAAGAAATAACATACCCCTTAAGGTCTGTGATTAAAAAAAATGCTCAGGGTGGCTAGTGACAGAAAGAATAGAAAATCTTTTATTTACACTTAAAAATGGTTAAAATGTAGACTTCGACATAAATCAGAATAACTTATTTGTCTTACATAATTTTATTTTGACCCTGTTTGGTTCAGTGCAACCAGACTTTAATGAAAAGTATATGTCACATGAAATATAAACCCACATCTGGTGTAACACAACAAGCACACTTCAAATTTATGTACATTACATCTTTCCTGAATTGTGGGGAAAAAAAGTTGTTTCACATGAATCAGGAAACTATGCTAAAATATTTAAAAAAAGAAAAAGAAAACCAAGGGCACAGAACATTGCGAAAGGCACAATTTGAAACCTCCTTATGTTCCCATCCAGATTTTGGGTAACAATTTTTCAACAAATACAAAATCAGAGTTGATTCTTCATCAACAGAGAGGACTTGATTTATTGCCTTGGGGGAAAAATTAAGTAAGTAGCAAAACAACCATGAAAATCTTCTCCTTTTAGATTGGTGAACATGAAAAAGATAACCCTATGCTTCTGACTGGCTACCTTATAAACAGGTAGCATACACATTCAACCCCATGTGCCCTCGAGGTGAAAAAGGAGAATGGAAAATGAATAAAACAAACATTTTTTAATGCGCTGCTTGAATGATATCTCTGTATAAATACAATGATGAATTGACATAAAGATGCATTAACCATAAAAAAGTCACTGGTTGAGTACAGTGTTTGATTTGTTGCAATGGTGTTTTTGGTCCATGTTCCATTAGGAATCAGAAAATCAAGATGGATGCAATCAAAAAATACAAAACAAAATCAATTAATTTTTTTTTTACCTCATTTTAGTGTGTTGTTCATTCAATACCTTTCACTAGGCTAATAGCCATGAAAACTTTTTGAGGTTCCATGACAAAAAAATTTGTGATTTAAAAAAAAAAGAAGTAAAATCTGCTACTAAATCTTCCATCTGGTATTAAGAATCATGATGGAGTGTACAAAACAACAAGCATCTGTCTTGACTCTTACAAGGACATTCAAAATATTATCGAGCAACATCATTCTTTGTCCATAAAAACTCTCGATGCATAAAATGTGAGACAACCAACTCATATGATTCTTTTGTTTTTTACCAGGGACCAGGTGCTGCTATATATTTCCTTAGGCCTCACACATAAATTGAAGCTCTCCATCTCAGAAAAAAACTAAAGCTCTGTCCTGAGTGTATGTCAAGGCCTACAGTATGTGGTAGAGTTTTTTTCATCAAGCAGCATCTACGTTGATTTTTTGCTTGTTTCTTTCTTGAAGATCAGAAGGAGTATGAAGTACTTGCACTTGCCTCATAATTACCCGAGATGTTCTGCACAGCCTGGGAAAAGACATTGGCACAGATTGGATTGAACTGTACACATAACAATTCTATTGCATTCAATTTACTTATACTTAATTATGTTTATTCTTGGAAAAAGAAGTGCACTTTGCTTGACTATTCCTTATAAGTTTGTTCAAAGACCAAAACAACCATTCTGTAAATGAAGCCCAGAAGAACTTAAAAAGCCTACTTTAAGTCAAAGTTTTAAATATAAGCCTCTGTAATAAACTAAGTCTTAAAATTAACTTCTGAGATCTGATTAAATTCTTAAAGGCGCCTAAATTTTTAATTTCATACTACTATGGTATCTTTCAACATTGTATCTATTTTAACTTAGGCAAAGAAAATTAGTTTTAATCATATAAGGCTAGTTAATTTTGCACTTGGATTCACTAGTATGAAAATTATAATGAAATATCATGCATTATTACAACAAAGTGTGGCCTTCACCTTCTACAGTGGCAGCAGGTGCATCTAGTGAGGAACATGGTGATCCATCAAGGGAGGTCAGTGCACTGGCCAGCTCCTGTGTGAGCCCATTCATGGAGAGGGTCGTGAAAAAGTCAGGTTGCTGTGGCATAGGATGACTTATCTTACCTTCTGCCTCCTCCTCTCCGACAGCAAGCCATGAGTCTTCATCATCACCTAGCTCTTCTGGTGAGGGAAGAGTATCTGAGGATTTTGCAGCTTCACAGCTTTCTTGATAATTGTCAGAGCTAGCACTATTCAGCACAGCAGGGGAATCAGAGTTTATTTCAACTACAAGCTGTTGAGAACTTGGTTCTGACTGGATATCACAAGAAAACTTGATAAAAGGGTCTGTATCTTTTTCTTCAATTCTACCATTGTCTCCATCACCAAGTGATTCAGTGGCAGCTGAGGTGATAAGTTCTCTCTTCACCTGAGAACCACCATCACCTGAACCCTGCATTGGAGCTGATTCAAAGATTGGTGATACAGAAAGCAAGCTAGGCTCACAAGCTTGACTGGATTCAATATGAACTTTCTCTGCCACTTCAGTAGCTAATAATGAAGTTTCTTCTTGATGAAGGAGATCAGCACTGTTTTGTTCTTCCTTTGAAACTTGCAAGGCTGAAAGCGAAGACGTAGAGTTTTTATCACAGCACTCCAGTCTTTGGGAGATTGAGCCCCCACTGCTACTGCTGTTTATGTTATTACCCTCAGTAAGAAAAGGGGCTGTATTCTTTTCCTCATTTACATTCAACATTTTTTCTTGGAAACTTAGAGTTTCATTATGCACAGCAGTTGACAACTCAGAACTTGGCTCCATACCAACACTCTCTGTCAAAGCTTGTTGAAGGGACATACTTGAAGTGGCAGAGGATTTTGTTGTTGCAACCACCTGTGTGCTGGGAGCATCAGATAAAATAGGCAAGGATTCAGACATTGCAGCAAGAGCCAAGGACTGAGCCAAGGTTGTGCTTGGGCTGTCTGCTGACTCGGTACTTATATGTGAAAACTCTGGTGTAAGACTGATGGGAGGAACAATGATTGGTTGAGTTAAGGTGGTGGGGCAAGGTGACAGTTCCACGGGAATGGTGGAAGCATTAAGAGGATCCCATGTAACCCCTGCAGTTGCTTGTGGCGAGCCAGATAATTGGGCTTCTTCATTCACCCGACTCACAGAGAAGATCTTACGAGCCATATTTCGAGGTACATACTGTGGACTCAGTATCATTTCAGCGGGTGGGGCCTCCTGAGATATAGGCAGTCTTGCCTGTAAAGGGTCTGCCTGAGGGTTATTAGAGCACAACAAAGACTGTAACTCTTCTTCCGACTTTTCTCTGCCAGCAGAGGAAGGTAAAGGAGAGTCCAAAGATTCCTGTGCACATGATGGCATCTGGTGGAACAAGTGGCTCGGTCTCAAATGAGATGGCAAAATTTTTTTTGAATCATTGACAGAGTTCTGTTGTGAGAGGTCAGATGACTCTGCCCGAGCACCATTGTCTCCCACTGCCTCACTTCTTTCTATGATGGTAAAATCCTCCGAGATATTTTGGTTATTACTACTTTGTACTGCAGAATCTTTTTCCGGCCTTGTTTCACATTCCTCCCTATCTGGATTGTCAACATTTCCCTCAGCTTCTGTATCCCCTTGATTGCTAGCTGAAATAGCCTTCGCCTTCCTCTCCAGCTCAGCTCTCTCTTCTTCTTCCTGTGCCAGGGCCGCCTCAATGTTCCGCTGCTGGAAAGTGAGGATGTCACGCAGCAGCCGACCCTGCTGTTCAGCATAATCCTTCATGTACTGGGAATAAAAAGGTAAAAATATATGTGATGTTGTGTGACTAGGTGTCACATTAAATTTTTGAAAGATTTACTGATCCTGTCTAATATTTCCTTTCCCAAGGTGATAAAAACTTTGACTCTAGAATGTTACAATTTGTATACATAGTCCCTCATGACATTCAGGGAAATATAATATTTGTAGCCATATATGCTAAAATTCTCAGACCAAGTTCTGAGCATGGCAAGCTGCCATGTCAATAAGTTTTTGACCCACTCTTTTTGATAGCCACTATATATTGCCATATATAGCCACAATATATTTCTATTGAAATAAAAATCTAGATTCTATATTAGGGTTTTGGATTCACTTAAAAAAAAAGTAGAAGAAAACAATCCATCCCCACAATAACTAAGAAATGAAATAACTAATGAAGCTTTAGGAACAATATTCTTAGATGGAATTTTTCTAATGCTTTATTTACATGACAAAAAAATATTAAATGAACCACAATAGTGGTGAATTCATAGTCAATTAATTTTTGACGATGAACTTTTCAAAGCTAGCCACTTCTTTGTCCTTAGCTGCTGCTTATCCATAAATTGAATGCAAGGTCACAGATCTTCGCTTATTAACTCTTGAAGGGAATTTAGTCAATAGTACAGTATGCCTTGGACTCAACGAACTACTTCGGTCATATTTTAAAATTTGTTGAATGCAAGGTTTGTTGGAGCCATGACATGACGCACCACAAGGGAAGTACCCAACCGAAGTCAAATTACCACACACAATACACCATAAGATCGAACACGGATCACTCAAAATCACGAATTCTTCGAACTCATCCGTTTTCCACTTTTGATTCTCTCTTATTCCCTTCCTATATCTACGTTTTCGTCGAACTATCAGTCCAAAATTAAAGAAAAAAAATGTTTGTCTCTTAAGAAATTTGACAGACTGTGACTTTCATCACATTCCCAGATCTTAAATTTCAATCAGTGCTCTACACAGCTATTGTTATCTTCAAACAAGCATGCCTTACCTCTCTTTCACCGTGTTGAAAAAATTTGTAGAAACAAACCCTAGCCATTTATCTCTAGGAGTCAGGAGAGAAACACCCCCAATCCAACCCCACCTTACTGTAGCTTAGTCCGATACAACTGACACCAGTTGTCTGTCTGAGCCTGTGCTAGGTTTACCTAACGCTAAGACTTCAAAGGGGCTGATTGTAACCAAGATTTTCTTGTTCCATGTGCACAAGACATGGGTATGGAGGATAGGTAAATCTGTATGGGCCAGCTTTTACTTAATCAATCAATACGTGGGAAAAAAAAATGGTCAGTAAGATCTCTTCATTGACGGTTAAGACACCTGATAACTCAAATGGTAGAATGTTGGACTGATAATAGTGAGCATCAAGTTTAAACGCGTTGGTTGTCTGGTGGGATTAGGTCTACCTCTGCCATGACAGACAATCCTTGCCTGGGTTAAAGATTATTCAGGAATAAGCAACGTTCATTGTATTTGAATGTCGACTTTAGACTGAATGTACACCTAGCTAGAAAGAAATCTATGACAGCAATCTGAATGTAGATATAAAGTCTAGATCTAGATCTAGCATCAAGAGTTTGAGATCCGATAAGCGCTGGAGTTTGGAGACAAGGTTTTACATGTAACGAGTTGGGAATGACAGATCAGCTCATTCAGAAGGATCTGTCTTCTGTCCACTATATGAAATACTAAAAGTAGTGAAAATACGGCAAATCAGGTATCACCATATTGCTCAGAATTATACAGAAGTAGCCAAGAAAACATGAAGCCTCTATATGTTGTTAATGTACTTAAAAAATATTCACGAAAACGCAAATCCAAGGTCCGATTGCTAAAAATAGATTTGTTCTGACACGGCTTCTTCGAACATATAAAAATTACCCAATGAATTCGAGGAATCCATGCTCCACTGTAATTATCTTCCTTGTTTTTATCAACGGTGTGTCTATAAACTACCATTCTTTACCATTCCCACCATTGCCGAAGTTACCGCCGTTTGGCTCTTTGATTCTTTAATTTTCCTATACATTTGCTGCCGCTCCCTGCCTCCTTTACCTCTCTTTTTATGATCTTCTCCCTGCATGTCAATACTTTGCTCTTCCCGAACCCTAGTATTACTATGGGTTAATGTAAATTATATCCTTGATGCTCAACTCCTGTACACTTCAAGAATTTCTGAAAAGCCTACAGGTGACCTTTTGAGTGAATTTCAACTACATAGTTTCTTAGTAGAAAAGCATTCTATAGTGGATTTGCCAATATTTGTATAGCAGTTTGTTGAACTCAAGGACAGGGTCTGAGATTAGTTCGTTTGATGCAAGGTATTTTAAGAGAGTCAAAGAAAGAAAAATAAATGGGGGTTTTATTCTGTTCCTTGAATGCAAGGTGTTCTTTGAATCCGAGGTGTCCTGTAGTGATCTATCAGAAAAAAATACCTGCTTACTTTAAAAAAAAAAGACTTCAAGTTTTATACATTTATAATCAGCTTGGACTGCAAATTATCAAAGGTCGAAGACTTGATCTAGAGTAATAAAAATAGCAGTGAAGCCAAAAACCTGTATCATTTATTCAATACCATGTGACTACATTAATTTTGTTAGTCTAGAAAAGCTTTATTTTATAATTTACCATCATACTAACGGACCATAAAAAATGTAAAGATTGTGGGCTAGATTAATTTCCTTCCTGACTAAAAATTTTGTATCCCCAAGTTTTGAGAAATTCATTAAGTTTGCTTTTCAACTGAAATTAAAAAAAAAAAAAACATTTAAAATCAGAAAAAAATTCAACGCATTAACATATAATCTCTTTAATAAAATAGAATGGGTTGAAAATATGCTATTGTTTCAACTTTGAAAAATTCATTTCAAAACAAGAACACTGCGGGTAATTATGATCCTTAACATTTCTTCAAACACGACCTGGACAGTCTGGCATATTTAAAAATAATGCTATTTATACGTGATGAAAATTATTGCTTCAATCAGTGAAAACTTGGGCTTTAAAATGCATCCAAGCACAGAACATTTTTAATAAGAAGTACCTGACATAATGCATTGCAAATTTAGATGAAAATTGCAAATCTAGAGAATCACAGGCAATGCACAAATACTCTTGCCGGTGCTGTGCTTGCCCTAGTTTGCTCCGTACTGCTTGACAGGTGAATTATTACCAATTGTCCCACACTTAGGCGACAATTGATGTATGCCTAGTTAAAAATTAATGGATTGCTTTTATGTTTTTTTTTTTATGAGCCCTGTGATGGCTACTGGTTTAAAGTGGTCAAGGACAAGAACCAGTGTGGGCAGTTTTCTTATACTGAAATGAGCAAATGCGTGTTGGGCATATTGATATATGTATTATTCAAATTCAACCTGTGAAAGGGTTAAAAAAAAATAAAATACATTTCAAGGCATCTTTGTTCAACAATATATAAATACTTGTAAAAAGTGAACTCATGCAATTCATTTAAAGAGCCAGTGTCTGGTGATTTGGTCAAAAGAGCAAAATCAACTACATCATCATCACTTGTTACAAAGATGCAACAGTAATTTTTAAAGAGTAGTTAACCTTTTCCTTACAGACTTACCCATAATGTGCAGTCCCTAAATATTGACAAAAGGGACATTACTCTTGTCAAAATCATGATATAAAATTTAAAAAAAAAACACTTTGTTTAACTCAAAATTTTAGTTATTGAACCGTCTAATAATAAATTAAAATCATTTGGTTTGACCTCTGATCATGCTGGAAAAAAAATTGAGAAAATGAGGGAAAAAAGTGTCAAATGAAAAATGTCGAGGTGCATGATCTGAACTAGATCTAGATTCAGACCCACAAGCATCCGATTCATGACTTAGATTTAACTCTACAACTTGGCTAATGTCATCTTCAAAGTCACTTTCATTTTCATAATCTTCACGATCATTATTAGACTAAAATTCTTCATCAACATAACTCTGAAATCAACACAGCTCTGATCAGAATTAAAGAGCATGAACTCCCAACTTAGAACATTTATAAAAAAAAAATCTCCTGCTGTTTCTATTCGTTCAGGAGAGATATCGCATTGCTAATTGTGCCGTATATATTTCTGTATTCGGAGATTCTTTATCTCTTATAGTTTGTGGACGATGATAAGCGATGCAGTAGAGCCTGTATGCTATATATGAGAGAAAGGGTTAATGTCGGATCATTTTGTATTTACTACAGAACTCAAGTACATAGAATCTAGATCTTTATAGGCCTGATTACTGCCATCATTTCTCTTTAACTATTTTACAACTGTTTTGGCTCCAATTGTGCGCTTTGATGGCTAGCTGGGCTGGCAGCTCTTAAAGTTCTCAGTTTCAGCACATGTCTCAGTAATAGATGGGTTACATTTTAACAACTTTGAGTGCTGATAGAAAATGGCACTGAACCAGCAGGGCTTTTGCATCTCTCAACTAGCTTAAGAGCACACTTTGCTAAACTATCTTTACTATGTACATATTTCCTTGTTGGACTAAGGAGATTATAAAAAAAGCAACAAAAAAAAAAAACAAAAAGGAAAAAAATGAAGTCTTCAAACACTTTTTTTTTGTTCTTTTTGTCATATAACAACTTTTTCAAGTGAATTTGATAAGACCATATTTTTCATATTAACTTACCGATTCCTTCTTGGGATCTTTATCAAGATCGATTCGTGTTACTGACGTGTTAACACGCATGGCATGTGAAAGAGCCATTAAGCCTCCAGTTTTGATGTCATTGTCTCTCAGATCTACACGCAGCAGGATTGTGCTGTCTGCAATGTATTCTGCTAGAGCAACGGCTCCTGCAAAAAATGGTTGATATTCTTTTCACTCTTTTCTTTCAGCAAGCAATTAAGTTTGCATCAAATCTTATTTTTATTTTTAAGTAAATAAAAAAAAAAAAAAACAAAGGAAAAAACACACATTGACTCAGAAATTTTAAAACAGTGAAAAGAAGCCTGATTAAAAAAAAATATTGGTATAGTATAAGACAATAGCATACCCTCGTCAGAAATGCGTGTACCCTGCAGACCAAGACGGAGCAAAGAGTTTGTCTTGAGCAGACCATCTTTCAGCAGATGGGCACCTTCATTGGTGATGGCATTGTGACCAATGTTGAGGGTCTCTATGGTTTCACTTAAAGCCTGGGAATGTAATTAAAATTCTATCACGATTCTGTATCATATTGTATACTTTTTCTGTTTTCATCTTCATATCTTACTCAAGTAAATAAATAAAAATAAAAATTGAATATCATCGATAAGTTCATTCACTATAGCAATCATTGATAAAAATAGGTAAATTAAAAACATAAAATGCCTCTAAATAGTAATGGAAATCTCTAGAGAATCCTATGCATAAAAAGGAAAAAAAAAGTTCTCTAAATTCACATAACTTTTTCATCAATCAATTTGAAAAGGAACAGGAGAGCTCTTCTACTATTGAATACAAAGACATAACTTGTTTACACAAGCCAGCAAGCAATATCTAGTCTTATTTTAATGAAAAATTTGCAATAATGGAAAAACTCAAATATACATGCACAGCCTGCAGACCTTAAAACTTAAAGCATGAGTGCACAAGACATTACAGAACTAATTTTTTGTGCAATGTAAAAAAAAGTGTGGGTAAGCTTTTAACTTAATAAGATCATTGATTCTTTTCCATGAATTTTATTTCTTAAGTCAGGCAGAAGTCTCAGATGTCACTGATTTGAACTAAACAACATTTGCAAAAAAAGAGGAAAGTATTGTATCAAGAATGTCTCTAGTCCATGATAGAAAGTGGGAGAGCCAACTTAGTAATCCTTAAAACTCCTCAAATCAAATATGTTGATAAAACCAATTTTTATCTTCTTTATTACATGAAAAGACTCAAGTTATATTTATACAATACCATTATGAACTCGAGCGTGTGATGATTCTACATATACACATGTATTTACAGGACAAAAAAAATAACCCTTCAATTTTTCCTATGTTGACTAATCAACTGTCCAAAGCAAGCATACATCAAATGAATACACAAGCAAATCAAACCAGATTTCTATTCTAAACTGTATCAGGAATAAAATGGCATAAACTCTAGTATTTAAAGAAAGAAAGAAACTAATGCACTTGGAGCCATTCATTCAAACCAAAGAACTTGAAATTGAAAAAGATTAGAGGAGTGTGTACCAGAGATTTTCCCAAGGCTGGCATAGCTTGATAGTTAATTTGGTTATTCCACAAGACCAGAGTACGTAGGCCTCGTCCCCCACCTTGCTCCAAGAGTCCTTCACAGATATGACTCACACCCACATCCTGAAAAAAAAAAATTGCACGCATTAAAATCAATAGCATAAGTAAAAATATCAATGATCAGGAGACAACCCCCCCCCCCCACCCCCCCCTAAAAAAAAACAAAAAAAAAACGAGGGAATGAGCATGAAATCAAATTAGAGATCAAAGTTTCATCAGCAGCTGACCTGTAAATGGTTGTTACGAAGGTCTAGAAGACCTAAGTAATGGTTGTAGCGCATTAAGTTGCCAAGCTGAACTCCATCTGAAGGCATCAATTTGTTTTCTGCGAGGAACAACTCCTGCAGGGTTTCATTCATCTTGAGGGCTGCCACTGTAAATGTCAGGAAAGTACAGAAATAGTGCTATCAGTTTAGATGTTACATACGATTCATGAAAAATTTCAGGTAAACTAGGAACCCTATAAACATCAGGATTATTTTTTCAAGACCACCGCAATAAACAATATATTCAGGATGCAATCTATCAGATACAAAATTGAAGACAGACTTTGGTAATAACAAGCATCCCTAATTTTTTACCTAGAATCACAAGAGTCCTCCCTGCCAGCGCCATGTTTTCCATATGTAAGACGGTAAGATGGCAGCCAAGTTTAAGGGCTCTACCAAACAGTGGAATAGTACGGTCATTGAGCTCACAGCCTCGCATGTCAAGGTACTTTAAACTTGGTGTCTGCATAGGAAAAAAGGTAAAAAATAAATTCAAAAGCCATGTTTTTATTTCGATTAAAAAGAATGTAAGTACTTTGCGGAGATGAAGAACTAAAAGAATCCTATCAAATGAAATACTGAAATGCAAACAGGACCTTTCTGGCACTCCTCAGTTAACAGTTGCTTATTTTGCGATAATTACTTCAATTTGAATTTGGGCTTTCTAAACTGAACTAGCACACAAAAATTGTGAGTTAACTTAAGAAAAAACAACAACACTGAACCAAAAGTGAAAGTTGAGGAAAAAGGAAATTAAAGGTAACTGTAACTGCCTGTAGTAATGTTCACCAAATTTTATCGCATATTTAGACAAACTTTATTAGCCAAAAAATTTTAAACTGCTAATACACATAACAGTCCATGCCTTTGGTATTTTTAAATTGGTTGACATTTTCAAACACCATCTTCATTTTTACTAAAACATTACATGCATCCCCAAAATATAAGTTGTTCCCAGGAGCAATGTCAGAGAAAAAAAAATTAGAGGTTATAAGCAAGTATAACAAGATGAGACAATGCTTTGTGCTACTTTATCCTTTGTTTTTTTTTTTAAAGTTAGTAGATAAATCCAAATGTCTCTATGATAACTTAAGTCTTCATTGTCTCTTAGATTCTTCAGGCCCATATTTTCAGTGGCAAATTTGTAATTTTTGAAAAAGTATAAACAACACCCACTTTCGTTCTGTTTAATGGAATCTAAGTTACATAAAAAAATTGCTGACAACATGCAAGCGAGGAGGCATTTTGAATCCTGAAATTGCTTTTTTCTTAACATCCAAACCTGAAACGCTATAAAACCTTTGCTAAGTACATTAAATGCAAATTTGCAAGTAAAGAAAAAACAGGGAAGGTTATGTTGTTGATTAATTTTAAACACTCAAATTGTAGCTTTAAAGTTGTGAAAGAGAAAGTGTGTGTGTGTGGGTGATAATGGAAATATAAGAACAGAGAGTGTAACAGAGTTACATAGAGAGAATGATAGGGAAAAAAGTAAGGAGGGGCATAATAAAAGGAATGACAGAAAGACAAGAAGAGGATAGAAAGAGAGGAGACAGAGACACACTTAGATTAAGAAAGAAAAAAAGTGGGGGGCTGGGGCTCTCTGAACCTGAAAATAAAATATTGAGATGGAAACACAGAAAACAAAGTTGAAGAAAACAAGCAGTCACAGAAAGAGGGGAAAGAACGACAGGTATTTAAATACAGAAGCACAGAAAAAGAGGAAAAGCAGGGGATGAGGAGTACAGTAAAGAGGAAGAAGGATCATGAGAGAGAAAGAAAGAGACAGTTACAGAGCGAAAATAAAGGAAAAGGTAGGGAGGAGATGGGTAAAGACAGGGAGGCAGACAGGCAAGCAGAGAATAAAGGGAGGTTTGGTTGTCATTTAGTATACCGTCATATAAGACCTTTTTGCCCATTAATTTCAAGTTCCTGTCTGGCAGGGCCGAACTGAGAAAATGAGGCTTTAAGTCACCACCTAACATTGTGGGGTCCACACATGCAAAGAAGATCCCTATGCATATCTAAGCAGACGCTCTGACTCCATAACCACCAGCGCACCTCAATAGAGAGGGAGGAGAGAGAGAGAGGGAGGAGAGAGAGGGAGGGAGGGAGAGAGAGAGAGAGAGAGAGAGAGAGAGAGAGAGAGAGAGAGAGAGAGAGAGAGAGAGAGAGAGAGAGAGAGAGAGAGAGAGAGAGAGAGAGAGAGAGAGATAGAGAGGGAGAGAGAGAGAGAGAGAGAGAGAGAGAGAGAGAGAGAGAGAGAGAGAGAGAGAGAGAGAGAGAGAGAGAGAGAGAGAGAGAGAGAGAGAGAGACTGATGTGCGGCAAAAAGGACAGGATTAAAGTTAGATGTCAGTTTTCTTGTTATGAGGAATAGATCTTTTGTCCCCATCTCACAAAACAATATACTTAACTCATATCCAATTCAAGCATCTATTTTTGAATGTTTCCAAGAACAATTACTGAAATGCACTTAGATTCTAGATAATGTAGCTAGGCCTTCATCTAAAGTCCAAACCAGCCAAACTTACATTTAGCTTGAATATATGAGGTCGCTGACCAATCTAATGTATATCATATATATCTACTTTCAGTTAATAATTTTCATAAATTAAAAACACATTCAAATACAAGTTTTCCACCAACACAGCGTTGATGCGGGTCTGGAAAAGCAAAGACTGGTGTGAGTTTTAGGTTTCTTGAAAATCACTTTAGTTAAACGACTTTTCCATAAGACATCATTTAACCAATTTGTGACTTTTAACTTTTATAGAAGGAATTAATCTACAGCTATTGCCCACATTCCCATGTTGATTGTGCGACTTCAGAGCCGGATCATGGGCAAACAAAAAAATCAAACCAAGAACGCATACCTTGGCTGGAGATGAGAAAGTCCTCAAAAAAAAAAAAAAAAAAGATTAGCGCTTTATGGAACTTTATTGTCAAAATAGAATCTTTCCAGTTTTTTCATCGGCATTGATGTTATACAATTTACTGGCGCTGTGACAGCTTTGCATTTGCCGAAATCCATTCTGCATTTGAATGGAAGCTAGAATATTACCGAAAGCTTGCACTCAAGTCAATGTGAAATAGACAAGATAGTAAATAATGATAACTGATCAGTTTTCAAATGTTAAAAAAAAAAGTTATGAAATATTTTGTTGTCTTAACTTTAAGTAATTATAAGAGATTGAAAATGACAAAGAAAAATAGACATCCATTTTTATCAAATATTGACTTACCCGTCGCACAAGTCTAGCACAGGCCTGCCATCCTCGAACACTGATGTTCTTGTTGAAAGAGATGTTGAGTTGACATGCAGACTCATAATACTCAATCATATCAAATAAAGCTTGAGCACACTGTGAATTAGCAGAAATTCAAGATATGCTTGTGACATCTTTAACTGCTTTCTTCTAATCCATAAAAAAAATGTTAAATGACAACACACACTTAAGAAATTGTTCCTGATATTTTCAACCTTTGCATGACTTGAACACTTTACTTGGTACTGGGTTCTAAAGATTTAAATAAGGTCAAAAAGGTTACAAACATTTTAAAAAATTTCACAAAAAGATATGCGAAAGATCACAGACTAAATTATTAAATAACAACAATTAGGTTTCATCATTGAAAGTAAGTTTGAAACTTCTCCTACTAAGCTGCAGACCGTCAAACTTACTTCATCATCAAGGTGACAAGCTTCTACATCTAGCAATTTGAACTGGACTCTCCGAAGAATCTCCTCAATGGTCTCACATTGTCGCTGGTCTAGTTTTTCTCCTATTTAGCGTAAAAAATATAGATATTAATGTAGTAATATTGCTTTTTTGCTCCTTAGCATTCAACTATCACTGTCTTATTTTAATAAAATCTTTCATACCATTGGTTATCTCTTCCCACAATATATTAGCTAGAAAAAGTTTGGTGTGCTCTTGATATAACATTTAGAACTCTAAGCAGACCTGGGGAGCTCAAGATCAACACCTGAATACTTGGAGACATCCCTTTCTCTTTGTAAATCAGATTCAAATGTTTTTCTAATTGTACAGCTTTTCAAATCAACAATATTCATAATTAGTTTTTTGTACACTCAAACTTATTTTGCGGCTGCCGTCATTATAAACACTAAACTATGAGGTGAGAAAATAGTATGTCATTGCTTTTTATTTTATGTGACCTTTGTATGCAAAAACTAAGAAAGAATATACTCTATCAGATTTAAATCCCAGCCTTTTTATCCTCTCTGTAACTTTAAGAAGCCACCAATCTGCATCTACGTGTGTCTTTCATCTCATCATTTAATATTTATATAAATAAAGTACCATGTTTTTATTTATATTAAAGGAACTGTATCCTGGAGAAAGTCGGCTGCTTCCTCCAGTTAAATTTGTGTGATTCTTTTGCATCAATGACTTTATTAAGCTAAGCTTTTCAGTTGTCACTTGTGTTAGCTGTGCATTTGTTTCCTTCTTCTTTTCATTTGGTAGGGAACTTCATGCTCATGGTCATTCTGTTTTCTAAGGGCCTCTGAGAACTTTTACACATATGCTTTTTAACTTGTCATTAAATAAAAAGTAAAAACAAAAACAACAACAAAAAAACAGACAAGATGAACATTTGTCCACCATAAATAAGGATGATTTTAATCTTAAGTATTACCAAAAAAAAAAAAAAAAAAAAAAGAGAGAGAGAGAGAGAAAGAGAGAGAGAGAGAGAGAGAGAGAGAGAGAGAGAGAGAGAGAGAGAGAGAGAGAGAGAGAGAGAGAGAGAGAGAGAGAGAGAGAGAGAGAGAGAGAGAGAAGATGCAGCCGATAGACAAGAGAGATTAGAAAGGAAGGTCAAAAACAGAAATTTAACTTTGAGCACAAAATTGGCCAAACAGGAACAAAGAAAGAAAACTATCTACAAACAGAAAAAAAGCCCATAAGTAATAGTTATAATTTTTTATGTTTCCAAATCAATGTTGTTAAATCATATTTTTCTTCAAGGACTTCAAACAACCAAAGAGCTCCCCCAAAAAGTATAAGGTACAGTAAAACATTTGTACCATCAGTTTGTATCTATGGTAAGCTTTACATTAACCTCCACCCATTTGATGCCATCTTTTCCTTTGCATCACAATTGAACCTATTCATTGCACATCTAACTTGACCTGTTGCGGGCTACAAAACACGCTCTAAGCTTTTGTAGCCAGGAACATTCAAGTTACACACCCACACCAAATCAGACAGAGCATGGCCTGACAGATAAGATAATGTAGAGAGATCACACATCTCTGAACACCAGGCCTTATCTTATCTGATCGAGGAAAATCCAATTGTTGTACTATTTTGTTCAAAGCAATAAATATAGTGACTATCTGTATCTTCAGCCAATTAAATTAAGTAAATAGACACTTGACCATGAAAAACATGAGGGTTTGATGCATCTACGAAAATAAGAGGCGGGGAGAGGAGGAGATGGTAGGCTTGGATGTCTCAATATTTTGGATGTAAGCTCTGTAACACTCTGATCTGAAAACTGATCAAGAGGGAGGGAGCAAAAAATATCACAAATACAAAGAGAGAAAAGAGCCCATGTTTTTATGGCAAGTACAAATGTGTCTGCTCTGAATCAAACAAATTGTAATTCTTTACACAAAAGCAGAAAACTGTGTTTACCTCTTGCAAATATTGAAAGTTGCCATGGTTAACATTTAAAAGTCAAAATTGTACCTTATTGAGTTGTTTTTTTCACTGGCTGGTATTTTACTAAGACAACAAATATGATTTAAGCACTAGTAAATATCAGTCCCTCTCCAACATGGTCTCAGCCTGCTATTCAATTAAAATATGAACATTGCCATCTGTTAGAATTAGATAAACAAGCAGCCTAAAGCAGTCTGCAAGAAAGTCCAAGCAAGAAAAGCTTAACAGTAGCATCCCAGTTCAATGATCTGCTGCAACGATTGCCAAATCAACAACGATAGCTGCTATGCCATCATCTTCTCTATCAATAAGCATGATGTACAAATAGACATCCATTGCCAATTATTAACAGTAATTACAAATATATCAGGTTGGCACCTGTTGAATCAACTGGCACAACAGTAATAAGTTCGAAATCATAAGACTGTTGACATTTACTGTATTTGATATAAGGCTGGCCTGATAAGGAGAACAAGAGCACCAGGGGTATGCTGATTTTAGGTAAAAAAATGATGAATGGGAATGGTGAACATAAAGGAACTGTTGATCATATATCTAAACATGTTGAAAATTTTCATTTTGCTGCTTGGTTCTGAACCTGCATTCTTTCTAAGTCAGTGATGAATATGGCGGAAGAATATGAATGAATCATTAAACATATTGATCTACTGGTGCCCCTCCCCAGTATGCAATGATAAGAAAACTAAAAGCTAGATAGAATAAGATTCAGCAGTAAAATGTACAGGTAGGTCTACATGATTGTTGTACACATTGCAACTCTATGTAATTATTTGTGTGAACTGGTGGTATGATAAGGACTTCTTAACCATTTCATTATTAAACTACTATGAGCACCATTTCACAATAATTCGATTGAATAAATTAATCACAACTAGTTATAAACTAATTGTTATCTTCCTTAGCCTTCATAAATAGTGTTGACTGAATAATCATCTTGCAATTTTTGTATACAAATTCAGTAATATTTTATTGTAAAAGTGTTTTATAAGACACTAACAATAAAATGTTTTTAATCTCTGCCTTACAAACTGTGCCTCCACCCTTCCAACTTTCCCCAGATATATGAAAAAAGTTAAAAAAAAACCAAACAAACAAAATAAAATACAAGTTTTGATGTTGTAACAATAAAGTCAGGGCTGACCAGTTATCAAAAATTATCTGAGGATATTTCAAAGCCACAGATAACATAGTTGCAAGTAATGAGGAAAAAAAAAAAGATAAGAGTTGCAAGGCAAATAGATTGACTGATACCATAAATTATAAATTAATATGGACAATTTTTCATAAAGCCTTAAAACATTATCTTTCAGCAAACTAATTTATGGATAAGCATTATTTCAAAGCCTGACCAGTACTAGTAAAAATAATTATATTTTAATATTTTCCACTCATGATGCTCTCCTAAGAAGTATACATAAAATAATAGTTTGTCTTTGTATACCCTTACCTTTTAATGTGAGAACTTCTTCTCTCTTTCCACGGGTGGGATTTATAGACTGAGAAATGAGAAATTTCATCAATAATAAGTTATCAAAAACACTATATGTTGTCCTTTTAACACAGTTTTTGAGACCAATCAAGGTAATTCTGGCCCTACTGATTTGAGCTAGAGTCCATATTTGTTTGAAAAGTTTATTTGATAATATTCAAAATGTAATATCTCTGGACACTGTAATGCTAGGGTTATATACTTTCTTAAAGAATGAAAAATCAAGGTTTACTAGGTAACAAACATTCAAACAAAGTATAAAAATTGACATGCGTGATTTACCCCTTGCTGCCTCATATCTATTTGTTGCCAGTTTTTTCAAGGTGTACAGAGACAAGATGAGGACTGCAATTGTGTTGGCAACATTATTTGAGGATCATTAATATGTCTCAAGGTATTAATGTTTGTAAATGCTATGAATTTCAATTTTAGTAAGTTAAGCTTATATTGTTTTCTTTTATTGTTCTTCAAGGTGATTAGTTTTAAATCTAGGATTCCATGGATGATCAATGAGTTTTCAAGATTAAACTAAAGTAAAATTACTAATTTTTACAAGTTTAGCACCATCATGGAAATCAAAATATGTCCTGACATCCCCTTTTTTGAACGTATGAGTTTCAGGCAGCCATTTGGATTGATGCAAGAAGTCAAATATTATCAAAGAAAAAAAAATCTTGCTTACGAATACTCTAAAGGCATACAGAACTTACTTAATCTTATGTTAAGCACTGAGCAAATGTTGGTTTTAAATACCTGCAATTGCTGAACAATCTTGGCACTAGGTTTGGTTGCATTGATATCACAGCTCTTTTTGTAGGCCGCCACCAAGTCCTCAGATGTCCATGCTGGGGCTATAGGATTAAAGCCAACACAAGGGGTCCAAGTATGTTATTCTACTTGCTTTAACCTTAAATCTTTCTTATTCTAGGTCTGATATTTAAAAGCCCAATCCAATTGTCGACAGACAGCAATAATCAACTTGAATAATTAAAAATGTTAGCATTCATATTCACTTACTGCATGACAGTTTTCATTCCCCACATCACTTTTAATAATTAAAGCAATACTATATAGTATTTAAAAATTGCAAACATAAAAAGGGCAGAGCCAGATTAGTCAATTTTTTATCCCAGCTCTTAATATTTTTGCATCTGGAGAGGTCAGTGAACCTTTTTGTCTTTAATATGCCCACAAATTTTTCAGCGCAATATTCCTCAGACAAGTTATATCATCTTATTAGCACTGACGGGTCTTGTAAAATATTTTCCACCTCTTAATCCTTAAGTAAGCATGTCTATTTAACAAGCAAAGAGCAAATACTGGTGATAGTCAAATTATATGTCCTGAGAAAAACACAATGATTAAAAATACTATATTCACCCTCAAGTCAACTTAAATTTCAGTATGATAATGAGTATCATATTTGCAGATGAATCGATTCTAAACAAGGGCATTTTTTTAAGGAAGCAGGTTAAGATTTCTATTTTTTGTTGTTGTTGATGAGTAGTGTGACTGAGGGGTGTAAAACTATAATAAATTCAAGCTAAAACTTACTAAGTATTAAGAAGTAATTATTGCATAATTATATAAAAGTTGGGCAAACATGACATGCATGATATGACAAAAAGAGGTTACCAAAACAATTCAGCACATCCTAGGTCTCTCTTTTCACGTAACACTACCAATTTTGTTTTTACAGGTTTAAATTTTCATTAAAAATTAAAGTTTAAATATTTTGGCCAGTGGACTGTGCATGAAATTTTGGTCGCATAGAACTTTGCAGGGTACATTTATTTTTAAACATCAATAGTGAAGTGAGCAAGCTCATGGGTGAATTTTTCACTATTTCTTTCAACCTGTTGTGTCCTGAAACTGATTCAAATGAAATGAATGGCTGATTTTTTTTAATTTGGTAAAAACAACATTTGAAAACTGGTAGATATGTCCACAGTCACTATTCTCCATCTTAATAAAAAAAAAAGGGGGGGGGGGGGAATTTTTATGTCCAAAAATGTATTGTTGTAAATGATATACCTTTAATTGTATGTGATATAATTGGTGCCATTTGTGACTTCTTTGGATTGAATGAGAGAAACGTCAACCTTTTAATTAAATTTGATACCATTTTATTAACTATATATCATATTAAAAGATATCCACTTGTGACTGCAAGGGTCCTCAGTGATATCTCTGTTAGAATCAAGAGGTGTTTCATGCAGAGCTATCTTTTAAATTATCTTTATTTACCTACTCTAGGAAATTTACATCCCTGCAAGTTATACAAATGATGCCTTAGATTAACATCAAATATAAAAAAAAACAAAACTTAAAAGCAAAAACAAAACAAAACACTAAAATGCAAACACACACACACACAAAACTTATTTAATGATTAATACATGAAAAGACATCGTGGCACTTGTTTAGAAGTCTTTTCAGTTATGTACAATCTGAATCATGAAAATTGGTGGATTTTTTGGTACAAGTTCAGTGGCTTTAAAGGCTGTAAGAGAAGGTATCATGTTGTTTGAGATTTTTGTACTTCAAAATTATACATGTATATGACACCATGTTTTTGTAAAAATTACTTATGTTTTCTGTAACATTGCAAAGTCTGGGTATAACTACCAAATTAGCCATCTTTAATAGCATGTACGTCTGGTGAGCATTTGTTGGGTTTTTTTTTTGTTCTGAAAATTGAGAACACTAGTGACTTCAGTTAAAAAGAAAAAAAAAAAGGAAAATTCACATTTTTAAAACTTGAATGAATTAGATAATGTAAAAAAATATCATAACCTTTATACAATTTTTATACTGTAAAGGGAGGAAGAGAGAGAGGGGAGGGGATGTAGGGGGAGTGAGAGGGAGAAAGAGAGAGAGGGAGAGAGAGAGAGAGAGAGAGAGAGAGAGAGAGAGAGAGAGAGAGAGAGAGAGAGAGAGAGAGAGAGAGAGAGAGAGAGAGAGAGAGAGAGAGAGAGAGAGAGAGAGAGAGAGAGAGAGGGGGGGGGGGGGGTGTGTCTCAAACAAGCATAAGGAGATAAATGAAAAGGCAAGGGAGAAGGAAGAGAAAATAAAAGAGAAAACAGAGAAAAAAAAAGAAAAGAAAGGGGGAGAGAGGCAGACAGAACAGACTAGAACTGAAGACAGACAGATTTTTTTTGTCTCTGTTTTTCCTAAATCTATTAAAACATGAACCATCAATTCAAAAAAAACAACCGACCATCCATCTCCTCCATTAATATCATACAGATCAGTTACCAAAATTGCAAAATAAATTTAATTCGTGGTTTGTTTTAGCCTTTGTACAAGCTTTGCTGTAAACTACAAAACACAGGTATTCTGCTCTGCCAAGAGCCAGGTTCAAAAGCTTGGCTGTGGCAGCAGCACAGGGTTCCTCCCTACCTGGTGGCCACCATGCAAGCAGAACCAGAGTGAAAAGTAATGTGGAAAATAATTAGAGCTGCACTTAATCCCTTCTGATTCAAATCAACTCTTTCTTCACTCGAGAAATTTTTTTTTTTTTTACCAACATCACTACGAAGCAAAATTGCCTTAAGTCTATAAAATTTTAATACCCTAGGAACACTCTTGCTGTTGAGAGACTAATACACAATAGGTTGTTCCTATTCAGTGTCGATCATTAATTTTAAGCACTTTTTTTTTGGGGGGGGGGGGGGGGAATGAACATTAAAACTATTTCACCATATTATTACAAAACTTTATACCTGCAACTCAGGTTGTGAGTTATAGGCGAAAGATCTTAACTGAAGAAAAACTGGCCCAATTTTATTATTTAAAATAATTAAACATGAATCCAAGCAGAATAAAGTAAAAGTGCAGAGAGTGGTTATAGGCCTAATAATGACAGGATCAGAAATCTTATATCAGGTTGCAGGTATTATAATATTATAGTAATGAACTCGTACTAACACTATTTTAATGTTTAATTGTAAACATAATTTAGGAAAAGTCTTTCAAAAAAGTTATTCCACTGCACATTGGTGGAAACAAAAATGTAGGCACAGTACATACTACTGTTTCACATTTTGGGATAACACCAAGATTTTTCGCGGTACTGGGGTGAATTAAGTATGAGCACATGTTGTAACTTGTTTCACTTGAAGTTGAACCTTGCATCTAGCAAACTCAGATTCAAAATAATATGAGCTAAACTTAAACTTTTGCATAAATGAGCTAAGTAAGGTCTTATGTGATATTTTCAATACATGTGTCACTAAAAGAATCTGTTGGTCCAATCATGTGGATAGCATCCATTATCAATTATATCTGTCTCTAAGGACAGAATATATAAGTATATATAACATTTGTGAACGATTTATGTACAGTAGCCCTACATCCCTGTTGTGAGAAAGTTGCTGAATTTGTAGATCCAAGGTAAAAAAAGCATAAGTGATGCAATCAAATCATTCATACGAATGATAATATCCTGCACAACAAACTCATTAGTCATTTAGATTACTCTCTTGCTAACTTTTCTCTTTTCCCTGTGCACATCAGGTTGCACAGCTACATTGTGCTTTTTTGTTTCTGTAGGGATGGCACGAAAGAGAATAAAATATACTGATGACAGTTTTGGCCATATTTTGACACATGACATTTTAAACGGAGAGTTCCACAAATGAGGAATGTATGATACATTATGTTGCTTTTGTTTTTAAAGTGCCACAACCAAGAGCTATGTAACAGGCATCTCAGTTAGTCTCATTTTCCCAGAAATCTACCATTTAATAATTAATTGAAGCGGGAGATCAAAGAGCATGAATTGCTATCTAAGATACTGCAAAGCAGCTTTATTTTTTATCTTTTCCAGTTAACCTTATTTTTGTCTTTCCAGAATGTAAATGTATGACCTTTCATGTTTCATGATGACTCTCATGAGGCCAGCTGTAAGTTATATAAATCTTTAAAAATATCCTTGTACTTAAAATAGATTACTACTGACCGTTAGATCGAGTACAGATAAATGTGATATATATTTCAAACAATTTTAAGTCAAGTGATATTATTGATAGTAATTAATATGTTTGTAAATTGTATACTTTTAAGGCCTATGTTTTTTAGTGTCTGTGGTACAAATAAGTGGAGGTCATTTGAATTTGTCCCTCCCTGTGGATTTGATATTTATTATTAATGAATTTCACAATTTTAAATGCGTCCGATCATATACCACGTGTACATGCCACTATATAAAGCTTGTCTTATTTAGTCGCCACACCTACTACTCACACTAATTCAAGTCTCTATTTGGAGTTATAGGGTGTCTCAACTATCTTGAACACAAACTTCCTTGTGGATCTGAATACAAATATTTAAAAATCAGATAAAAGATGGCAAAAACTGAATTCTTAGCAGAAAGAAGCCAGTTCAAATTTACTGGGTATTCTTAGTCTTACCATCTTTCCAAGGATCTGGTGGATCATGATAACCTGAAATAAAGTTGTCTGAAGGAAATCGTATTCCTCGTTTATTCTTTCCACACTTTGCTCTGTTTCCTTCCAATTTTAAAGAAGACACATTTACACTGCTTGCATCTGACGTTGATTCGTACAAACTACCATTTTCACTCAAATGTTGTTGGACACTTTGATCTTCACTTGCAACATTATTTATCACAGTTTGGAGAGGGTCCTCTTGTACTGAACAACCATTGCTTACTATTTCTGAATCGGCAACATCCGAATCAATTGACTGAATTTCTTTGAGAGACGAATTTGGCTCTCCTGAAACTGGGGGTATTCCATTTTCATCATTGTTGGTGCAATGCCTATCTTCTTCATCTACATGTTTGTTGACATTCTTATTCGTGGAATCATCCTCGTTGTTTATGTTCAAGCAGTCAGCTGATGGCGAGACATCTGGGGCTCGATGAAATATGCTCTGAAATAAATTGCTCCCGTCTTTACCTATATCTGCCATCTTATAATTACTTTCTTTTTCTTATCATCCTCATCGAGCCCATTTGTAAATTAAACGCAAGTTATCCATCATCTAAATTATGAATAAACATTTACATTATAAGGTATTGAATACACTTAGTACTTCCGAATGGTCGACACTCCATGGCTGCCATTATACGCCTGCGTCAAATGACTTCCGGTCAGAGGAAGAAACGGTGAATTGGATTGGTTACTTGCGGGATATCCACCAATCAATATCTTTGTTGAGGATAACCTGTGGCGGCCGTTTCAACCCAAAACAAACTGTTTATTTTGATTTAGCTTTACACCTAGTACTAGGATCTAGATCTAGATGCCCAACGCAGCTTCTTAGATTGGGTTAGCGCAAAAGGGCTTTACTTTTAGGCATATGTTTAGGAAACATCAGATTTAGATCTGGTTATAGAAAAAGCATTGATACAACTGAATTTCCTATCTAACTAGATCTAGACCTAGATTGAGATTAAATTTTCAAGTTAAAACTTCACGGTAAGTTCACCCCCGCCCAACACAGATTACATTTTTTTTTACAACTAGAGCTAGATCTAGATTCTAGATCCTGTAGCCCATTCTGGCCATCTCAAACGCATCAGAACTGAAAATCTGGATCCAGATTAGATTGTTCAGATCTCTTGCCACCTAGATCTAGACTAGATCTACTTATTGTGGTAAATTTTTACCTGTCCAACCACTCTCACCAGAGTGCTGTTTCTTGTCTTTCCGGTCGACCTTGACCTTGACCGTGATCATATTATAAGTGAAAGTTGTCGCGATTATGTAACTTTATAAAGACGCAATTTTATGGAATGTTATAAAAATGAATAAATAAAAAATGAGGGGGGGGGGGGGAACCCCCCACACCCCCTCCCCCAAAAAAAAAGAATAAATACATAAAAAATGAGGGGGGGATGCCCCTCGTCAACCGCCCCGACAAGAATGAAGCGACTTTCACTTAATAATACGATCAAATCAAGGTCAAGATGAACCGGAAAGACAAGAAACAGCACACTGCAAAATAAAAAATAATAATAATAATAAATACAGCTCTTACCTTTACTCCATCTCGGCTACTTCGAACACCTCCGTATCACTATCTTCCTCTATAGGTATGATCAAGAAATGTTCCTTTAGAATCGGAAACAGAAAAACCACAATACCATCGCTTCTTAGTTTTAGGAATAACACTAGACTTCCTACAGCGCCAAACACTCCTCACGGTAATTACACTTAAAAGAACAATGTGGACAAATTATTTCTGATGGTAAAACACTATGAGATTGTCAAAATGATAATGACTTAGCGTTGTTATAAAATTCAGCAATAACTTGGAAATAATCAAAATCACGATCAAGATCAATACACATCAGCTGTTGAGCCAAATGAGTAAATACAATGAAATTGGAAAAACAAAAGACGCGAGGAAAGTGCGCCTTTATTTGTGCATGCGCATGGGTAATTGTAACACGTTGCGCATGCGCAAAGATTAACTAAAAAGAAAGTAATACGCATGCGTGAAAGATGGAAGTAATTAACATGCAAAAAGGCACTTACCTCGAGCAAATCAGTACGCCAAAGTAGGTTAAGAAAGAAGAAATAATCCAAAACAAAAAGTCGTATATTTCAAAAACTATTTGTTTGCGACCAATAAAACCTTCAAATTCGTATTCAGCACATTGAAATCTAACAGAAAAACATCATTTTAAATGCCAATGCGAGATGGGTGTACAGGTAAAAAAAAATACTCTTAGTTCCTTACAGTTGATTTCCAAAACAGGTCCGTAGGGCGCCTCCTCATTGGACTCTGCTTCCAAGTATAGTGCATCACTGCAGTTTAATTTGATTTTGGCCTCAAAGTCATCATAAAGTAATTCTTTGTCAGACCAATACTTATCTAGCCTATTTTTGAAAGCGTTGACAGTTTTTGAAGTTATAACTTTGGTAGGCAGGCTGTTCCACGTATTGACTACTCTCAGGGCAAACAAGTTTTTCCGTACTGATGTTCTAGCTTGCTCGTTGCTGTGGATAGAGCTTGAAAGGATGACCTCTAGTCCCAGTTCCTGGAGTCACATCTTTCCATAACTTCAGAAAACGACTTGCATCCCTGTCATAGATCCCCGTCACTATTTTATAAATCTCAATCATGTCCCTTCTTTTCCTTCTATAGCTTAAAGTTGGTAACTTGAGCTCTTGAAGTCTTTTGGCATCTAGGACAGGTCCTTCATCCCTGGTATTTTTTTGATGGCCCTTCTCTGCACACCCTCTATCTGTTCCATCTGTTCCATTAATTTCATACTCATGGGTGATCAGATTGAAATAGTCAAGATGAAGCCTCACAATTGACTTGTAGAGCAGTATGAAGTTCTACTTGTTTAAAATTAAATGATGGAAGGATCTTCTCTTCTTATAACTGCAAACATCTGGGTAACCTTTTTCACTTTTTTGCCTATATGTTCTTCAAATCCAATCATCATTTATACTCCAATGTCTTTCTCTTAATGAATCCTATCCAATGTTGTTGTTCCTACTGGTTGTATGAATGCCCTTTTTCTTACATACAGTGGAAACCTCAAAAAACCGAAGTCTGATTATTCAAATTTCTCATAAACCAAATTTTGTAAGATATAGGTTCTTTTTTCTCTTTGGCTTTGTTAGAATCGCACTCGTATTTCGAAGTCTTTCTGATTCAATTCTCTTAATTTGAAGTTGCTATCACCCTATAAGGCATCATAAAAGTGCTACATGCATCTCTCAAGCAGCGTGCATTTGCTAATTACTGCCCAAGAAAGGCTGATCAGTGCGCTAACAAATCAAGAAGGGAACGGATGCACTAACAAGTACCAGTAGCAAATTTGTACTGACACTGATAGCAACATGGGACAGGGGAAGGTGAGAGTTACTCGTTGCAGGCGCAGTAGGCACTCACTCAGTGAGTCATAGATTCTGTTATACCAAATTTTGAAATTGGAATACTCTTAATCTGAAGATTTAATCCATTCCCGTACAATTCGAATTATGAGGTTTCCACTGTTTGTTCATATGATAGAATTTCTCTGGGTGGAATCTAAGAAGCCATGTGTCACTCCATTGTGACATCTTGTCTAGGTCCCCTTGGAGAGTCTCTCTATTATTTATAGGCCTTATGCTTTTGAAAATTTTGGTGTTGTCAGCTAATAGATAAATATCAGAGTCAGTCATCTCAGGCAAGTCGTTTGTAAATATAATGAACATCAAGGGTCGGAGCACCAATCCCTGAGGGATTCTGAACGTCACAGGTTTCCAGTCTTGATTTCTCTCGCTTTACAACCACCTGTTCACTGCCACTAAGAAAGCTCCGTATCCAATTGATCATTTGTTCAGAGATGTGGTATGCCTTCATCTTGCTGATTAACTGGTTAATGGCACCACGTCGATTGCTTTTTGATAATCCATATATACAGTCAGTATTTTCTCCTCTATTTAGGGTTTTCTTTTGTTTGTCCATTATCTCTAGTAGCTGTAGAGTGTGTTATAACATACTTTCGATAAATTTCACTCAATCTAGAATCTAGATTATAACACTTTAAATCTTTATCCACGTTGATAATTTGCATCGGACTCGGAGGGACGAGAACATCTATATAACCTAGTTTGTTCTTTCTTTTTTCTTGAAAAGCTCATGAATTCTAGATCTAGAAGGCAATATTCATAAACTCTTACAAACAATTCTGTCACCAGTTAATGAACTAACACATGGTAGGATTTCTGTCTAATAATCTATTGAAAAGAAGAATTTTTTTTGGTTTTCTGAAAAAAAAATGTTTAGTAATACCACATCTAGCTTGACTTTTTTATCTCGTCTTTTAAGCTAGAATCTATAAAATGCATGGAAGTATTAGATATATATTGTAAGGAAGATGACAGCCAGAGGACAAGGCAGGTCTAGAAGTAGAAATTGAGTATGAAATAAAAATCTAGATCTAGATCCTTTCCACTCAACGGGTACTCCAAGATCAACTCTTCTTCTTCTTCTTCTTTGTGTTCGCGGTCATATCAAAATTCCAACCTCCTCAAGGAAGTTGCTGGTGTGTTCAAGGCTGGCTAGTGAGCCCCAAATTTGTCCATCTAGGGCGTGGGTGTTAGTCATGCATGACCTCTGGCAGTTTCGAAAATAGGACAGTCTTGCAGGATGTGTGCAACTGTCTGTTCTGCAAACCCACAGGTGCACATGGCAGAACTGACTTTACCAAGTTTTAAGTAAATGTAACCTAAATGAGCCATGACCAGGCAGTCTTCAGGGTCTTTATCTCCCCATAGCTCACTGACGTTTGAGGCTGTTTTAGTTGGCCTCCGCCCTTGTATCTGGCAGTGCTCAGGTATCCACAGTAGGATCACTTTAGTGTTAATTGACAAGATTAAGTAATACCTGCCCAATGCCAATAAGATATGATGTCATACTTCTTTCGATTGCTCACATCCATCCTTAAAGCTATCATAATTGTCAAATCAACAGAGGCGAACCTACTTGCTCTCACATGCCAATTACTAGTTTGAATTACACCACACATTCCACAGTACTTAGCCCAGTGGTTCTTAACCCCACCAGTTTCATATGCAGATTCACCAAACCCCTCTTTAGTGAAAAATGAAATAAAATTTTTTCAAATTCAAAACATATCTTTTTTACTGGCTCTTCCAAACCCCTGAAATCGCTCCCACCAAACCCCAAGGGTTCAATGAAATCCAGGTTTAGAACCACTTAGCCTGTAGACCTCAATGTCATTTTACTAGACAAGATGATCATAGAACACAAATATATTTCAGAAGAAAGTTATGGTGTCTTCAATTAGACTAAAATTGTGTCTAAAGCTATCAACACAAAATAAGGGATAAAATATAGGCAGTGTATATCCTGGTCCCGGACATAAGAATAGCTGGTGGACTATATCTCGTCCTTGGCATTGGAATAGCAGGCAGAATATATATATATATATATATATATATATATATATATATATATATATATATATATGTATGTCCCAGACATACGAAAAGTTGGTGAACTTTTATCAGTCCATGGATAAACGAATTGCCGATCATATCTCAGTCTTGGACATAGACCTTGATTCTATGTCTGGGAAACCCAATGAATAAAGCAGATAAAAAAATTACATAAGAACTTTGTGATTTTTGTCAAGTTTTTTGGTTTGCTTGTTTGCAAAATTAATTTGTTTGTCGGTGTACATTGATATAAATACTTCTGAGTGTATATACGTTGACTCAATAAGAGACAAATATATTACTGAGAGATCGGACATCGTTTCTTAAGACCTAACTAGATCTAGATCTAAGTAGATTTGAAAATGCATTATTGAATTCATTTCTGGGACTAAGCAATCGGCAATCGGCCATTCCCATTTGTGAAGCCAGCTATTCAATATAGCATAATATTTAGTAGTATTAGTAGTAGGCCATGGGAGCTGTGGTGTGGTTGATTTAAAAATTGATTTATAATATATGCTCACTTAATTCTGTTTTGCAATGAAAAAAATACATAGAGGGTATTTTTATTATTACATACAAGGAAAACTAATTTTACAACCTCTGCAGATCAAATTGAAAGCACAATAGTTGATTGCAATCCTATCAAATATCAAATGAAGTTAGCTGGCCTGCATCTTTGCACTAAATTTTACATTAGTTTAAACATTTAGTGTCAGAAAGCATTTTATCCTATTTCATCAATATTTTAGGATAAAGAGTACTTTTCAGATTTGAAACTTCAAAGAACAGAGATTGTAGCTTCCAAACCATATTACGATTGACAATGGTGTGCTAGGTTCACACCCAACCTGGTTATACTGTACATAAAGGATGCATTATTTTCTAGAAAACTACTAATTTTTTTAATGTTATTTTGGTTGATTGCTTCTTTGGCTGTCAAGGCTAATTTGAGTAAATGTTACTTAGTATGTATCCAAAAGGAAAGAACAGAAATCCATTTACAAATAAATTAGTAAAACCATTACATGTAATCTAGTGCAAAAATGTATGTGTTTTTAATTAATAATAAACACAAGACTTTTTCTATTTCAGATTGTATTCCCCTTGTTGAAATTTATTACCATAGAAACCATGCCACGTGGTGTTGGAGCAGGTAAAAACACTATGTATCACTATCCAGATGTTCATTTCAGTTTTAAACATCATAACTTTTTAACTTGCTCTAGTAAATTTTGTGGCAAACAGTTGGGGGAAGGAAGAAATTATCATTTAGAATATTTAAAAGAAAGAAAAACCTTTTACACACTGATACAGAGATTTTAATTTTTCCAAAATCTAATTTAAAGTTAGTGCAAATTCATACTAATTTATTCATTTAATCAATTGCAATACTTTTTAAAGTATTCTTTTATCTCCCTTGTGAGGTTTTCATTTTGCTAAGATCTAATTCTTTCTGAGCTTTAGATCTATTTCAAGCATTGAAGCCCAAAGACTATTTTCTGTTTCTTCAATAGATTCATCATAATACGGATCAGGATAATCATTAACTCAATTAATACCAATCTTTTGTAATGCTGTCATTTTGTGAGAGCTGACCATTTTAAAGGTCTTTTAATAAATATATATTATCACATCTTTTTTTCTTTGTTATTTTTTTTATTTGGGTGTAGGTATTAAAACTTTTGATGTTTTGTTAATAATACTTAATAAAACAATAAACTCTATGATGCGCAAAAATACAAACCATTTTCTTATCTTGCATTTTTTTTTATTTTGGGGAGAGAGGGGAGAGGGGTTACAGCAGGCTCAGATTCAACAACCTCTTGACACATACATCCAACATATTGGTTATAAAAAAAAACAACCCTTTCATGAACATGTCTTTGTGATGCTTTTTTTTTTTCATTTTTGACAAAGTCGATCATGGCAGAGAAAGCCTGAACTAACAAAAACAAACATTGGTTCACTAAAATTATAGCTTTTTTTCTGCTCATCCATTTCTCTTTTTGGAATGTTCAAAAGGCTCTTCTCGTGGATAAAACTTTTACCACAAAAGTTTTTCAATTCTAACAATGTATTTTTTTAGATGATGTCATTAGATGCTGATAGCATCCGATGTTGTAATTGAGACATCACATTAGACTGTACCTTTTATTTTTCAAATAGTCCCCAAAAAGGTTGTGCATGCCCCAAAAGCCCACAAGCTAGCCGAAGAATTTCCTGTGGGGACAGTTCTCCAGGATTTATACAAGAAACAATGGCAATTGAGCTCTGTCATTGGCCAGGGCGGATTTGGGCTTATCTATCTAGGTAAGACATATGGCGTTTTTTTTTGTTTTTTTTTTTCTACAAAAAATACATGCAATATACATTTGAATCATGAAATTTATTTGCATATATGTAGTATATATATTTAGCTACATTATTTTCATTCTTTCTGCTTTAAATCGTTTTATATCACATACATTGAATACAAACTTCTCTTTTTTTTCTCTCAATTATTTCAGCCTCAGAAGAAATTGCGAAACATGTTGATAGAAAAGCTGCAAATCATGTTGTGAAAATTGTAAGACATCATTAATAGCACTCTTAAAAAATGTCATAGTGCCATGCTTCTTTTTTTTAAAGATATATATACATATATTGTAAATCAAAGAAAGTTTGTTTATGTAGTGGCATGTGTCATTTTTAATTTTAGTCATACTCGCTTTTTAAAAAAGCTCTTTTAGAATTTTTTTGTAAAGCATCTTTGCTTAAAGTGTAAATTTAAAATCTGAATAAGTAACAAAAGCCTCTAGTTCAAGTCATTTACAAATGGATGTCATTTTTCAGTATTATTTGGAAGTCAAATTAAAACATCCAAAAACTTTGGAAGCTAACGTGCATATCAACAGTGTCAATTTTATTAGCTTGTTCTCATATCCTTAATTTAGTGTTAACTATGAAAAATTTAGCACCATGAATCCATAATTCACTTTAAGTGTTATGATACAACTGTTTCATTTTTAACTCTATATGGATGTATATCCAGGAACCCAAAGACAATGGTCCCCTATATTGTGAAATGCAATTTTATCAAAGAGTGGCCAAGCCAAACTTGAGTAAGTTCTTTTATTAGTGGGAATTATATCCTGCCAAAACGTTCTAGGAAATGACTGTGTCTCTCTTAACTAAAAACTAGACATTTTTTTAATATAGAGGTGTATGTATTTGTTCGTAGATGCTTGAAGATTATGTGTGCTCTGCTCCTAGCAATATAATATTGAAGATGGATAACATCAGAGCTTCCACTTTTAAGCACTGCCAAGCTTGATGTGGAATTAGATCACCAGTAACATAGGGTTATATTGAAAGTTATAATCAAAACTGCACCTTCACTAAAAGTTCACACTTTTTGGGGAAAAGATTTTGCTTTGCTTATATGGACAGAGGATAAGTAGGAAAAGGCGGAATTTCTTTCAAATACCTACCATTTCCATGTTGTAATATGAAATATGTCATAAATATTAAGCAGCAGTTTCTTTTTTTTTTTTTTTACAGTTTAGGTTTCACATTGTCTCAATAAAAACTTACATTTATGGCATAAATGTTCATAAGGTAGTGCTATATCCTATCTCTATATAAACAAAGGCCAGTACTTAAAGGAAATTAAGAGATAGAGAGAGAGTGAGAGAGAGAAGCAGCACTTATAGACCACAAGAGACTGCTTAACTCTCTAAACGTAGAAATTTTTAGCTTTGAGAGGGGGGAAAAAACTTTTTGTCATGGCAAATTTTAAGTATGTACATAGATAATAGTTATATGAATGTATGTTTTAAGTATGCCTATAGAATTTTTTTTATGAGATTGAACAATATGACTTTTAAAAAAATTGTACAAAATTATGTTTTGACTCAAACTGCTAAGTTGGATAGAGATTTGTTTTGTAGCACAAGTACTATCATGAAAGATGGAAAAAATATTTCTGACAAATTTGTATTGATAGCTCTTGTTGACATATTCTCTCTCTTTCTAGCCCTTCCTCTTCTCCCCCTCATACCTCTGTTTTCTAGTTCACACTCCTACTTTTCTTCCGTTTTATTATTTTGCATGTTATAAAAGGCCACCTATAATCTATTTGTTGTTGATCTCCATCAGTTCAGTCATTCATCACCTCCCACAAACTTCGCTACTTGAGTGTGCCTCCATATATCAGCACTGGTCGCCACTTGTTGAATGGTAAAGAATTTCGCTTCTTGGTGATGCCTCGCTTTGGAACAGATTTACAGAAGTATTTGGTGCAAAGTGGAGGTCATTTTTCTGCCAAGACTACATTCTCTGTTGGTTTACGCATGGTATAGTTTTTATCTTTTTACTTTAATTGTTTTGTTTTACAAGAAAAATTTTGTAATTCTGATCAAGCAGGTCCCATGAACCTTCCCACGTTGCACAACTTTAAAGATGATGCACAATGCATTAATTGAAAGGTGATTTTATCCTCACTTAAAAAAAATTGAATTTTTTAAAGCAAGAGATTATTATTACTTGATTAACTTAACACTTTTCGATGGAACCACAACATTCTCGGCACTATCAATTTATTATGTTTTGCATTTAGAATGCACACCTTCAATAATGTGAAAAACTGTTGAAAAATCCTCCTGATGAATTAACTATTTTGTTACTGTTAGAAGAGAGCTGTGTCATAATGCAAAAGAAGGACTGCCTTTATTTTTTTCATTCTGTCAAAAAAAAAAATAAGATCAAGGAATCATGATATTAATGACTTTTTTTGTTATTTGATTCATTTTGAGGATTATGTTCTATTACATTAATGTGAGTAAAACTATGCTTTGATTTCTTATCTTTTCAAATACTCTCAGTCCAGTTCACGACTTGAAATATATTAGTAATATCATGCAATATTAGTAGATGACAAAAAAACTTTCCTGCTTTGTTCCGTTTTTTTTTACTGTTATAATTAGCTTCTAGTATATTATTTTTTTGCACAATAACCAATACTTTTTTTGTTACTCTATACAATATCCTTCATATGCCTTTTTCGCTCCTTCACATAATATTCTGACCAGCTGGAAGCTCTCCAGTTCCTCCATGAAAATGAGTATGTGCATGCAGACATAAAGGCTGCAAACATTCTCACTGGATTTCATGCAGGCTCAGAAGCAATGAATGAGGTTAGAGTATTTAATCAAAATGGTCTGGTTTCTGTTTTCTCTCTTAACTCATTTCTTATGTGAACATAATCAATTTTTTTGCCTTTTTTCTGCAAGGTGGTAATTAGTAAATGGAATGACTGTCTTAGAATGCAAAATATTATACTCCTCCAACCAAAGATGGTGAATTTTTAAGACTACATGTTCTATCTGAAAAGTAGCTCTAAATTTCTAAACATTCAAATCGATTTGCATTAGATCTAGAAAATCTATAATGTGAGATACAAGACAACCTAAGTTGGTCCAGAATGGGTTTCTTAGTTTACCGTTGGCTAAATCTCTGTCTAGATCTATAAAATGTAGTCCTAAATCAAGCTCAAAACTTGTTTCATCTGTTTTTGCACATTTTCCCGATGACCTGGACTAGCAATCTATTTGCTGTGGCTGTTCAACTTATCAAATTCTTGTTGCTAGGCGATGTAAACACACTTTGATTTATATCAAAATAACAAAATTATAGTCTATTGACACACACAAAACTAAGAAGATGGCCTAATGAATTATGATACTGCGAAGAAAATGTATATAGAAAGGTGTTAACCTGTAAGTGTAAGTGAAAAATTAATGTCTTAATAAAAAAACAAACCTTACATACCTTGACGCACTCTGGGGCTTTGCAGAGCCTTCCGAAAATGCTTTAGCACTCTCTGTAGCTAAACATATGGATCGAGTTAATGAGCATTTTTCTATCTGTAAATTTTACTTTTAGTTCGCAAAATTCAGTATGTTCTTTTTTTCCCTTACCATAAAGAAATCATGAATTTATAATAGCACTGAAAAAAAGACTATGATTTAATAAAAGTTAATGTTTACTTTTCTGTTTGGAACCTAATATAAAAAGAAGTATAATGTTCTGATAATGATGTTGTCTACCCGTCTACAGGTTTATTTGGTGGATTATGGGTTGGCTTACCGTTATATTGTTGATGGAGTCCATAAAGAATATAAAGAAGATCCTCGCAAAGCTCATGATGGAACCATTGAATTTACAAGCAGGGATGCTCACAAGGGTGTTGGTATGGTTTTGGGTTGTAGCTTATGGTTGATCTCATTAAGTGTATATCTTTACATGTTGTTAGGTTATTAGATGCTTTTTTTTTTTTTTCAGAAAAAATTTTTTTTTTTCTGTTCATTCAAGAACCCTATGTGATACACATAATGATTCATTAAATGATCTCAGAGTGACTAGGCATTGATCTTTGTAGATACTGCTCACTGAATTTTTTTAATATATACAGTTGAGTCCAAATAATTCGAATCCAAATAGTTCGAATTCTTGGATATTTCGAAGTTGTTTAATTTTACCGAATACTACTCTATTTAAGCTTCATTAAAAAATATCGGTTAGTTCGAATTTTGAAATAAGGATCCAGTTAATTCGAAGCAATTTTATTCTGACACAGTGAAAGCACTTTTCTAGGCTTGTAAAACAAAGTACATGTAGTGCTACGCTCCGCGCGGCAAGTGATTCTGGTGTGTGTGTTTGTTTGCCCACCTACGTTACAGGCTAGAGTGTGCAATAAGGCTACAAGAGAGAAAGGGGTTAGGCCCACCCCCCCTGCACACTTGTGCGACATTTCTGATCTGTCATCCACATTTTTTTAACTCTCTTTCTCTATATATTCGGATAATTCGAAGGCCTTTTTTTATCCAAATGACTTCGAAATAAGCGGACTCGACTGTATGTATATGTGTAGTCTTAATCTAATTGTTTATATAAAACTAGGTAAGAAAAGAGCAATAGAGGTCACTTAGTCCAGGATAGATGTTTTTCACAAAAATATTATAAATGAACAAAAAGAAATACTGTATGTTTTTTACAATAATCTGCAAAAACTCTAGAGGTTTTTAGTTTAAAATATAACATGATTTGATGGCAAAAACAATTTTTCTGAGTCTTCTCTTTCACAGCTCTCGCATTTGAAGACCATTTCAGCTTGAGCATCTGACTCTACCACCATCTAATCAACAATATCTTATTATTGCCATTTTGTTTGTGTGAATAACCATGCAGATCACCATTATAATGATAAACAGTTCCTGTAGTATCACTGAAAAATTCATACATCCTAATTTGTTTAGACCTTAAAATTTCTCTCAGAAACAATTTTGAAACTCATTTTTAGATCTATTTCTTGACTGAAAACAAAACTTAAATAACCAATTAAAACCTTGAAACATAAATGAGGTTTACACAAGATTTGTGACAAGATTTTCAGCTGTATTAAGGAACTCTCAAAAAGAGAAAGGAAAAGGGAGATAGTGGGGGATTTAAGATTACTGGTGTGATATCAACAATAAAGATGGTGGTGAGTCAGCAATGTAATTAAATGATTCATTAAAATGTAAATTAAATAAAAGTTAAGAAAAAGATTTATAAAATATCGCAGCAAGAGAATTTTCTGTATTCTTGATGTGTTGTCATGGACTGACTTATTGCCAATTCATATCAGCTAACCTGTAGTTATGCAGATAGAAAGTGTTTAAATTGCAGCCCCATCACGCAGAGCAGATCTAGAAATCTTGGGATATTGCATGTTACAATGGCTCTGTGGAAAACTGCCGTGGGAAGATAAACTGTCTGACCCTCGATATGTGGCTGAGAGTAAAGAGAGGTGAGCAGCAGGGGTGCTAATTTTTTTTTTTTTTGATAGAATAAATATGTTATTGACTGCAAGCAAACAATGTAACATGGTTTGATGAAATTAGCAGAAATGCACCCCTCTAGATCAATATATAAGAATTTCAATATTTTATATGAGACCACTCATGTTGTTTATAGTTGAGTGTCTTATAGACTCGGAGGAAGAATTGCCGGGTGCTGAAATTTTGAAGTTGGTGGTTAGAACATGGGGATTGCATTAGAATTAACTGAGTTTATATCATTTGTTTCTAAATAAAGATAGTTGTTTTATCATTTGATTTCCTTAAACATATTTTTTAAGTCTTCATAATTTGCTATTTTATAAGGCCAATTCACTATCATAAATTTTGTTTCGTGTGAAGACAATAATAAGTTATTTTCAAAGTGGTAGCAAAAATTTGGTAGCTGAATATTAATGTGACATTCACAGGCTGGCTGGCAATCCCCCTCTTTTGATAACAGCATGCCACCCTGGACCAAGACCTCCCAGTTTAGGTATAGTCATTCAGCTTTACATATTTTTGCATACCTAAAAAAAACATGTCTGTCTCTGTCTCTTTCTATCTCTGTTTGTCTGTCTGTCTGTCTCTGTCTCTCTGTGTGTCTGTCTCTGTCTCTGTCTCTGTCTCTCTCTCTTTCTCCATTGCCCTTTTCTATACTGTGTACAAATAAGGTCAGTGTTGGTCAAGCTATACAGTACACCTTGGATTCAACAAACTAGTTAGGTCATTTTTAAATGTTCTTGGAATGCAGGGTTCGTTGAAGCCACGTCATAAAGGTTACCACAAGAAAGTAACCAAGCAAAGTAAAATTACCAAACACATTGTAACTATCTCCCTTGTCTTTTATCAACTAAACACTAGCCACTCTTTACCCTTCCCACACACTGCCCAAGTTACTGCTGCTTTGGCTCTTTGATCCTGTCTCATGTTCTCTTTATGCATTGGCTGCCACCCCGTGCCCCCTTCCCCCTCTCTATTCATTATCTTCTCCCTGCATGTCGATACTTTACTCTACTTTACTCCTAATACTACACACGGCTGTTTGCTCTAACGCTCAGGGCAGGAATTTAGTCTTGGGGACTGGCAAGAAACCCCTTTGTGCTTATGAGACGATTTAATTAAACATGCGGCTGGCAGGCGTAGATTTATCACCTGCAGGTAATTTGATCTGACAGGCTGGGTTGGTGTTTTCGGGATCTGTGCCTTTGTATCGCGGGCACTGCTTTCTCCCCTCAAATCGGTTGTAAATGTGGACATTCCATTAAATTTGTTACTAAATTCTAATTTTAAAAGATAGTCAAGTGTAGAAACATTTAAAAGACTTTTTTCTGCTGTACAAGACGCGCTAAAATTCATTGTTACATCGCTTCGTATCGCGATTTTATCAATTCCGTTCTGTGGGAGTGCTTTTGAAGAAAATTTTCTGTTAAATTCTAATTTTCCTAATTATTTTCTTTACATTTACATCCCGCGGTGGTTCTAAAAACAATTTATCCCTTACTTTACTTATGATTTTATTAAGGGTGTGTGAAAAAAGTTAAACTGACTCTCTGTTAGTTTTTTTTTTTTTTTAATGATTTTTTTTTCCTTTTCAGTGTGTAACTTGCCAGGGTTCCTGTCATATACACTTATATAAAATACATAAAATAACGGTTCTTAGAAAGGTGGATATTTAACTTAAAGACATAATTTTAATGTATAGAAACGAAGAAAGCAGTCAAACAAAGTTAGAGGCTGAGAAAGATGGAGTTAGATCTAAAGATCGAAAGATACAAGTGACTGTAAATAAAGAAATAAATAGTATAGAAAAATCAACCACAAACCTAAATCTAGCTCAAGACCGACAAATAAGACGAATGACTTGAAAACATGCTTCCAGTTATGTCGTCTTATTTGTTGGTCTCGAGCTAGATCTAGGCTTGTGGTTGATTTTTCTATACTATTCAACATCGCTTGCGGGTTTGAAAATATATAAAAAAAAATCTTTGATCTTGATTCATATCCAAACGCCAATAGAGCCCTTTAAGATATTCACGAGATAAAGACCAGAACCTTTTGTCTTTTCATTTATTCTTTTTTTGAAACAATATCTCGTGGGATGTTGAAGATATTAATGGTTTACTATTACCTTCCAGTATCTGTGTCATCATGACCTAATAAAAACTGGCATTTAAAAAATCGTATCAAAGCCTTTTAAAAAGCTTTTTTCAGAAATTTCAATAGTCCATATAAATAAAAAGTATCCTAAGTAATTAATAAGACATTTCTTGGTCTTCAAAATTCAATTTGAAGGCTAAAAATTGCTTTGTTTTCAATAAGAATAGATACAAAAACCAGATCGCTGCAGGTCTAAATTTAGTCGTGCCGAGGAGGCTGGGTGAACTAGGTCAAAGTTCGTATGGGCACGGCGGGCGTCATGGGATAGGCCGGGCGAAAATTAAACGAGTGCTGGCAAACAGCCGTGTACATAGCAAAATCTAGCCTATTCAGTACACCTCGGGCTCAACAAACTAGTTCGGTCATTTTTAACAGTTCGTTGGAGCCATGACATAATGAACCACAAACGAAGTAACCAACCAAAGGGAAATTACCATACAAGTATCTCCCTTAATTTTATCAACTAACCACGTGTCTATAAAGCCACTCTTTACCCTTCCCACCATTGCCCGAGTTACCACAGCTTTGGCTCTTTGATCCTGTATCATGATCTCCCTATGCATTTGCTGCCGCTCTGTGCCCACTTCCCCATCTCGTTTTATTACTTTCTCCCTGTATATCAGTACTTTGCTCTCCTCTACCCTTATTATATACTATGGCATAATGGGTGCCCAACACTAATACACTTCAAGCATTTCTTAACAGCCGACAGGGGACCTTTGGATTGAATTTCAACTACATAGTTTCTAAGCAGAAAAGCATTCTATAGTGGATTTGCCAATACTTGTTGTTCGTTGAATCCGAGGACGTTTCTGAGATAAGTTCGTTTGATGCAAGGTATTTTAAGAGAGCCAAAGGAAGAAAAAAAAACCTGGGAAAGGTCCGTTATCGGCTGACGAGAAATATTTGGACAACGAACTTGGATTCAAAGAACACCTTGCATTTAACGAACAGAGTAAAGTCCCAGGTCGTATTCCTATAAAACCATTTAACTTTGAGTCAATATATCCACCTGCTTTTGGGCAGTCTCATAGCTTGAACTGAAACAAAATACATGTTTGCAATAGCGTTTAAGTTAGCTTTGGAATAAGTACATCTAAAATAGATCAGATTCTAAATTGTTAGTTGAAAAGATTGACTATTGCTCTGCTTCTACAAAAACCTAACTACATGGAAATCCTCGCATATACCCTCATTGATTAATGAGCTTTTCAAATTCCAGGAAATGTTAAAAAATGTTATAGGAATAAGATGAGTGGAACTTGCATAATTCCAGGAAATGTTAAAAAATGTTATAGGAATAAGATGAGTGGAACTTGCATAATTCCAGGAAATGTTAAAAAATGTTATAGGAATAAGATGAGTGGAACTTGCATAATGAGCATGACATCATATGTAGTTTTTTAAAACTTTTTACAACATGGTTTTGATCAAGACAATTTGCTTTCTTCATAACTGCTTTTTTTATTTCAACAATTGAAGAATGTATGTTATTTAAAAATCATGTCCTCTCTCCTTTAGTGTCAAGATGTTTTTCTTTGCTTTTATTAAACTTTCAAAATTAATATTGTTTGCTGTGGTGCAACCCATTGTGGAATGCTTAGAAATGAGTGAGTGGAATATAAATTAATGAACGCACCTCTCTGTCTGTCTGTCTGTCTGTCTCTGTCTCTCTCTCACTCTGATACAATAATGAAATATTTTCTTAATCTCAGACACCATGTGCAAATACATGGAGAAGGTGAATGCCCTTGAGTATGACAGCAAACCTGACTACCAGAGCTTCCGAGACTTATTAAGGGGAGCAGGCAAGAAGGCAGGGCTGCGTGATGAGTGGAAGCTGGAACTTGGCACATCAGTTGTGATGTCGCAGGCCAAGGTAGGCGGAGCTGCCCAAGGAGAGCAAACAGGGCTGGGGCTGCCCGGAGAGAGGGAAGAAGGAGAGCAAGGGGAATCCCCTTCAATGTTTAGTCAACAACTAGAGGAGAGAAGCTCAGATTTGTGTCTTATTGAGGGCAGCAATACTGGAAGTCTGGTTGTGGTAGGGCATGAGCTGGGATGGCTGGAGGAATTATTAGCTCGCTTGCTACATCAGCTTAGCTCAGATGTGCTCAATCAACCACAACTGCAGCTCAGCGAAGTGTTTGGGTCCCTGGTGTTAATGCTAGCCACAGTATATCTTATTTATTTGCTGTCATCACCCTACTTTATTTCCCCTTCCACTTTGGATGAAAAGTTTCAAATATGGAAGGAAGAAACAATGTAGCAAAATTTTAGCCTCTCCATCCCCCTTAATAAACAAAAAAAATTTTTGTCAACTCTGAGAATATTTTTAGTGCCTGTTCTGCGCTGTTAAAATCTTATTGGCTCATAACATCGACATGCTAATTATTTGTCTTGATTATTTTTAATCATACCTTTTGAAGTGGTTTAATCTCAAATCTATGAATGTTTGGTTGTAGTGAATTTAATTTTCCTTCTTAGAAACGCTCATATTTTCTAAATTTTGATTTATTTAAATGCAGTATTTTCTGATTTACTTTTTGAAAGATTTGAGTATAGTTTGGTAGCTTCTACACCCCTTCATCTCTTTTTATTGCAGTCATTTAAAACTATTGAATGCATCGCTGTCAAACTTATTCACATGTATTTCTTTATATGCAGCTTTATTTATCACTCTTTCTTTTAATTTTCTGGTAAGTTTTTATTAATGGAAAGAATTATCTACATATTTTTTTTTTAAAAGTATAAGGCCCCTCCTTGAATATCAATTTTTAACTGTCACTAAGTCTTCATTAATTGTAGCAAAATGTGGCTGATCCATGACAAAGAATTATCTACATATTTTTTTTTTCAAAGTATAAGGCCCCTCCTTGAATATCAATTTTTAACTGTCACTAAGTCTTCATTAATTGTAGCAAAATGTGGCTGATCCATGACTTTATTTTTTGACTGTAGTTTGAAAATTTTTTACAAAGGCTTATTTCTACCTGTAAATATTTCTTAATGATACATATTCAGCAGTTACAGCAATCATCAGAATAATTAATAAAAGAAAGTAATAAGGTTGGGACTTTCGCTATTGTTCCTCCTCATTGCTCTTAAACAGGACTGATGAGGCTGAAAGTGTTCTTCAAACTAGACCAGTTAGGTCATCTCTCTTGGTGGAGGCAGGACTAGATTTACATCATAAATAAACTTTTTGTAGCAGAAGTAACAAAAGTGGCTTATCTGTGCTAAATATGTCGAATTGAAATTTTTGTTGACTTCCACATGAGCTGTTCAATGGATTTGTTGTAGATGTTAAACTTTGTTTTTTACTTTTTATATATATATATATATATATATATATATATATATATATATATATATATATATATATAAAATTGAAAATAACTTCAGTAATAGTTTAAAGAATTTTTAAAATTAATTATTAATTTTTTTTTAAAGTTGAATTCTGTGCATTATTTTTTAAAAGTTGAAGAAAATTTTGTTTTGTTTTGAAAGTCAAATTATTGAGATGAATTCTGTTAAGGATTCAATAATTTTAAAATTTACTTGGGTGAAAGGTCTTGTTCTGTTAAATTTATTGCTTAAAAATATCTACCTTTGGCATAAAGCTAGCAAAAACTGACCCTCAGTGGCAGACTGTAAACTTGTCATTTTTAAATCCCTCTACACCCGAGCCCTATTTTTTTTAAGTAGAGTACCAACATTTATCATTATTTCATGGGACGACTTAGCCTTAATCTTCATTTGCAAATTATGTAAGCTCACAGAGGATGTAGGAAGTCTCTTTATAAGGATGTAAAGGTAAAAATACCTTTATTTTTCCTTCAGGTGTTTTCATTCAATTTTATGCATAACTGAAAAGAAATAAGGACTTACCTATAGTCAGAAAATGTGTGCTTTGTGGTAAATATGGGTAGAGTAAAGAGCATATTGGAATAGTTGTTCATTGAATGTACAATTTGTATAGTGATGTAAAATGAATTAAGTTTTAATCATTCCTCAGGATGTGAAACGTAGAAGTGGAGATGTGGGCGCTCCAAACCAGGCCAAGAAGAGGAAATCTTCAGGGAATTCCCCAGTGAAAAGCCCTAAGAAAAGAGATACGACTAAGTATCAACAGACTAAAAGTCTAATTGGGAGTCCTGTGAAAAAGCAATCAACTGCCAAAAGCCCTGGGAAAAAATATTCTTCTGAAAGTCCCTCAACAAAAACTCCAGTTAGGAATCCTGCAACCAAAGCATCCAGTGCCGAAAGTCCCAGAATTGTCAAACTGTCTCCAGCAAAGAAGGCAGTCGCTAAGACTGTAGCAGGGAAAGCCAAAAAATCTCCAGTGGCCTTGCCTGTACCCTCAAAAGCCTCAAGTTCAACATATACACCTACTGCAAATGGATCTGCAAAAACAGGTCGCAAGAAAAGAATTTTTCAAATGCCTGCGGTCACCAAATCAGAGGATTCCAAAGGTAATGAAATAAGCATTTGATATGAATGTGTTCCAATTTACTAGCAGTCTCTTTGAAATTGAAGGACTTAGAACAAATTGTCTTGCCCCTTATTTTCAGGTGTTTAAATCGGTACAACCATTCTCAAACTGTCTGAAGATGAAGGCATTTTAAAGACTGCTAGCTGAGACAAACAAATCAACACATTGTATCAGAATGCATTGCTAACTCGATAGAAGATGTTTAACTATAAACTAAACCTTTTTTCCCTCTCACTTTCATTTCTATTTTGGCATAGTATAACATTGTATAAGCTATTGCCATAGGTGAAGATTACATATTGCCGTTGCATGTTTCTAACCGTTTAACTCAATTTTCATAGACTTTACAGGAGAGTAAAAAAAAATTTTTAATGCCACCTGAACAGGTCCAAAGGTAGTCAAAAGCACATAGTGTATGATAATAGCATCTATACATGTGTATAACATTAATTGGTGGTTTTCTGTGAAGACTTTTGGAAAAATCAATTTATATGTTTAGAATACTGAAAAATGAATTTCGAAACGCCTATCTCGAATAGCCATTTAGAAATTTTCAGGAAGACATTCTAACTGGCCGACTAACCCAGGTGAGCATTGTTGTATTGGGATTAGCTGTTAAGAATATTCAATTCCAGAAATAGTGTGAGGCTGAAGCCAACGTCTATGTTGTGATTAGAACCTAAGAGCTTTATGTAAGTTGATTTTCCTTTAACCGATAATTTACCTTAGCGCCCGCGATCGCCCGATATAGTACTGTACTGGACCGCCCTCTATCACCGGGTAACAAACTTGTTCAGTATGCGCTTTTAGGATATGGAATAAAGCCTTTTTTGCAATCATTTATTAACTTTCGCGAAGAAGAGCTCCTCATCTTCCGTTAACGTTCTAGTTTCATTCTCTCTTTACCACATGCGAATCGGTTGATCAGTCTTGAAGCAACGATTTTTTGAAAATGGCTTTTAATTTTCAGTTTGCCCAAGGAGAGTTTGTAGATCAAGATAGTCCTGTAGATGAAGAGGAGGGTGATATAGATGATGAGAGGGACATTGAGTTTGCACAGAGAGGTGAAGAGGAAGAAAAAGAGAGTGCCGACAATGTAGATGTAGATCTAGCCTCTGAGTCTGATTCTAACCCAAACGATCCAAACAACCCTTTCCCTTAGTCCACTACCTTCCATGATGTTGAAGTTGCACTATTCACGCGCAGAACAGGCCCTAATCTTGATCTGTTTGATCTTGACTACTCTGCAAATCCCATTGATTTCTTCAATCTATGCAATTGTTTTGCCCAATTTCATGAGAATGTGTTTAACAGTTAAAAAAAAACAAGTGAACAGTGGCAAAAACAATTTTTTTTTACAAATTTTCCTCTTTATTATTTTTTTTCAGATATTAATTTTCATATGGTTTCAGCATGTTGTATATCAATTAAAAGCTCATCCTTTTCTGCAAAATATATTTTGTACATATTTTTATCTCTACTAATTTAGATTATATAGGAGGTTTTAGCGAACAAAGTATTTAAAAAATTAGAGTTGTATCCCTTACACTGGGAACTTATCAAAGTAAAAATGACAGGCGGCTGGTAAATTATGGGTTAATTTCCATGTAAAAATTACAAAATATGTTTATTTTAAAAAAAAACAACTAAGAAACAAATGAGTAAACAAAACTTTGATCTTTTATATCCGCTAGATATATATCTTTTATGCTTTCATCCAGGAACATAAAAAGTAAGATTAGGGGGAAATAATGAGAAAAGAAATGTGGAGACAAATAAAGGAATATTATTATTAACGAGTGACTCCTTCTAAGGCACTATTAAGATGTATTCTACATTATATCATTGCAGCTCGAGAGTGACAGCAAAACAAAATGCCCTACGTGGTCAAGTTTATTGCATCTATTATATGAAATATTATTGAGACTTCTAATACATAAATCTTTATTAATAGCAAATGTAGAAGGAACCAAGGTTAACAACTTGAGATACCATGATGACACTGTATTAATTAATTGCAGAAAATAAAGAAGACATGCAACAAGTTATAGACATCTTTGAAGAAGAAAGGAATTGAATAGCAAAAAGACAAAAGAAATGGTGTTTAGTGGAAACAATGAGTGTCCACAAATCAATATCTTTATCAATGGGAATAAACTCAAGCAAAGGGATCAATACAAACACTTAGGTACTGTAATATCAAGTGATGGACGCAACAACACTGAAATTGCACCAAGAATAGTGCAAGCAAAAAGAATTTTCAGAGAATGAAATCAATACTAACAAATAATCACCTCTTGATTCGCACAAGAAGGAAGAACTCTGGAGTGCCATATTGAACCCATATTGATGTATATGAATGCGAGGCCTGGACAATTTCAAGACGGGTAAAAAAAAAACTGGAGACAACAAAAATGTGGTTCCTTCAGAGAATGCTGCAAATCTCATGAACTGCAAAGCAGTCAAATGAAACAGAGTTACAAGAAGCCAACAAAACAAGATCACTCAAAAAAGCATTCGTAAATACCTTTTTTGGCCATGTCATGAGAAAAGAGAAACTAGAACATCTTGTTACACAATTGGAATGATCGAGGAAAAACAGCGTGAAAAGGTGTTGGATGAACTAACAAAGTGGCTCAAAGTAGGAAGAGTGGCATAAGCACTGAAAGCGGCGAGGGATAGAGATGCATAGAAGGTCATGATCGCGTACTCTACAGAGCACAGCACCTGATTGATTGATTGATTGATGTGACGTGCATTATTGTTAAAAAGACTGTACATTCGATAATAAAGAAAAACATGAAGGCATAGGGAATAATCTGCAAAACATGATCTTTAGAGAGTATACCACCGAATAAAACAATCTTAAAAACATTGTCTGATTTTCATTCAAAGTACAGATAAAGCAAGATTTGAAAATAGGTTAAGTGAGGAAGACCATTGTAAAAGGAATGATAATTCCCTGGCAAGACGGCTTTTAGTTCCTGCAAATGTCTGAACTGGGAAATACATGTTTGAATTTTTCTGCGATTTGCATACAGCTGAGCTTGTGCTTGAACACAAGTGGATTCTCCACGTTTACAAGGTAGATCTGATCAATCATTTTCAAAATCTACTTTGACCTGAATGGATCCATCCGGCCTGTATCAAATAGCCCTCAAATCAGTGAAAACACTGTCATCTTTGCCGCGACCGGGCCGATTAAGACTATTAACATTAGAAAAATCTTTGAAGAAAATCAATGATCAGGTACATGGCCTAGTAGGGCTTGGGATACTGCTTGCTTTCTTTCATAACAGACACGTAATCTGCAGGGCAGTGGATTGGGCGATTTTTAAAATTTTCTTTCAATAGTACTGTGGACATTATCCCCTTTCTGGAGGAATTTTTTTTGTTCATAAGTCTGGCTAAAAAGGAAAAGGCAGAACTAATTGTTCAATATCTATTTTGATAGCCTCATCCATCAGAATATTGGACATACTCAATGGCAGACAAGTCCAACAACAAAATATCCCCAACACCCGTCTCCAAATCATTCCCTGTCAAATCACCTTCACATTTATTCCAGAGATAACAGATGCAACACTTGCTTTCCAAGATACACACAGTTTAGTTTTGTAATTAAGTTCCAACGCAACAAAAGAAATTGAAGGTCCATTGTTATAAGCCTCATACTCAAATCATTGCTTGCTTCCACTTTATCCAAAGCCACGTCCTGTGCCCGCTTTTCCTTCAGTCTATGAGCATTATACTCCTCCTCCCCAATATCCCTTCTTCAAATCCCACACAGGTATGACATCTATCCATACGAGGGCGAAGCAAAGACAAGTTCATAGAATTGAACTCCTCTATGAAGGGGAATTTAGAGTTTAGCACCTCTATCCTGATAAAGCTTAAATACTTCCTGAAAGCTCTGAAACACTGCCTCTAAGTTCTAAGTAAAGTTTGCTAGTATGTACATGTATTTTATCTTCAGTAGTGCGCTGGCATTTTAGGCAAATCCACTAGAAACTGGAGAAGACACTCGGTTTCCTTCATCTCTCCTCTTTCTCTTCTTCATCCAGCTTTCCTAGAACCACTACCCTCACCCTCTCCTCTCCATCCTGTTATGTTGTGGACAAACCTGTAGTCATGAGGACAAAAGTCTCTTTTCACACTACTCACCTAAAGATAATACTTCATAGTGAGAGACCTCTTTTATTCTGCAGGCGTAACACATTCAATCTTGCTCTCCACAAACATTTTGTTCTCCGATAAACTCTACACATATTCAAATATCTCATTCCTTAAAAAAATCCTATGCTCCTCACTCACTGATCCGCATATCTTATCCATAGTAAACTTTTTACAACTACATTTTTCTTCAATTTTCCTTGCTTATTTTATTATTTTCTCATACCTACAGTCCTATACTTCCTGCTTGCTGACATACCCTAACCCCCTCTCTCTTTTGACTTTTTTAATATTGACCTGCCATTTTTCTTCCTGTCTCTTTCTTTTCCGTTTCTTCAATATCCCTGTTTCAGGGTTAGCACAGTTTGATGGTGGAAGAACAGTGATACTTGTAACATGAACGAAGCTAAAATAAATCAACGAATTTAAAAAAAAATAAACTTCACTTGGCACACCACTTGTTATGTGATAGATTGATAGCATGATACATTAAATAGGAAGATAGACAATACTTACACAGATTGGATAAATATAAAGTGAAAGATAGAGAGAGAGAGAGAGAGAGAGAGAGAGAGAGAGAGAGAGAGAGAGAGAGAGAGAGAGAGAGAGAGAGAGAGAGAGAGATGAAGGGAGGGGGTGGGGGTGTTCATCTATTTGTATGTGTGTGTGTCAAGGTTTAAAAAGAGACAGGCACACCACTTTATAACTACGGGACTAAAAAAAGAAAACACAAGTATAGATTAAACATAAAAACGTTTCGCCTCTATTGTGGCTTCATCAGAGTGTGTAGGAAAAAATTGACTTCAACAAGTTATACAAAACATTGGGGGAGCTGGGCTCAGACGGGACAAATGATTGGTTGGGGGAGGGGCAGTGCGCAGAATGCTTCAAGGTTCAGTGCAATGGCTAGGGATGGTGATGGCAGAGGGCGTGACCTCGTTGATATGAGGGTAAGATAAGGCTGGAGCGCGAGTTTGGAATAAAATATTAGGGCTGGTTAGTGTCTGAAGAGAAATCAAAATTCAAAGATTGGGAAAAGGTTTTTTGGGTTTTACACCTGATTCAAATGGGAATGCGCGTGTAGAAGAATGATAGTTGATACGTTACAGGGCGAGATGTAGAGGGTCTCTAATAAATATAGGTGGTACTGTAGGTGGGGATGGCGATTGAAAGACCATTTAAATATCCAAATTCTCACGTAGGTGGAGAGAGATATTACTAACAAACATGATGGAATTATGCGTATATATATATACAGCAGCTACGATGATTATGTTGTTAATTGCTCTCTTATTCTGTGTTTCACTCTCTCCCTTTAGCTATCTTTCTTAAAGCTCGATTCTACACGTCATTATTTCCTTTGCAGTGCCTCGTTCTGTCTTATTAGTTACAACCAAACCCTTATTTGCTACCTCTCTCTCTCTCTCTCTCTCTCTCTCTTTCTCTTACTCTCTCTCTCTCTCTCTCTCTCTCTTTCTCTCTCTCTCTCCCCTTTCTCTCTCCTTCTCTTTAGCTCGGCGTGGGGCTGTGGTGCTGGTTCAATAGTGCCTCTAGATGACTAACACTAAGCATGGTATATTATGAATGGTGATGACAATACATTTATAGGTTGTAGGGATAGTAGTTAGTCAACCTGTTCTTTCAGTAGAATAAACATGTACTGATGTAGATTCTTAGCGCCTTAGGGTGGTGAAGTAGGATTATTGTGGTAACACTAAACAGTATTGTCATACATGAATGATATACACTTGAATATAGATGATCAATAAAATGAGTGCATATATCGTGGATACTGATGCGTTGTATCTCTTATCTTTCTTTCGACCTCATTCTATTTATCTCTAAGTCTAATCCCTCTCTCTCACTCTCTCTCTCTCTCTCTCTCTCTCTCTCTCTCTCTCTCTCTCTCTCTCTCTCTCTCTCTCTCTCTCTCTCTCTCTCTCTCTCTGTCTCTCGCTTGTTTAATGTTAACATTCAACAGTGAATCTCTCTTTGTCCCTAAAAGACTTACTCTCTTAATGTGTTAAGGATTCTCTCTCTCTCTCTCTCTCTCTCTCTCTCTCTCTCTCTCTCTCTCTCTCTCTTTCTCTTTCTCTTTCGCTTATCTTGGGGCTGTGGTGCTGGTACAATAGTACCTCTAAATGACTAACAGTGATCATAGCATATTATGAATGGTGATAACAATACATTTATAGGTTATAAGGGTAGTAGTTACACAGCCTGTTCTTTCAGTAAAATAAACATGTGCTGATGTAGATTCTTAGTGCCTTTGTGTGGTAAAGTAGGATTGTTGTGGTAACACTAAATAGAGTTGTAATATACACGTGAATATGGATGATCAATATAATAAGTATAAGTACATATGTCGTGGATACTGATGCGTTGTATCTCTTATCTTTCTTTCTCCCACATTCTATTTATCTCTAAGTCTAATCTCTCTCTCTCTCTCTCTCTCTCTCTCTCTCTCTCTCTCTCTCTCTCTCTCTCTCTCTCTCTCTCTCTCTCTCTCTCTCTCTCTCTCTCTCTCTCTCGCTTGTTTAATGTTAACATTTAACAGTGAATCTCTCTTTGTCCCTTAAAGACTTACTCTCTTAATGTGTTAAGGATTCTCTCTCTTTCTCTCCCTCTCTCTCTCTCTCTCTCTCTCTCTCTCTCTCTCTCTCTCTCTCTCTCTCTCTCTCTCTTTCTCTTCCGCTTATCTTGGGGCTGTGGTGCTGGTTCAATGGTGCCTCTAAATGACTAACAGTAATCATAGCATATTATGAATAGTGATAACAATACATTTATAGGTTATAGGGATAGTAGTTACACAGCCTGTTCTTTCAGTAAAATAAACATGTGCTGATGTAGATTCTTAGTGCCTTTGTGTGGTAAAGTAGGATTGTTGTGGTAACATTAAGCAGAATTGTAATATACATGTGAAAATGGATGATCAATATAACAAGTACATAATAAAATCGTGGATACTGATGCCTTGTATCTCTTATCTTTCTTTCTCCCACATTCTATTCATCTCTAAGTCTAGTCTCTCTCTCTCTCTCTCTCTCTCTCTCTCTCTCACACACACACACACACACACACTATCTTGCTTGTTTAATGTTGACATTTAACAGTGAATCTCTCTCTATCCCCAAAGGACTCTCATTCTCAATGCGCTCTCTTCTCATGTTTTGACTTGGTGATAAGATTTTTAGCAAACATCTCTCTCTCTCTCTCTCTCTCTCTCTCTCTCTCTCTCTCTCTCTCTCTCTCTCTCTCTCACTCTCTCTCTCTCTCTTCGTTTCTCTTTCTTTCTCTATGTCTGTCTTGGGCTCTCTAGTGTATTATAACTAATTTTTTTATTTATTTCCTTTTGAATCCAAGGTGGCACCCCGTCGGTCTGGGAAGTTAGGTGTGTTTATGGATTTGTGTAATTGGAAACGTTGCTTGGTCGTTGATGTTGATACCTTGTGGTTCTAGAGTCTGTAATGTGTGTATCCAGAATGTTTCTTTGTTTTGTAGGCCTATCATGTCTGCTGTGAGTAGCTGATCTATCGGTGTTATTTTAGCGTGGCTGATGGTGTGCCCAGGAAGGTTAAAGTGTTTGGCAACAGCGTCGCCTCTATCGTTGTTAATGTTGAATCTGTGTGTGTTGAAGCGTTTGCGTAGTGTTTGTGATGTTAGCCCTACATAAATTATTGTTTGTTGCATAGGTTACATGTTATGAGATAGATGACGTTGTGTGAGTGGCAGGAGAGGCTATGTAGAATGTTGTATGATTTGCGGGTGATTGTGGAGGTGAATGTTGTCGATGATGTGATGGATGTACATGTCATGCATCTGGGGATTTTGCATGGTCCGCTGCCTACGTCTCGTCTTGACGCGGATGAGTGCACTAATGAGTCACGAAGGTTTTTGGGTCTGCGGAAAGGTGCCATGGGGAGGGTCGGAATGGCTTTTTTACATCGATCTGAAGTTTGGAGAATAGGAAAGTATTTTTTTAGGATAGATGGGATGTTTGGTAGGGCTGGTTTGTATGTTAACACTAAAGGAATTCTCTGGCTCTCTGTAAGGGATCTATCCTTTCTCTGTAGGGCTTTTGATCTAGGTGCTTCTAGGGCTTTGTTAATGGCAGCTTTAGTGTGTTTGGGGGGGAAACCGCGTTTTTTGAGATGGTGTTTAAGATCATTGAGTCTACGTGTGAGAGCAGCTTCTGAGGAACAATATCTCTGTAGGGCTTTTGATCTAGGTGCTTCTAGGGCTTTGTTAATGGCAGCTTTAGTGTGTTTGGGGGGGAAACCGCGTTTTTTGAGATGGTGTTTAAGATCATTGAGTCTACGTGTGAGAGCAGCTTCTGAGGAACAAATTCTAACCAATCTAAATGCGAGACTGTATGGGATGCTACGCCTAGTGTGTTGTGGGTGGCATGAGGACCAATGCAGGTAATTGAAGGTGTCTGTGGGTTTAGAGTAAAGATCTGTGTGGATATAGTTGTCTAGTAGAGTGACCATGACGTCAAGGAATGGAACGTGGATGGGCGAAATGTTGCTGGTGAATTTGATGGTGGGGTGAAATGTATTGGCATGTTGGATGAATGCTTCTAGTATGGCACGGCCATGGGTCCAGATGAGGAAGATGTCATCTATGTATCTTAGCCAGACAAGTGGTTTGTCTGGGAAAGAACCCAGAAGTCTCCTCTCGATGGCCCCCATGAAGATGTTGGCGTACGTAGGGGCCATACATGTACCCATAGCGGTGCCGTGAGTTTGTAAGTATGTATTGTCATGAAAAGTGAAGAAGTTGAGCGTAAGGATGAGTTGTATTAATGTACAGATAAAAGAGGGGGATGGTTTTGTTCCCGGATCTCTGCCTTCCTCCAGCGCTATGCGACAGGCGTCCGTACCTTCCTCATGTGGGATATTAGTGTACAATGCGCTGACATCCATTGTACATAGAAGGGTATCTGGAGGAAGAGGGCCTGTCTTATTGATATCATGGATTTTTCGGAGGAAATCCATGTCGTCCTGCACATATGAAGGTAGCTGGCTGACTAGGTCCTTCATATGGTAGTCCACAAATTGAGATATAATCTCTGTGGGGCACCCATTACCACCTATGATGGGCCTCCCTGGGTTCCCTTCTTTGTGGACCTTGGGAAGGATATAAAACCTTCCCGGAGTGGGATGAGGTACGAGGAGGGCTTTGCCTATCTCTGAACTAATTTCCTTCTCCTCTATCCCTTTATCTATGGCTTCTTGGATCTTTTTGTTATAGCTATTGGTAGGGTCAGAGGTAAGAATCCTATAATAAGTAGTATTGTCGAGTTGCCTAGTGCACTCTCCAATGTAGTCGGTGGTATCCATAACCACGACAGCCCCACCTTTGTCAGCAGGTTTGACCGTGATCTTGTCATTATCTCTAAGCTCTTGGAGAGCTTCTTTCTCCTCGTTGCGGAGATTCGAGAAAATGTTTCTTTGTCTTTCTAACATAATTTCAGAAGACACCCCTTTAATGAAAGTGTCTAAGGCTAAATCTCTACCAGTATCAGGGGTGAAAGAGCTAGGTTTTCGGAGAAAGGCAGGAGGGGATAATTGTGAGTGAGCAGTGTGGTCTGTTTCCTCGTCGTCTTCGTCGTAGAAAAATTCGGCGAGACGGAGGCGACGAGAAAATCTGTAAAGGTCCTCACTGAGTTCTATGAGATTGACTGTGCTAGGTGTTGGACAAAAGTTCAGGTTTTTTGATAGAAGTTGTGTTTGTGTTGGAGTTAGAGGTTGAGACGAGAGATTGATGACTGTGTGTGCGTTAGTTATAGATTGTTCTTGTAGTTCTCTGTATTTGTCGTCCTTGATAAATCTTCTGTTAGGTTTTTTTTGTGGCCTTACTGGGGTGTGGTGTAGGTCTGGCGTCATGGTCCTGAGGCGGGTTGTGGGGGGGTGTTGATGGGTTCCTTAGGTGACGGGGCGCGGGAGGTAGGCGATGGGATCGGTCTAGTAGGGGGTCCTTGGTGGCGGCTCCTGTTACTCTGTATACGTGGCACATCTCTTGGCTTGAGTGTGTGTGTTAGAGATCTTCTGATGTCTTCAGTGTAGATGTTACAAAGGGGTGAAAGTTCAAAATTTGTGAGAAGAAGAGGTAATGTCCCTATTGTCTGGACTTGTTCTTGTAGTTCATGTAGTATCTTCTTCGTTTTATTCTGGGTGATAAGAATCCACGTTGTTTTGGCTTGGAGATACAGTGCTCGCAAGAAGAGTAATAACCTTCTGTGGTCTTTTTTACTGGTCTTGTGTTGGAAGATAACAAGCATTTTATAAAGATGGGAAAACAGTTCTGCCTGGCGTGATTGGTAATGAGACGCGAGTGTGGCGACAAGATGGAGTGATGTTATTTGTGTAGCGCGTCTCCATGTGTTTTCTAACACAGCATTGCTATCTATAGCGGAGGGTTTAGATTTTAGGAACAGTCCTCTCGGGATAATCCCCGCTTGAAGGTGAAGTGACAAGAAAGCAAAATGTAGCGCACAACGTATATACTTAGACTGAACACGTGACAGGTAAACAAACTGGCTCTCACTGTGTGTGTGTGAGAGAGATAGAGAGACAGAGACAGACCTTTTGTTACGAGGAAAAAAGTGAGCCTAAGTAAGGCAGAGTCCAAGATACTCAAGAACACTGATTTAAAAATAAGTGTTGTAATATTCTTTTTTACTTTCATTCGGACTTGGGGACAACAGTGAGAGCTGCAACTATGCAAAGACATGTGGATTGTGCTTTTCTTTTACTCTGTTGGAAAGTTGATAACCTTTGGAGTAGGGATTCATCCTGAAAATAAAACGAATTCATTTGCATTGGTCTTAGAAAGAAAAGAATAAATGCTGACAGAACCTAAAGCTTTTTTTTTTTATTGTAATGTGTAATGGGACTCTGTAAAAGCTATAGTGTAAATGGAGAGCAATATTAGACGCAATTTTAGATAACTAATCTAGATCTAGCGCATTCTACACAAGGTTGATGAAAAAAGAATCAAATACAAAGCATAAATGACTATTTTCTTACAAATTATTTTTTTAAATGACTCTGAAGTGTAGGCAGGCATTACTTAAGTAACATCTATGTACAGGATTCGCCTTTTTCAGTTTCATAATGAACTTTCTAACGAGCTAACATTGTGAGGAGAGTCTAGGCAGTGTGCGGCAGTTTCCTTAGTTCTGAACTGGTTAACTTGCTAAATCGTTGCTCTGAATACATTAACGCAACAACAACAACAACAAAAAAAAAACAAAAAAAAACATGCTTTTTAAGAAAAATCAGACCATTAAAATGTTTTTATTTCATGCAATACAATAAGATAAAAGTAACTACAAGATTCAGTAAACTTTCTAACATTACATCAAATGATTAATAAATTACCTATGAAAATTGTGGCTATATGGCTAGAAACAAACAAAAAACAGGCTCCTCTCCGTTCCGTATAGCTGAATCGAATTGGCGGTTTAGAATTTTCCAATTGATCAGTTAATGGTGATAAATTACGTAACTAAACACATGTAATGTTTGAAAATAAAGTATGGCGCCAAATTTCCCTGTTAGTCAGTTACATACATACAAAGACGATATTTAAGTTAAAATGAAATGGATCTAGGCCTAATGGATATACAAATAGGCTAGCCATTGAAGCAACTAAATTTTAAGCCGAAAGTTAGCAACAATGCTTAAAGTTGAGTGTTAAATACCACTATGTTGAAAACGATGAAAGTTAAAATTAAACATACAGTTGAGTCCAAATGATTTGAATTCAGATATTTCGAAGTCGTTTAATTTTACCGCATATTTCTCTCTTAAAGCTTTATTAAAAAATATCGGTTAGTTCAAATTTTTAAATAAGGATCCGGTTAATTCGAAGCGATTTTGGCGTGATTTTTTTAAAGTCTGTCACAGTGAAAGCACTTTTCCAGACATGTAAAATAAAGTACATGTAGTGCTATGCGCCGCGCAGCAAGTGATTCTGATGTGTGTGTGTGTGTGTGTGTGTGCCCACCTACGTTACAGGCAAGAGTCTGCAGTAAAACTACAAGAGAGAAAGGGGTGAGGCCCACCCCCACCCCCCCTGCACACTTGTTTGACATTCCTGATCTGTCATCCACGTTTTTTTAACTCTCTTTCTATATGTATTCTTATAATTCAAATTTCGTATAGTTCAAAGTCCTTTTTTTATCCGAATGACTTGGAAATAAGCGAACTCGACTACATTTTTCTCTTGTGTTTTGTGAAGTTTCAAAGGCCAACAGATATTGAAAACATGGGAAGGTTGAGTCCTGCATTCTTTCTCTTTAATAGTGTAAGAAATATATCATAACTCAATTTAATTTTGTGGACTTTTTTGATTTGGTAATTGCATAGGGACCTACACAAGTTTTTTTTCTTTCAGATTTTTTCTTATTCCTCCAGTTTTTTTTATCGCTGTTTATTGGCATAATTTTTTCACACAGTTGAAAATAGGTCTATATGTAAATAATGAATTTAAAAATGGCAGTTGTGAAAACAACTAGTTTCAGAAATTTATCTTGTGCAGTTAACAATTTCTTTTCAGCGTTTGAATTGCAATGAAAAATTGATAATACCAAGGTCATAATAAAATACAAACAATCAATTGGAAAAAGCATGGAATGAAAAGATTTGTAGATCACCTATGATTCAAGTAAATATGAACTAGATCTAGATCTGTTTGGTGTAATTTTAATGGAATCAAGTATTGTGGAATCGTGATAATATACATAACAAGGTGAAATTGCCGCCAGGCTCACTTTCGCGGTCTCCCGACTCTTTTTGTGTTGTTTTCTGTCTGTGTGTAGATATGCCGTAAGCAAGATCATTTGCTTTCTTTGTGTTTCACTTACAAGTTACTCAATCACTGCTGCAGTATAGGCTGTTGAACTTCGATGGGTCATCATGAGAGTATTGACTGTCTTGAAAATGATGCATATGTGACTCATATAGCAAAATTCCATAAGAGTGGTTTAACATGCTTGAGCCCGAAATGTGTTTTACAGTCGAGTCTGGTTATTTCAAAGTCATTGGGATAAAAAGAGGACTTCGAATTATCAGGAAACAGACAAAAGAGAGTAAAAAAATGTGGGTGACAGATCAGTAATATACTCGGGCGTGTAGGGATTCACACCCCTTTCCCTTTGCTTCTCCTACTCCTAGTCTTATTGCAGACTCTTGCCTTGTAACTTAAGTGGTCGGAACATACATGTACACCTCATACACACACACGAGAAATGTTTGCCACACGAGCAAAGCACAACTTTTTTTTTGTTTTACAAGTTAAGAAAACTTCTTTTATAATTGAAAAAATCCGTCAAGATGGCTTCAAATTAACCGGATCCTTCTTTCCAACTTCGAACTAACCGATATTTTTTAATAAAGCTTAAAGAGAGAAATATTTGGTAAAATTAATCGACTTCGAAATGTCAAAAACTTCGAACTATCCAGATTCGAATTATTTGGACTCGACTGTATGTCTGAATGTTAAAACTGGCACAGAATGTAGTTTTCAAGTTCTTTAAATTGTGAGATGGATTGACATATAAAAATAGGAAAATGAGTTGTTGCTAAGAATAAGATTAATAAATATAGTTTATCAAATCACATTTAACAAGAAATTTTATGTGTGCAATTGAAGATGACATAAAGCCACTGAAAAACTAGTTGAAGGCATTATAAAAGTCTATCAAAAGACTATGAAATACTTAGCTTGATTTGACCAGTGTCGGATAAGAGTGAACTAGTTAAAAAATCCCCAAATTTTTGCAGCGCCTTCTTAAACTGAATTAAAAAAATCTTGAATAGAACAAACTCATTCTAGGAGGAGCCTTAGCTTTAACAAATCTTGAATCTTATTTCGTTAGTGCACAACTGATAGATCAAAATTAAAGGGACTAACAAAGTTGCATCAAATTAAGAGAAAGTCGAATTAGGAGATAATATTAAAATTTATGAATTTTAAAATCTCAATAATTACTTTTTAGGTCTGCTCATAGCTCTACAATGAAGGGACGTAAAGAGGACTCAGTTTAGCCTCACATTTAATACTAATAGTAATAAAACCCATCCCATAACTAGATCCAGAACCATTGCACACCTCTCCCCTCTTCTAATCCCAAACGCTGTATGGGCAAGACAGTGCAGTGCTAGCATTGGGCGCAAGGCCAGACACCAGCCCCCCTCTCTCTCTCACGCACACAGACAAAGGCGTTTGTCTCTGTATGGTCTTCCCTGTGCATCCAACACCCCTTTCTTCTTACACAAACCCTTGTCTTAAGTTGCACTGGTCCACACACTACAGATCTTTAGATAGATCTAACTCATGAAGCTAGGCTTAAAATTAAATGACATTTTGGATGATTTAGCTACCAAAACATAATGGAAATTCCGTCGAATTGGGAGAAATTAGTGGACCAAAATGTAGAAGATTTGTTGGAAAACTTATTAGTACTAATAAAATTAATTTATTTGGGACTTTTTAGTTACGTTGTATTAACTAATGAGATGTCAAATTAAGTGAAGGCCACTGTAGAAACTTTTCATTCCCAAAGTTTTCTGAAGCAATTGCTAGGTCTAATTCAGAACACATAATCAAGGCCACCTTGACTTGGTTCAAAATTCTTACACCTACAGCCAGCCACTCCTTTCAATGACTCGTTTGAGTTGAGAACTGCCAAGGCAAAAAAAAAAAGATAGTTTATGGGCATTCATCAGACTTGTGGCTGGCAAATGGTGGTTGAATCATATCATCAATAGGCATACCAGTATATTTCTTGACTCTACTGACTGTGTTAGTTAATGTAACTAAGTGTAAGTGTTGGTCTTACGAAATTAGTTCCCTTGTTTCATAATGGCTGGCTTCCACAAACTTGTCAATTCAACTACAGTGGAAACCTCAAAAACTGGAGTCTGATTATTTGAATTACTCATAAACCAAATTTTGCAAGATGATAGCTTTTTTTTTTCTCTTTGGCTTTGTTAGAATCGGACTCGTACTTTGATTCTCTCAATTCAAAGTCGATACCACCTCATAAGGCATCACAAAAGTGCTACATGCATCTCTCAAGCAGCAAGCACTGCTAATCACTGCCCAAGAAAGGCTGATCAGTACGCTAACAAATCAAGAAGGGAGTAAATGCATTAACAATTAAGTGCCAGTAGCAAATCTATACTGATATGGATAGCAAAGTGGGACGGGGGAAGGGGAGGGTTGCCCGTTGCAGGCTCAGTACACACTCACTCAATGAGTCTTAGACTTTGTTATACCAATTTTTGTAATTCAAATACTCTTAATTCGAAGATTTAATCCATTCCCATACAATTCGAATTATGAGGTTTCCACTGTAGATCAAGATGACTATGTGGATCCTTATTTCAGCAATGGATACACTGATGCCTCTAATGGGAATATGACATTTACTTAATCAGATGAAAGTTTTTAATGAAGAGAGTTGAAGTGGTAAATCTTACATAGACCATACCCTTTGACTGGGTCTAAATCAAGCCTCTAAGTCAGGTACAAATGGGTCTGACTTTAAAAATAACCAGTTTTTGTTTTATTTACTTCAAATGTGCTTCTCAAAGTTTCAAATCATTTCAAATTTAATACTCTTCTAAAAAGCTTAAGTAAAGGACGTGATGGGCAATCAGCTTGGCATTCCTTGCTCAGTATGAAAGTCTCAGTTGTAAATCACTTAATAATCCTATGCAGAAATGTGTATAGGGAAGAAAATCAAAGGGGACTCAAACCATGGTAGCGGAATTTTTTAATAACTCCAAACTTGGTTTTCATATTGCACTACCCTTTTGGAGCAAACTGGCAATTTGATATTTATTCATTGCTCCCAAGCAGACTGTGTTGTATTGTACAAGTCAAACAAAACTTGGATTTTTTTTTTCCATTTTTGCTTTCTGTAGATTCTCTCATGATCATAAAAATACATCGATTTATATAAATAACTCTTATCGAGTTCTTTTTTCTGTATTTCTTTCCCAGCTCCAGCTTCTCTCAGGAAGAGGATTGTAAGAAGAGTGAGGAGAGTGGCCGCTGTACAAGCAGACATTAGCATTCAAACTTCTCCGGGTCTCCTCAACAATATATGACCAGTAGTGCTTGCACAGGCTTTTTATTGAATGGTATTATGGTATTACTGTAGTGTAAAGAATTCTTTTGATGAAAACAGACCACAGACCAAAAGCATAAACCAAACATAATGTAAATGTTCATCTTGTTGGTGCTGAAAAATTTTCTTTTTTGTATCTAAAGAAAGTTTCCATGAAAGATTATTCCTGTCCCCTCTAATTAGCTCTGCTTTCTCTTTTGATCTCACATGTTGCTGGAGTCAGCTCATGGATACAAACTTCATGTGACACATCTCTTTTTTTTTTTTTTCTAGTTTTGTATAATTTGCAAATATGCTACTGCAATGTAACTAAATGTTTAGATATTTTGGCTGTGTAAAGTAGTTAGAATTCATAGTATAAAAATTATATTCATTTAAGCCCAGCAGATAAGATAATAATTCAGTGTTTTTCTAATATTATCAATAGGGTCAGATCTTGGTAAATGAAATTAAAACAAGAAAGATAAAGATCACTGCAATTATGAGCCAAAAATTATGTGAAAGTTTTGTTGTACCTGTATCTCTTTTAGTTATACTATGCTTCCTGAAAGGGGAACTCGCCCCCCACAGACATAAATAATTGTCTTTATTTTTTTTTTTTAGTTATTTTCATAAGGCAAGGTAAGGATCTTTTGTTGCATGATTTTGTATTGAAACTTTCAACTTTAACATTTTTGTATTTTTTGAAGCAAAACACACCGTTCATGTCAGTTTTGGCTGCAGGCTTGTATAATACTTTTTAAAAGGAAAAAAGTACTTAATAAAAGTATTCACAACGGTTTTTTACTTTTATATTAGTTTTAAGATACTGTCCCTTTTCTTCAGCAGTTTTTTTGCGTTTTTTTTTTTTTTAATATTAATATTTATATAATAAAGTATCTTACTGGTCTAGATATATGGATCCATTATAATTCAAACTTTTACAATTAAAATTGGAAACAGTCCAAATAATTTGAATCCGGATAGTTTGAATTCTTGGATATGTGGAAGTTGTTTAATTTTACTGAATATTTCTCTCTTTAAGTTTTACTAAAAGTATCGGTTAGTTTGAATTTTGAAATAGGTATCCGGTTAATTCTAAGCTATTTTCGCGTGTTATTTCGATTCTGCAAGCATTTTTCCTGGCTTGTAAAACAAAGTAGTGCTATACACCGTGCAGCAAACTATTCAGATTTTCTAGTGTGTGTATGTGTGTGTTACAGGCAAGAGTCTGCAATAAGGCTAAGAGAAGGAAAGGGAAAGGTGTTAGGTCTAGGGGCCAGGTGACCTATTGTGGTAGCCCCTCCTCCCCTGCACACACTATTACGACATTCCTGATGTCATCCACATTTTTTTTTATCTCTCTTACTCTATATATCCTGATAATTCAAAGTCCTTTTTTTATTCCAGTGACTTCGAAATAACCGGACTCGACTGTATATTATTGTTAAGTTTCTGCAATCATAAGGAAGATTAAGTTAGCTGTTTGCTCACTACAGGACAGACAAATTTGTTTTGTTCACAATTATGTGTCTTTTCCATCTACACTTCAAACTTGACTGACAAAATTCTGAATACCGCCTTATCTTGGCTAGCAGCTTGTACTAGCTTGTACTAGTACTAGATGGCTGCTGCGAAATGATTGATGTCTGTGTCCCTCAAGTGTCTTTTAATTTTTGCATCAACATAGTATCACTGTCAAGATCAGTGTTTGACTTTCAAATCATGCATTGTTGATTAAAAAGCAAGAAAGGCCTATTTTGTTATTTTAAAGGTTTGTTCTGCAATGAGTCACGTGAAGAAATTGAATAAATACTTTCATAATGAACCAAATGAATGCAATTAAAAACCTGAGCTTTCTCCATTCCTTCCCCACTGGAACTATTTCATTTTCTGCTATTTTGTGCCTATGTATATATAATATATATATATATATATATATATATACATACACACATACACCATATTCCCTCCATTAGTAGCGCCATCTCTAATAAACGCCCCCCCCCCCTTCCCATCTAAGCAGCACTTAAAAAACACCACTTTCGAGAACAAAAGATTCTTATTAAACTCAAACTCAAAACATTTATTAAGCGATAGATCTGATGATAACAACAGACAACACATGTAAACAATGAATGACTATGATACTGCAATTATCATCTCAAATTGGGGATGTCAAAGTCAGTACTAAGGCGTCTGAGGTTAATGTCCTGGACTATTGCAGTCCTCGTAGTCATCGGACTCGAATGACGCATCGCTTTCTTCACCCAACCATGGCACTCTAAAACTAACTAGAGGGGGGAGGGCGGCGACGGCGGAAACAGCGGCACTTTGTCTTTGAAGAAAGTCATCCAAAACATTCCTTTAGACGCACCCCCCCCCCCTCTCTCTCTCTCTCTCTCCCTCTTCATTTTCACGCGCCCGGCGCTACTATTGGAACGAATACGGTATATATATATATATACATATACATACATTATCCATTGTCTTACAATCTATACATGGGTATTAATTATTGCTGAGCAGGTGCTAAGGGAATGGCAATTAAAAACTTAAGGCTGCATGTTTTCAAAACATCTCAGAGAGATTGAGAGAATTGAAAGACCACTGTAGGTTCTGTTTATTACCTGTGCAAAAGAAGAGAAGATACTACACTATAATTTACATACTGTATATAAAATCAGAAACGTGAGAAAAAAGGGTCAGAACATAAAGAAAAATTCAGAGTGTTAAATGATCTAGGATTGCTAGATCTTATAAAACAAAGTACAAATTACAATGTAGCAAATTATAGGTGTACCACCCGTATGCATAGAGTCACACAAAAATTCAAGGCATTTGTTCCTTTTTGCAATGTTCAGTTTACTGAATTCTTGATTGCAATTTACATTATCCAACCAAATAAATGAACATACCTTTTACATGTAAGGTTAGTGACGAATATCTACATATACATTCATTTTTTGGTTGTGGCACAAACTTAGCTGCCCAGCAATGAGCAGTCATTTAATATCAATCACCCTCTGTCTGACAGCCTTATTGTTCCTTATATATTAAGGATCCCCATGTGGATACTTGTGGTCAGCCCAGGCAGATCACAGAAAAAGCTGAACATACAGAATCCTGAGCATTTTTTTTAATTGATGATTCCCATAAGTTGGTCTGAATGATTTGGTAGTAAAAAGACGCCCTAGCTATTTCTTTGTTTAAAATTAAGTGTCACTCTTAGCCACATATGGAAGAAATGAAGTCTGCTTATGTGGGCTGTATGTGCAAGGCTCGGCCATCTTAGAGACCGAAGAGCAATGGAGAGTAATGGGGATAAATGTGGAGACTGAACAGATTTTTGGGCAGAATGAGAGATAGAGCGCTGCCCTAATTGCCTACGGCAAAAAGGGCAGTAAGTAAGTAAGAGAGATAGAGGGGAAGAATGTCATCAGTTGCATGCAATTAATGGCTATATTACAGATCTACAGAACTCTTAGATCTTTGCATTCAGGCAATCATGAACAGGTGCAGTAGACGAGACAGGGATGGAAAGTGTTTAGCGTATGCACAGAATTGTTATGTTCTTATTTTCCCTCTGAGTATAGATTTAGATGCAAATGGGACCACAATAATCATCATACTTGTTACTAGCAAAGGCAAGGTGTTGCTTCCTTTCCAATGTCAACACAAAATTAATCCAATTTTTTATTGACAAAAACTTTGAAATAAGTATAGCAGTGCTGCACTACAACAATTAAAAAAAAAAGGCCAAAGCATGAAATAGTGATATGTTAATGTTTATTGGCATTAACATAAACTCAATCATTGTTAAAATTAGAAATCTCAATGTAACATTTTTTAGACATAGTATTAAAATTAAGACATAACTACTAATATTAAGTTATAAGTAAAAATCTGATTGAATGTACACATCAATAATTTAATTAAAGCTGTACAGTTGAGTCCAAATAATTCGAATCCGGATAGTTCGAATTATTGGATATTTCGAAGTCGTTTACTTTTACCAAATATTTCTCTATTTAAGCTTTATTGAAAAATATCGGTCAGTTCGAATTTTTAAACGAAGATCCGGTTAATTCGAAGCGATTTTGGGGTGATTTTTTAAATTCTGAGAGTGAAAGCACTTTTCCAGGGCTGTAAACAGTAAAACAAAGTACATGTAGTGCTATACTCCACGCGGCAAGTGATTCTGGTGTGTGTGTGTGTGTGTTTGCCCACCTTCATTACAGGCAAGAGTCTGCAATAAGGCTACAAGAGAGAAAAGGGTTAGGCCAACCCCAACCTCCCCCCCCTGCACACTTGTACGACATTTCTGATCTGTCATCCACATTTTTTGTAACTATTTCTCTATGTATTCTGATAATTCAAATTTCGGATAATTCAAAGTCCTTTTTTTATCCGAATGACTTCGAAATAAGCGGATTCGACTGTATTTATTTAAAAAAAAAAAAAAATTTTGCTCTTTACTTTCCATTAAAAGTCATGGTGCAACTGCAAGATGGTAATACCAAGTACTGCAATAAAAGCTTTCTTACAACAGCCAACCAATTATGGAGACCATGGGAGCAAAAATAAGCCCAAACCAAACCTATGTTTTCCCCCTGCAAGATTCTATATCATGGAGAGGATGGATAAAAAAATCACTTGGATATGTTTGATTGCTTTTCACAAGTTTGAAATCAACCATAATAGTGTTTGCTATTATATTGAGATGGCAACAATTTTGTTTTCAGTAATGAATGGTCCTATTTCTTAGATCATAACATGTAGGGTCTACATCATGTAAATCAAAGCTTTGTAAAATTTAGGCCTGTTAGGGTATATCTCAGGACTCGCTGCATTCAGCAGTTGAACCTTATTGAGAAAAAAAATGATTCTTTTTCCTAAAAAAGGTAAAGAGGCATATTGATTTTTCTCATGAAACTGAAAGGAAATATAATCATTACATTAAGATGCAAACCGAAAATGTTTATTTATCTTCAGATGCATTATTACTTTTCATGAAGAAACCTACCAAAACTGAGCTTTGAGCGAAAAATGTTAGGGTAATTCAATTGTAGGATAATGTAGAATTACATAACTCATTCACATGAAAATGATACAATGGAATTTGGTAGTATTGACAACTATTGATCTTTTCATAAAGTATCGTTATAACAAGTGTTGCGGTTATTCCCGCAAAAGGGAAAAAAGAAGAATTTATTGTGATGAATGGGAGATATGTGGTTTGTGAAAATCTTTTTTGTGAGTATGATGCATAGATCTTGCATAACGTGCAGCTCGCTGGACCACATGCTGTGTGATACCAGAGCTCTGGTGATACTGATACTAGGCCTGAACTATGCTTTAACGCGAGGAAACTGAGTGGAGAAAGGGCACAAATGCCTGCATTGCTTCTTCGTTTGTACCGTCATAATGCAGGCAAGACAAGATGCTTGAGATTTTTTTCTATGAAAAATTGTATTACTTTTCTTTCCTTTGCACCCTCAGATCTAGTTGTCGTTATTACAGGGAGGAGCAGTATAGATACTCATTATTGTGGAAATAAATTGAATGACTTAAATAAAGGAAATAATGGGGATTTTCAGATCTGTCGTTATAGCAATGGTTGTTGCTATTTGAGGTATTAAATATGGGTTCCTGTAACTATTGTATAGGCATTAGGAATTACAAGTTAAAGAAGGCATACCAAAATGCACACAGCTAACACAATAGATAAAAGAAGATCATGTTTTCCACATTTTCTGGAGAATGTATTCCATGTTATACCAAAATTTTAGAACTGCCATAAGCTTTTTGCTTAAAACATAACTGTAGTTTAGGTAACAACTTCAGGAAAATTGGATTGAGAACCTAAAATCATTCTGATTTAAACATTTTTGCTTCAACAGTGTTTGATTGTAAATGATTTATCTTAAGGATCACAAGTGTATAGGAAAGTCTTGTATGTTCCCATTGCAGCAAATTACTGATCTGAAATTCAAATAACTTTTTTTGCAGTACAACATGACTAATTGATTGACAACAAAAACTAGATATTGTTTATCTTTTTAAGAACATCCAATATATCAGTTTTTGGCATAGCACTTGTTATAGAATAGACTTAAACTTATCATAAACACACATGACAATAAGTTCCAGCATCTGTAGCTAATGATATTTTTTTCCCCTTTTTTTCTTTTTTTCATACCAGTTATGGTATCATTCAACATACATTTAAAGTGCATGCCCAAAAAAAATTTAAAAAGATCACATCCTTGAAGCTTGAAGTTGAATGTAAATTAAGGTGCATGAGCAAGCCTTCATTGAAAATGTCAGGGAAAAAAAATATCAAACACATTGTTGGTAAAAAGATGCTGAATTTGTAAATCATTGTGAGATTATATCTCAGGAGAGATAAAAAATTGATTGGGCATATAGCTAAACTCATACAGTAGGATGCTGCAATCATGCTAATGAGACCAAAAACAAAAAATTCCATCTCATAAATCTTGTCCAATTGCCTCATTAGGCAGTCTACCATGATGGTTTAAATATTGAAAATATCAAATTTCATAAAAATGGGATTTTTAAAATCATTTTTAAACATAAAATGGCTTTATATATATACATATATATATATAGTTTGAAGATAAGTTGAAATAATTGATAAGAGTGCTCAACTGTGGGAGCATTTCATAGATATAGAAGATCTTACCTTAAATTCTCTTCATACGACACTGGTGTTTAGAACGGAGAACAGACATGTCCTTCACTCGAAACACCAGTGTCGTATGTAGAGAATTTAAGGTAAGATCTTCTGTCCTCCGCTCGAAATACCAGTGTCGTATGAAGAGAAATTAAGGTAAGATCTTCTATATCTATATATATATAAACAATAAGAAAAATAAATAAACAATTCAAACTGTATATTTACTTCACTTTTGCCACATCTTAAGAGCACTACATGCAGTTCTTCAAATCATCTAAAATTTCACTCCAGGGTTATATAGCACTGAAAATGACAAATTGCTCCATAACTCGAATCATGCACTAACATACTATCTTATAAGTTTAAAAGGCTTAGCAATAATGAATGAAGAGCTCAAACTAATTATACACCAAAGACAAACAGTTACTGTTCCTGTAACTCTAGTTGATGATATTTTTTTCCATGCCAGCCATTATTTGGTATCATGTCCTAAACATTTAAAGCAGATTTAAAAACATAGATTATATATCTTCAAGCTTAAACTTTAAAGGAAAAATTAAGGTGCATGACCAAACCTTCAGTTAAAATATGTGAGCAGAAATTATAAAAAAAATATAAAAAAATATTGTACATATAATGGCTGCTTAACTTTAATTATTGTCAGATAAAATCTCAGGAGAGGTCAAAAATTGATTTGAAATATCACAAAACTCATAAAATAAGGATGCTGTAGGACATACCAAAGAAATCCCAGCAAAAGTACTTTTTAGTAAATTTTATATATATAATGATTTAAAATGGTACTAACATATTGAATGAAAGTGCTCAAAAATAAGAAGCAGGATTAATAATTATGAAATACCTGGACTAAGGCCTTGCCATGACATTGGTGTTTCCAGCCCTGTTGCTCTCATCAGGCTGCTGTGGTGAAGTGACGACATTCTTGAGCAGGAAACGTTTTTTTTATGTACACAGAAGTAGATTTCCTTCTTTGGTTCAGCGTCGGTTTCCTGATCAAGAACTTCATCACAGCCGTCTGATGAGAGCAACAGGGCTCGAAACACCAGTGTTATATCAAGGCCTTAATCCAGGTATTTCATAATTATATATATAAATAATAATTTATCTAGATCCATATCAGTCATTCTATCCTGATGGTAAATATATTACAAATAATAATACATCTATTCATCGAAATTTTTCTTCATTTTTAAAACAAATCATGCCTTTGTATAGAAAAAAATATTAACAACAACAACAACAACAACAAAAAAGCACAATGTATTGATTCTTCACTTTTGCCAGATCTTAGAAGCATCATTCATCAAATTTTAAAAAAATTTCCCTTAGGGGTTACACAAGATTGAAAAGACCAATTGCTGCATAATTGTATACTGAAGTAGTTTTTTTAATATCTCTCTTCATATAATGTTGAATTTTAGATAAACCAAAATAGATTTATATGTCTGATGCGGGAGATGCACATAAAATAACAATAGACCTGTTCAAACACATATTCCCTTTGCAAAACTACCTGACCTGTTCATAAAGTTTACGTCTCACATTATGCTGGATATTCCAAATTTAAGATACACAGAAGCTTAATTTTTACCCCATCTTACTCAAATTAAGGAAAAAAAAAACCCACTGCAGGCCTACATTAAACTTTTGTGCTTTGAGGGAATATGAGTCAAAGCAGATGTTTGGGTTGAAGTTTTTTAAAAAAAAGTAAGCTTCCATAACTAATATGCATTTCTAGGAAACAGCTATAACAATGGTATATGCCACAAACATATTTATCTTTAAAGTTAGATACCTATCGAATGAATAATTAAAAAATAATTCTTCAACATTATTCATGTCACTAAGACCACAAATGTCAGTAATATACTCAAAATAATAATGAATCTTTTTCATCTGAATAGTATCCTAGACTTTTGGATAAGAGAGACTCAAGTCTCTTACTGAGTTGCTCTCTTTGAAAAAGTATTTTAACTTTAACACTTTAACACTGGAAGAAAACGGATGAAATTATTTTTGTACCTAAGAGAGGACATGAAAGGTGAGATGAGATAAGAGACAGCTCATTTTTTTTTCCTTATTCCAATGATGAACATCTATGTCAAATTTGTTATAAAAGCCCATATCCTGTGGAAAAGATGTGGGCTAACATCTGGTAAAAGCAAAATGATCTTCTGGTTTCTAGTTTTGTTCCACAACGTCATTGCTTTCACACAAAGCAAAGATAGTGGTGGAATGATATTTAAATAATGTTAATTTAGTCATAACTCACTTGCAACGTGGCCTGCACTTGTTGAGGGCAAACTAAAAATTCCCTGTGAATGGAGCTTTGCACATTTTAGGTTTAGAGCTATATAACTTCTATAGTAATTCACAAGCATCTAGCCGTATCAACATTTTTGTGTCTTGACCATTTCTTTGTCAGTGTTTTGAATCGCATTTTTATTGTTTGGAACTCTTTTTTTTTTGTACAAAATAAATTTGAACACTTTGCAGAACTGAAAGTCATTGCAGAATTAGTGAAATCAGTGAGAAAAGATCAATGTCTAGATCTAGATCAAGTACCATTATGGCCTCAAAATTGTTTTGAGGAAGACATCAGAATAAGAGCTTTCTGATAATGATTCAGAGCTTTCATGTTTGCTGCATCTTTTTTGGCTTTAAAGTTTTCTTTACAAAATGTCAAATTAGTAAACAAAATTGTTGCAACTGCAACCAACAGATATAAAGATAAATTTGAGGTATCCAAAGTTTTAGAATAATTACTTGAAAGCTTCTTTTTTTCCAGTTTTTTTTTTTTTTAGAGCCCCAAAAACTTCATTCTGGAGAGAACATTAAGATCAAAGAGATTCAGTCTCAAGAGAGTTGATCAAAGAGACTCAGTCTCAAGAGAGTTAAATATAGTGACTGGTTACATCAAATCCAAAAGTGCATTTACAATACCATTACAATGTTGAATAGATTAAGAGTGAGATAAAAGATGCACCAAAACTTTGTGCCTTTTGGTCTTTCTGCTTTAATTTGATGAATTTGACCAAACTTACTTTTATAGTTGACCTCATATCCTCTAACATTAATAACTTTTAATTGGCTCCATAAGTACCTCTAAAGAAATTCCAAACAGAAAATGTTCACAAAGAACCAGCTAAATTCCACTTTGTCTCATTAACGCAAGAGAAATTTTCTATCAAACCAAAATCAAATCACACATTCACAGTCAGCAAAAAAAATTCAGAATCTAAGTGCTTCAGAATAATTAAAACGATATCACAGATATTATAATTTCATCTCTAAAATTAGCATAAAATAAGCCAGCTTTATTTTGAATTGTCATCATTAATTTTGTGTTTCTCTTTCTTATGGTTTTTCAGATTTCCTTGAGTGTAATATCCTTTATCACAAAGATCACACATAAATGGTGGGGGGCCTTTGTGAGCCATAACATGAGACTTATATCCTTCTGGACTTGCCAACTTCTTACCACATATGTCACACATATATGGCTTTATGCCTTTATGCCTTTGTTGGTGTTTCTTAAAAGCTTCATTACTTTTTATAGCTTTTCCACATTCCTCACACTGGTAATTTTTGTCTTTATTATGCTTCCTAAGGTGGGAATTCAGCTGGCCTTGGAAGACAAATCCTTTTCCACAAATTTCACAGACAAATGTTTTTAACTCATCATGCTGGTTTAGATGAGTATACAGACGTTCATAGGTTTTTAAATCTGCATCACAAATCTTGCACATATGAGCCCCACGCCTTCTCCTGGGACAGTTCTCCTTATGATGGTTACAGTTGTTTTCTTTCAAAAACTCCATATCACATCTGTCACATTTGTAGATAGTGCGATGATCCAACAGCCTATGGTAAGACAGATCGTTGGCTGATTTAAATATTTTTCCACACAAATGGCACATCTTATGAGCAGTATCTTTATGATGATTGAAATTGCTCTCTTTCAAAAACTCCGTGTCACAAATATCACATTTAAAGAAAGGATGATGCTCCATTAGCTGGTGATTTGAGAGATCTCGAGCTAACTCAAAACTTTTCCCACATATATGGCACATCTTATGAGCATTTTTTTTATGATGATAAAAATTGCTTTCCAGCATAAACTTCATGCCGCAAACATCACACTTGTAAGGAGTACACTGATCTAAAAGCTGGTGATCTGAGAAATTCTGAGCACATTCAAAACTTTTCCCACAAAAATGGCACATGTAAGGTGTCTGATTTCTAGCCTTGTGCTGCTTCATGTGTTCTAAAAGTCCAGTAAGATTGGGACAGATTATATTGCATGTAGCACAGGGAAAGAGCTTATCATCCTGGTTAGTGAGTCTGTTGATAGAGCACAGTTCTTTTTTATAAGCGTCTTGATTGTGCTTCAATTTTGAGTCTGAGGATATTTCTTGGGGTGATGCAGTGAGGTCAAGAGTCAGAGTTTCATCTGCCAGAGAAACTGCTGGAGTAGAAAGAATGATAGCAGCCTTTGTTTTCTCTGTATCATCATTCATTGCTATGGACTTTGACTTTATATGGGAAGCAACTGTAGAACTCACATCGCACATGGTCAGGTTTATATCTGAAGAGCTTGCTGTTCTTAAAGATTTCTCAATCCTTGTCCTGTGCTCGGGTTCTAACTCCGCATACGATTGAGAGAGCTTTTCATATTCAGTGTCACTAGATTCACAACAAATAGTTTTAAGGAATTCGTTGTTTTTTTCATGACTAACAGATTCACTACCATCTGCATTGTCGCACTCTTGGTGTTTTTCCTCACACAATTTTTTATCTTTGACTGAAGAACTTTCGTTACCAATAAAGGCTTGCTCACATTGCATTAACTGGTTTAATATGGTATTTGAGCTATTGTTTGGTTTGCTATGCGAATACTTTATATCAGTTGTTTTTACCAACATGACTGGCTTAATAATTTGTTCATTTACTTTATGGCTGTTAGTATCTTTGTCAGAAATTTCGATCTTTTGCTCCATAAGGCCTGGTGTATCTTCATTTTCTAAATTCTGTGACCGAATAATCAATGCATTATACATTTCGTCAGGAAACATTCTGAGGTTCATTACCATGTGGACACTATCATTGCTCTCCTCTTGACTTGTGGGAATTCTTTGAAGATCTGAATGTCTTCCACAATTGTGGACATCAAGGGTCTTTACCATTTTCACATATCTTGCCTTCTCTGTTGAATATTCACAACTTTCCTCATCTGGAATGCAGACAATAAGCAATAAAACATGAGTATTCTGAAGTTGATAAACAGTTTTGCATTTATAATCAATATAGACAAGGGTTTTTAAAAAATGTTAGAGAATGAAAACTGTATAGACTGAATATTCAAAAACTTAATGCAGATTTAAAATTTTTTTCCCTTTCCTTTCCGTCTAAAAAGGCTCTAAATCATTTCACTTTCTGTTCATTTACAGTGGTCTGAAAACTGTTTAGCAGGAGAGAGAGGATAAACTTAAGCATTATCTCAGACTGTGCAAATAACCATACAATGTTCTGACTTTCAACTATCTGGTCATCCATTATGAAAGTCAAATGCATGAGTGAATATAAATCAGTCCTGCATAAATTAAAAACCTTTGTAAGTACTTGACTATTAGTACATCGGTTTCCAAATTAGCCTTAGTTTTACAACCAATGATGAGAACAAAAGCAATCCAAATGAGGCTGATTTGAGTTTGACACTATACATCAATCATCTGGATAGGATCAAAATCTTAATTCTTCTGGTAAAACTGAGTTTGAACACAAGTGTGTTTCTTATATCACCACAAGAAAAACAGACTTCAGATAGAAGGCAATGGTGGAAAGCAATCAGAACCACTCTGCGCCCAGCTTCAAAAAGTTTACATAAATTTTAGAGTAATGGATAAATTCCATCAGAATGAAGGAAGAATTCAATAAAACAAGGGTCCAGAGTGGAACTGGTTGCAATAGTTGGCATTGCTGGCGGTTGAACCATGATTACAATTTCCAATTCATAATGTTGGTTGCAGTGACTATATATAAGGCTGAATGAAAACATATTGAGCTAAAGAGCATGAAAAGATGATACTTTGCTATTATTGATTATCCTATTGCACTGTCTAAATGGGTGGGTACGCACTTCATTGCAATTAAAAGGAGAGGAGATACTTTAACAAAAAAGATGAGGGAGGGGGGAAAGAAAAGGGATAGAGAGAGAGAGAGAGAGAGAGAGGGAGAGGGAGGGAAAGAGAGAGAGAGAGAGAAAGAGAGAGAGAGAGAGAAAGAGAGAGAGAGAGAGAGAGAGAGAGAGAGAGAGAGAGAGAGAGAGAGAGAGAGAGAGAGAGAGAGAGAGAGAGAGAGAGAGAGAGAGAGAGAGAGATCAGTTACACAATTGTTATAACGGTTTCCTTGGTTAGAAGTGTTTCTTAAGTTGAAAGTGACAGGCCTAACACAAGTTGTCTAGAACTTTTATCTCTCTTTTTTTTTACATATCCATACACAAAGATGTCATACACCCAATAGAATAGAACAATTGTTACCTTCTTCCTCTTGGTTTTGAGAGGGTTCACACTCCACCTATAACAAAGAGGGTACAAATAAATGTACAACCAATAAGGATCAATTATCATTTAGCTTTATAGTACTGTGCCAACTTAATGTTAAGCTACATATAAAGCTGCAATGCTCTGCATAAATGTAAAACGATTATTACAAAAAAAAAAAAAAAAACAACAACAAACATTGCCTACAACAGGGATTGAGGAAGACAGGTAGCAATTTTTTTTTCATAATGAACTTTTAAGTGGGAAATTTGTTGACTTGCAATTCAAAAGTAGTCAAGTTTACAATTCGCAGAATCTTACAATTTAATATTCATCGCCTACCCTCCACAAAAAAAAAATGAGTAGAGACACTTAAAGGGTATATATCATATATAAGGTATCTGTATTTTGCAACCACCCAAAGCAACCAAATGCAAGGAATTTCATTAATGTGATATAATGAGTATGTGCATAAGAGGCAATGAGATGGGATTCAATGAGATCTGTACTAACACTGAGATCAAGAGTGAGAGGGGAAGATTCTGGGTCCAGTTTTCTCTTCTTTCTGTTTTCAGCCTTCTGAGATTTCGATGCTCTGCTATCAAGTCCCATATTAAGAGAAGGCACCCAATCTGCATCAATGTCATAATGAAGATATGAGGGTTGGCCTGAAAGAGAAAATAGTTTGATTCCGAGGGTTTTCTATTTCTATGCCATAAAATATGCTTTGGATTATTGCAAATTTCTTTGCCTTTGAGTGCTTAGTTCCAATAACTTCAGTATCTTTGCTTTAATCTTAAAGGAGTCAGTTCCTCAAACCTTAATTGCTTTTGTCATAAGTTGTTGTGCTGGGTCTGTCTGAGCAAAAATTGGTATAGATTCTAGTTTGTTTTTGAGGCAACTTTAATCTTGAACATCCTGTACACCAGTTTTGATCATTAACAGGCAACAATGGCCAATTCAACCATAAGTAATAAATACTCAATGAAAAACTGATGCACATCGTTCATAAGTTATTGGTTCTAAGTTTTTCTAACTTTACCTTCAATCACACACAGATGCCAAATTTGACACTGTAAAAATACAATGATTTTTAAAAAATGAGATTGATTTACGGAGAGATGGATAATGAGAAAACAAAAATGGGAAGATGACATTGGTAAGATTAAAGGACAATAGATGGACCCAAAGGATCAAACATAACGTCATCCACAAAAGGAAAAAAGATGTAGCACATAGATCTAGGTGCTAGCAGGTCTCCCACAAACCCCTTTGGGCCGAGAAAGATTATAATGCACAACTTTTTTTGGTTTAAAAGCTCTATTTCTGAATAAATCTGGAGTTTATCTTTGTAGCAAGTGAATGATGTAATTTTATTATAGACCTAGATGTCTAGATATCTATGCATTCAGACCCCAAATTCTTGACCAATACAAAATATATTTATCAGTAGATATCTAGATCTAGATCTATAAATCTACCCATGAAATAGATCTAGATGCAGATACAATACTTTGCAATTACAGTATATGATCCTAATTAAATAATCTCTATAACTTGATGAATGAAGTTTAAATCTACGATAATAATAATAATAATAATAATAATAATAATAATAATAATAATAATAATAATAATAATAATAATAATAATAATAATAATAATTAAAGGAACGTATTAGATATATACTGACCCGTCGCCATCTTCACGAAATAATTATAAAGGAAAACACGGATGATTTGCAGTACTAGTAACGTTCAGCTTCAGTCGAGCCGTTGGATAGGTCTAGCAATAGCATGCGCAATGTTTCATTTTCACGAATCCGACAATCCGTGGCCTAGACCGATCGGAAAAACCGGCTGCTGTGATTCAGCGTAGAAAAAAAATGATAGACCGCTTTCTTCTCAGAAACGGTTTTTGTGGGCCAGCGTATGTGAGAAATAGGTTAAGATCCTTTACTAAGCTTACGATGCGCACTTTTTCTCATGTTGTGAGCAAATCTTATCTTTGCTTAATTCGAACATTTACGGCTAACCCACTGTTAATTAATATTCGCAAATGAGTAAAAACCATGGAGCTATAATTGATTTGTACAGCATTGCCCCTCTCACAGGTTATGAGACATGATTAACCTGTGCCCCCCCCCCCCCCCTCCCTCCCTCTCTCTCTCTCTCTCTCACACACACACACACACACTATCTATCTCTCTCCCTCTGTCTTCACTTCTCCCTCCTTCAAACCTTCCTTAAAAAGATAGGATAGATAAGAAAGAAAAGACTGACAGGTGACACGATTTCCGACCTTCAACTTTCTAAGTCTCTCCACTGCCAACAGGCATCATTCACGACAGAGGCAGGGAGGAAAACAAGAACCGTTGAAGCCCAAGGAAAGCAGGTTAAATTCCCTTTACGAACTCCTTATTTTTTAGTGTTGGATTGATTTTATTTTGTGCTAAAAAGTTTACTGCATTTTAAGAGTAAATTCTTATAAAAACAAAACAAACAAAAACAAAACAACAACAACACAAAAAACAAAACCAAAAAACAAAAAAAACAAACAAACATCATCTTAGAATGTGGAAGGGTCTCGCTACAATTGTAACTTGAGAAAATTATACCAAAACTTTCAAAACAAGCCGTCCAAACAGTTGTTTAAAAAATCTTCAGGAGACGTACTATAGAAATAGTGGTGCCACTACCATTTCAGGACTGCTCGAAATATCAGACAACAGGGCCCTTACCCGAATTTTTTTTTTTTTAAATGGGCAAATCAAAGCAATGCATAAATATCTGACGAAGTTCAACGTCCCCTGCTTTTCAAAGAATCTTATATAGATTCTGTCTTCATGATTCACCCTCCTCTCATGTCATACGCGCGTGACCGAGGACTCTCTTCGCCTATACTTTTAACGTGCTAATACACTTTTTTTGGGTCATTATTGCGTCTTGGCCTCTACCAAAGATCGCTTAGAAGTATAAGATTCAAAAGAATGTCAGCATAACTTTGTCTTATTGGTTCTGCTATCCCAACCAATGTTTCAAAATCAAAGTGCAACCTGACGCATTGAAATCGGGAAAACAGCAAATTTTGTCCTTTCCGAATCTAGTAGTGCTCATGTATTACGAGTCTATTTAAGAACGGAGAAAAATGCCCATAGGTATACTGGCTTGCAGGAATTCATAAATGCTCAATTCTACATGATAATTAACGTTTAAAAGGATCAAAAACTGAATTGAGATTTAGCAAAATTAACTATTTATTCTTATTGGCTGTACTTGCAAGTCCTACTGGAACATGAAGGAACGAGGAATGAAAAGAAGATAAGAATGAGAGGGTGAAAAGGAGGGTTTGGCGGTGGCAATTGCTATTCAGTCATTCTCGATACCTATCTCTATGTCGCTTCATCTTATGAGTAGGATATAAGCTTTTACAGTTCCTAAACAAAATCGCAAGAAAGAACAATAGAATAGAAAATGCGTATCACTCATGAAGTTAAGTCTCTCTTTGTAAAAGGCATCTGAAGTAAAAAACTGTTTAAATGACAGGTATGCCCTTTAGTCAATGCTGACACGACTTTAAGATCGCACGTCAGGAAGTTGGTCACTGCCAAGCTGTATTGCTTTTACTTTCTCTCAAAACCACGTGATCTTATCAATGTATGAACACTTTAACCGCTTTTTAAGAGACTTTTTATCTGCCATCATAGCTGTCATGAATGCTATTTTTACGTCAGAATGATTCTTTGAATGCTTCAGTCACAACCTGCTTCAGATTCGCAGCCTCTCCGTCACAAAATATAATTGCTGGACAATCAGATATGAGGAGGAAAGTTAAGTTAGACACTTCAGTAATTTTCAGCAGAAGGTGAACAGAAGTGGGGGATATTAGAGCCAGTTGTTCGGCAGGCATTTACTGTAGTTGACAAACAAGTCAACGGTTAATTTTTATTTATGGTTTTTTAATGTCAATGCACCATAGCCCTTAATACCACGGGAAATATTAATTTGTGTCATAAATTAATCTAAGACAAATATCCAGCATACTTCTCAGAACAGATATTTGCATACCTTGATGCAAATGTATTATTCCACCAGTTGAAGGTTTGTACTCAATCTCAGATATAGCAGTTAAAATGGAGACAGCGTATAAATCATGAAAATAGTTGTAAAAAATAAAGATAAAGACGTATTTTATTGAATTGTTAGTTTGTAAATGTATGCTATGACTGTAGATAATATTGTGAAGAGCTAATAAAATACATTAATATTAAGTTCATGACTGTTCATCATGAGTTAAGGATTAGTTATACTAGGATGTCAGAAAAAACAATTTCTTCTTCTTCTTTTTTTGTAACTGAAAACAGATTTTTTATAATGTGATTTAAAAAGGACAATAAAACCACTTATTCATCTTTAATCCAAAGGAAGAATATCCACCAATTGATGAAAAACGTAATTATATAGTTATATAGGTTTTGATGAATTTAATGGCTAGGGTCACGTCCTCCTATCCCTCTACTGAACTAAATCCCTGTTCGTGATAATAGTTTTAATACAAGTCAATGGTAAAGAAATATCTAAAGCTTCTTTTCTTAACAAAAGTGAAAAATCTCAAATACATATCACAAAATTTATGACTGTACTCCCACATCACCGAAGAAACTTTTTATTTATTTATTTATTTACGGTTAAGTGCGATAAGTTTGTGAAGATTAAACTGCTTTGATAAGTTGAATTAAATGAAGCAGTAAGCAGCCAGAGGAAAACCAGATGGATCACTGCTCCATCTATTTTTACTATTAATTTTGAGAGGGCTGTGGTGGTATGGCGACAACTAACTTCAGCTCTTTCCCCCCATTTTTCCTCTTTCCCCACTATCTTACGTCGTTTTTCTCCCTTTATTACACTATCCTTAGTCCAATGGCTCTCACACAGCGTTTTGCCTCATCCTCACACCATTCAGATCTCAAAATGTTGTGCAAAAACTTCGTCCATATAAAATTTGTAAACTAACTCTATAGTTGCTGATTTTCTTTTGCGAAAGGGTAATTGTTGAGCACAGACTTTTTTTAGTCAATCTATTTTGGTAAATATGCGCTTTATGTTATGTATATATATATATATCGGTGGATACAAATTGGGAAATGAAATACATCTGTGATGAAGTATATGGGAGTAGGCCTAATACTGCTGTAATAATATGCAAAAGAAAATATTTGTCGAAACAGCTTCCATTTTTGATTCAGCTTAAAATCAAAATCCCACTATTTCGACCGGCTCAAATTTCTAGATGCTTATGAAGAATAACTCATTGTGTGTGCGTGTGTGACCTAACTGTGCTGCTAAGAATATTTTCAGCCATGAGTTGGGCTTCACTCATTGGAATTTTAAAATACCTTTTGAAGTTATCTTTATGTCTTTTGATTGATTCTTCTCAATTATCCCCCCTCCTCCCCTCACCCTTATTTTCCCAATTTTAAAGACTAATAATACATGTATTAAGAATTTGTTTTCTACTCATTAATTAAAGTTTATTTTTCTTCGCGATGAATTTATTAGGAAGAATCAATACCATTCTAATCACCAACATGGGACAACCTCGACCAACTACAGCAACATAGTAATCATCATCATTATATGGACTAACCACAAGCTCTCTGCCACAGCAATATTCATTTTTTAATTTTCTCTCTTAGTACTATAATCATTTTCTCGCTAAAGGCATATGATAATGCTAAAATAGAATTAAACAGAATACAAGATTTAAAGCGCCAGATTTCGATAGGTAACGGGATGCAAAGCAAAATGAATTACAAATAACTTGAAATTTTATTGAAATTATTGGTTTCCATTGCAATCTCGCGACAACTCTGAGCATCATAAAGCTTTTCAATATCGTTAATTGAAGTTCTTAGAACAACTAAATTAGTTTTCTCCTTTGAATACCAGGCCAGACTTAACTGCAATCTCCGCACTGGCTAAAGGCTCCCGTCAAACCAAAGATAGGGTTGGTTAAATGAGATGCCATCTACTACCAGATGATCCAGGCCAGGATTTGATCGCCATATCTTCATATTGTAAGCTTGAATTGGCTACCCATCATAACACGAAAGAAAGAAATAAAAGCCACCACTCAGATTCACTAAATCACCATTCATTCATTTTCATTTATAGTAAAAAAGTTGAATGCTTTATGAAACAAGGCTCCGGAGGAAAAAAAAAGATATAAACTGATCCACTAGTTTTATACAGTTAAAAGAATCACGAAGGCATTTTCACACACATTCCCGTGTTTACGAAATGACTAGCGACACCTCTTCTAAATTAGGGACAAAGGAGACCTAAGACAACTTGGTATTACTGGGCATATCATGTATGCTACTTGCAAACACCTCTTTTTCTTTCCAATTAGTAAAGACAAAAATGAAAAACTTCAAGAGGCAGTTGTCGTTTTGCGTAAAGGTGGTCGGTGCCCCCGCTTGGAAGTGGGCTTCTTTGCGAGTGATTGCATGGTTGTCTTCGATTTAGCCTTAGTCGAGTTTGCCTTCAACTCTTCTATGTCTAGAGTGGAGGATCTTCTACGAGACGACTTCGATGAGATCTCCGAGAGAGACTCTTCTTCACGGGGTGGATTCAGGGTCTCTGCACAGGAAAGAAAACAGTACCGTAATCATTAGGAATGAGATTGTGACACTGGTGAGCGAAGCGCTTCTTTCATGAAATGGGCTTTTGCTACTGACAGACGAGCTGCGACACTTACTGTCTCGCAGTAAATTTTGCGCAAAAAGTGTCGCTTCCTTTTGTGTGATAGCCACATGGGCGACATTTAACGCTGCAGCTCAGTTCATTTTCGATTATGAGAACGTAGGGACGGTTTTGGTCATGGTGATGAGAAAAGGAAAAAAAAAAAAGGGGTTTTGTGAAAATGTGCCTGCAGCAAATGCACCTCTATAGTGGTAGGCACTCGGTCCTTGCAATAAGAGATCCAGGGTTCGAGTCATGGCTTAGCCAAGTGAGATGTTGGAATCTCTGGGAAAGGTTTTTTTTACGCAAATTGTCCTCACTTCATGTGATAAAAGAGTACCCGGTAAAAAGCACTGAGTCAGTATGCTTAAACGACGCGCTGTTTCTATTGGCTTCTCCTCTGAGAGTTGAGAAAGATATTTTGGTTGGCGATCTGTCATGAAGCTTTCTTCAAACGGTTTGAGCAACATATCGAAAAAGCGCTACATAAACATGGATTTATTTTATGTGGATGATACTCATCTGTTACGCCAGGACTGAAACTATTGCGTCACAGTGTCACGGTATTTCCTGCTGCGTTTTTTTTTTTTTTTAACATCTTGTTTGTCCGGGCCCTTGTTGTAACATGCATTTCAAACTGATGATTTACTTCATCCTTGGTGCTTGTAGCGGGAGCCCCGTGATGGAATCTTTCCCTTTTCCTGTAATATGATTTTATCGGCGCATAGAAATTCTCAATATTACTCACATTGTCAACACGAAAACTGAGGTCAGTCTTGCAATACAGAAAAAGTTAATATCTTATTGACTGGCAATAATTTCGTTTTGCAAATCGTTGCTAAAAAAAACAAAAAAAAAAACCAGGGAGGGAAGAGAAGCGGGGTGCTACGCAAAATGGCTGCATTAACAACAAAACTGAAAATCATAAGTCGAAAAGATTTTAAAAGCAAAACAGGGGAATGCAAAGAACTGATCCTCTATATAATTACAATTTATTATCTCTTCTTTTTAAAGCTTCTCTTTTAAAAAAAAATCTATTTTGTCCCTCTTTTTCTTGAATTATCCTTCCTTTGCATATTCCTGCCTTTCTCTTTCTGACAGCTCAAGTTATTTTTTTTCTTCTCAAGTTCCAAGACAGGCGCAAAATCGGGGTATGCTTAGCCATTTTACTACGAATGTTAAATGGAATAGCTGACAAGAATTCATCAGGCTCAATCAGTTATCTTCCTTTTTAACGAGAAATGCGCCCTTCACAGGAAGCGGATTCAAAGTTGAAAGGACCGTCCCTAAACTTCCATCCAATAATCGAAAAGTGGATAGGGAAGAAAGTGAAGATGGAATAGAGCTGAACACACTGCTTCACCCACCACATCCCACCCCCTCCCTTGACTGACATTCGTCCACATTTCTTATTTCAGTTGAGAGCTAAATAACTTCCTTATTAAGTGTTCAGTCCTATAAATATTTATCCATTTTTAGTTTCTCCGTGTTCTTCCCTCTAAACGACTTCCTTTAGTTCTGTATGAAATATTTATTTATAATCACCAAAAATCAATCATGTGAGTTTTTCTTCTTCATTGCGGTATTGACTTGGTTGTCAGACTTTGTCACTAAAACTAACAAGCCCTCATAATATAAATATCAGCAGTTGCCTATCTAAACCAACCCTGAGCTATTGACATGATGGTCTAAGGCCTCGTCCACTGAAACAGAAAAGAACCGATCTGTGTCTACCAACGGACTCGAATCCCCCCCATCACCACGAGAAATAATCCGACTAGTCGATTGGCCTAGATATTTTTTCATGTGCGAATCGTAGGGTTTACACAAGGCAAGAATTGAAAGTCGAACTACCATGGTCCACAACGTTTCAAAACATAACGCTGCTAATTTAAAGAGTATAAATAGCCTCTAAAATCGATTTTATTTTTTTTTTTTCAAAACAAGGTTATTTACGCGTGTACTTTGCCAGTTTAGAGCACTGATTACAAAAATGATAATGATTTTTTAATTTGAGGCAAAACTAGATTTTTTTTTAAAACCCACGGAAGGCTAGTGGTTGATGATACATCCACCCAAACGACTCGACAAAAATACTGTAAGTAGTTTTCCCACCGACCGCCGAGATACCAATGCAGTCGTGTCGTTTTGGATACGCTCTAAAAGAATTCTTTGTGATTGCTTTGTTGCATTTCAGCTCCAGATTTTTGTAGAGCCGGTTTGTATTGTGTTGATTCGTTTCTATTTCAGTGCAAAAACGGCCTAAATTTCTTAAAACTTTTTATGACCTTGCAAGTTCCGAGGGCATAGATAAAAACAACGTGCGGTACCAAAATTTCGTTTTCATGCGATTCCAGTGCGAAATAAGTCTTTGGGATACTCACCCATTGCCTTGCCAAGATAAGACCAGTCACACTGATAATAGAGCTAACCACTGCAATGCTGAGTGTCCAATTATTTTCCCTACCAGTTTAAAAAAAACCCCAAAGAAACGGAGATCGTCACAGAAAAATAGTAAACTTGTTTTCTAATCAATTACCATCCCACGACAACAACGCTGAGACTTTATCTACAACTTTTGGGCTTTTTTTTTTTTTTTTCATTTTTCAATAATGAAAATGAAACTTCAGAACATCTAACTACTAAAATAATAATCATGGTACGGTATCGATAATAACAGAAATTAATTAGTTTTTTTTATTTTTGGGGCATGTTTCATATTCAGCTGAGTTTAACGTAACGTGATCAAAACTAATGTAAAACGTGTGACATTCAGCTTGTTTTGGATACGGTTATTTTAGCGAAACCAATCCGGAACAGGATGAATGTCAAAACGAATCCAAAATAGGATCTACCAGGTTGGCACTATAAATTTTTTGAACTTAGATGACAGCGCTACACGCGGCAAAGAAAATAAGTGGCACCTATCCATTGTCAAAAGCAAAGCAACTGTGCTACAAGCAGCAAAAACAGGCAGTAAACTTTAAAGAAATGATTGTTATGTTGGAGGATTGAAATGATTTGTGATTTCAGCTAAAGCTAGACATTTGAGTATGAAATTAAAAACTGTTCAATCAACTGACGCATTGATAGCCGAATTTCACAAGAAAACAGTCGAGAGAAAGAGGTGGTTGTTTGTGGATGCACAAGTAGAATATTAAAGATAATTATTTTATGTCTTGCCATCCATATACAACATAAACTTACCCATGAATTCCGAATTCACCTCTAGACTCGTCAGAAGAGGAGTGTAAGTAACTTTCCCAACATAGACAGATTCTGATGATGAATTACGAACTGAGGAGTCCGCATCTACGTTAGGATAGAGTAAATAAAGTGGGCATCATAAGACTTGTTAATAATATGTCAATAGTTTTTTTTTTTTTTTTTTTTTTTTTTGTCATCTAATTGAATGATCAAGTAAACTGTAAAATTAACCAATCAATTTTGCTTTTAGCAACTTGGTATTTTAATTCTAGAGTATAACTTATAAATGCTGTATTTTTTTTTTAAGTAAAACAAACGTTTTGCATTTATTAATCCTTTTTCTGAAGCACGTAAAGTGTCACAGAAATTACTGGTGTTTACAAAGCGAATCGGATGAATACTTTTATAGCTACGAACAGTCACGGTTCAACTTTATGAGAACCGTAAAGTTGGTTCATATAATAATAATAGTGGCAAGTTTATTAGCAGGGAGTGTTTTTGATACGCAAAGAAATTTGGGTGGATTTAGGATTTCATGTGATATAGGATTCTATTATTTTGGGCCCTGGGGTACCTGGGCGCGAACTGGTCTTAAAATTATATGGACCTGGGCATTTGGTATCTCGGCAATTTATGTTTTTTGAGGCGGGAACCGAGACCACTGCGATTTATGAATCTGGGATCCACCGTAACACCACAATGTGCTGAGCATAATGACCCTGGATCCGAAATATCCAGGAACTAATCTATGGAATCAGGATTCCCTACGAAATCCTACATTTGATCCAGAGTCGTCGCTATTACTAGAAATTATGTTTATGACTCTTAACTTTGGGACTAAAGCGAACTAAGTCTCTATGCTCTATGGATCCGGACTTTTAGTTTTACAGCGCATAGAATTATACCTTTATGTGGCTTACTTTCAACTTTGAGTAAAACAAGGATCTCTCTGTCTCTAACATGTGCCTTGGCGTATTCCTGGGGGAACTGTCGGAGGTTTTTCACCACGCCTCTCTCATCCGATAGCTCCACTGTGGCTGAAAAAGAATCCATCAAAACTTTACGACTTGGGATAGAAATGGTGTGCTGAAATTTGAAAACCACGCACATTAAGAAGTGTTTTAAAAAAAAATTAACCGCAAAATTTCAGGCAGACATCACTGTCAGAATTAAAGAAGCTTTCAAATATAATGTATATAGTAAACAATTTACCTATCCCCGTTTTTACTTTTATTTCATAATTATTCTTCAAATACTGTGGGGATTAAGCGAAGTGATGAACAAAAAGAGTTGTAACTGGAAGCAGGACATGATAATAGTTAGTTCCGTATCCTAAACAAGTGTGTGTCATTGGCAGTTCACCTTATCAAGGGATAAAGAGTAATAAAACTATGTTTTATAACCGGCACATAAATTCTCAATCTATGGGCCTCGCATGATAAAAAACCCATCAATGTTTAATTGCTACGTATGTCTATTTTGCTCTAGGTGAACCTTAACTGACCGAAGAAAGCCGACGTGAAGAAAAGAATATAAGAAAAAGGAATGGTAGTGAAAGTCATCAAATTTGAAGAATCAATTAATCTCGCCCAAGCAGCAAGTCTGCCATTAAATAAAGAGAAGAAACAAAAAAGGCGAGAAAAAGAGAGAGAGAGAGAGAGAGAGAGAGAGAGAGAGAGAGAGAGAGAGAGAGAGAGAAAGAGATAGATATATAGATAGATAGATAGAGAGAGAGAGAGAGAGAGAGATAGATAGATAGATAGATAGATAGATAGAGAGAGAGAGAGAGAGAGAGAGAGAGAGAGAGAGAGAGAGAGAGAGAGAGAGAGAGAGAGAGAAAGAGAGAGGCTATTTACATTGTATATCTCAGCTCCACACTCCTCATAGATTTACCTCAAGCTCCCAAGTCATTCTATACATGTATTTTGAATAAAAATGCATCTTTTTTTTCCTTATAACCACCACTTGCCTAAATTTCTACCAAAACACACACCTGCCCTATCTAATCCACACCATCCCGGGTCTTTGCACTGAATCATGAAGCATTTTGTGCTTTCCAGACATGTATTGTTTACTATGCTCCTGTCCGTATAGGACACTTGGATCACAAAGATTTTGGGAATATTAACTAAATAATTACCGATAACTAAAACGAATCCTTTGATTAAAAAGAAAATCTCCCAGTGATTTGTAGATCATATGGCAAAACGTTAAATTTAAAAATGAGGATTTCACACTTTATTGTCATTACACAACAGATAGTTTTAAATCAAACTTTTTTTTTCTAACTTTCTATACTAAAGAAATAATAAATCCGTTTACAGCAAAATATTGGCATTATATAAATTCAAAAGTTATTTTGTCTTTCGACCAAAAATTCAACCACATACAGCTCATTTAGTCATTATTTCCAGAAAACTGTGTATTTAATATTGAGGAAAACAAGAAAAGAGGTCATATTGATTTTTCGGTTCTTCCTTAACTTGAAACTAATTTATTCAATTAACAATAGTGTTAATTTCAAATTTTTTCTATGTTAATTTAATAAGTTTGTTTCAAGTTAAGGAAAAACTGAAAGATTAATATGACCTCTTTTCTTGTTTACCGCATGAATGCTACACTAAGATTCGAAACTACCGTACATGTATAGGTAATACATGTATCTTCTGAGCGTTACTTGTATGACATGTAATGCATTAATTTCAGAACTTATTCTAGACTGACATGGATTGAAAAAGGAAGCGCGTGAGCTTAATTCGTCAACTGCATATTCTCCGCAAGATAACTAACATATCTGCTTTCTCTCTCACCATCCATGTCTGTCTGCTCAGAAAGGTACTTAAGTACAGCTTGCAAGCCTGCCACCAGGACCAATCGTGTTATGTGGGTATGTCTCTGACTCTGAGCTCTCTTACCGCGAAAGGTTTACATTTGCTATTATCAATTCAATTTCAAAAGTGATTAAAGTGTCACAATGAATTATTACAAAATGCGGTAAAAATTGAAAAGGAGCATCTCCATGTCTAAGAAGAAATAATTAATATTTATACATACTTGACCTCCATGCACCTCAATTTTCTGTATCAGCCTTAAAAATCCAAAGTACTTTATTTCTTATCGTCTGAATCATTTTTGTGAGTCTGTTTCGTGCACTATTTCCTACAATGTAAGTATGTAAAGGAATGGGGAAAAACACAACTGCGCTAACTTTAAAAACTCTGAGGACTGCAAAACTTTTATCTCCAAAATATTTGCAACTAGTTTTAAGGTTCTTGAATTTGAAACAGGGAGAATAAGTGCTGTGTCACTTAGGCTGGTACCGCACTAGGACAAAACAGATGCCCAACAGTTTTTTCGGTGTCGCAAGATATGATGTGGACAAGGGAAATAAGAGGGGCGTGCTCACTACGGCGACACAACAATTCCGTCGTTGAAGTTTGTGGCAAGGAACAAACATAGGCCGACACGACTGTCAAAACTTGTCGCCTGATAGTTTTATGTTAGTGGAATAATAGAGTGGCGTACCACACCAACAACAAACTGTTATACTGCCTGCCCTCTGTTGGCCCTATTTTTTCCTACACCTCTTCAGGTGGTACACTCTTTTTGAAATTGGTATGTATTTTGATAAATAATTGAAGGGCCAACAATCAAAACTGCCCTTGCTCATTCTATAATATCAAAAAAAAACACCTCAGATCTTCGCAGAGTTCATAAAATTGCCCCTTTAGCAATCTTTGACTGATCAGGGGGTGAACCCAAAATCTTTTTTTGCGTTTCTTTTTACTAAAAGAAATCAGAAGAGCACAAACACAAGCAACTTCTGTCACATCCATGTTCATTTATGATCTAGATTGCGCTTGAGGTATATGAAAGTCCAACAGTTTTGTTTTAGTGCGGTAGGGTTCATGGGCACTCAGTCCAACGACACGACAACTACAAAACTGTTATGTGACTGTTTTGTCCTAGTGCGGTACCAGCCTTAGGGTTCTAAACCATGTGAGAACAAGAGAATCATCTTCTATCTGCTATGATATCATGAGTTGTTTTCGCAACACAAGATACCAATTCAGAGCAAGATTGCCCTGAGCCATTATATATTTTAAAGCATTTGGATCCATCTTGCTATTGAGGAAATGTTTTGGGAGGAGGGGCAGGGAGGGGTGGACAGAGGACAAAAACTTGAAGCGAACTAACTGTAGGGAAGGAGAGCAATGATTCAAGTGATGGCAGTTTAGAGATGCATTACTTGAAACTAGCAAATAAAAAAAGGAAATAACGGTAGCTAAACAGGTCTTCAGATGGGAGTATCAACAAGCATACACACTAACATAAACAGCCACATACACAACAATTTACTTCAACCAAACTTTTAAAAAATGTAAGGGTCTTCATGCTTTCTATGGAAGCATAAAATATTTATTCAATAATGCCAAGGTTACCAATACAAGTACATTTTTGCTGATCCCTTTCACAGGAACAATAAACGATTAGTTTGGTTTGAATCAGTAATTAATAATTGCTACCACTAGTACCAGGAAGTAACATCACAATTTTTTTCTCCCTGTGGCTCATCCCATTAAGCTTAACCATTAGAAACAGGACAATCATTTTCTCATGAGACTGCTGGAAATGTGAACAAACTCGCCGCCCTTAAAAAAATGTCAAAAGGTATTGGATTTAGATGAAAATAGTGCATCTAATGAGTGTACCTGAAAAGTAAAAACTGAATACCGCAGAATTATATAGTGCTCAAAATCAAACTTTCTGGTAAGTATAAACATTGAACCTGCAAGACAATGATTAACGTAGTCAAGAATTATATCTGATCATAAAAGCAATATTCATAAGGAAAGCTATATATACTAAATTAGTTTTACTCCATCTGTGACTTAACCAGAGTAAGTAAAATTTCATGTAAACCAATTGACCCTGAAAATTGTGTCTACTGTGTCTCATATTAATGCAAAACAGGGAAAATTGGAGGTAGGTAAAAACGATTAGCGATGTTGACTTCAAAATGCATAATCCTCAACCTCTGTGGTACTAACATGCATCACTTATGACATAGCTACTAGATTTATTTTGGATTATGGGGAGTAATCTGTTTTTAACTAAATTTGACAGGCAACAACAGTATGTTGAAAAAAAACATATGAGCAAATCTGGCAAAACTAGCAAAGTGCAACCCCCCCCCCCAAAAAAAAAAAAATGTTTCAGCAACCTCAAGTCAGCGAAAATAAATTATATCAATGTGTCAGTAAAGTGAAAAAAAATTACACTTGAGGGATTACACAGTCATGATCTCAGTCATTTATTGGCATTATTGTTGTGTATAGATGTGTTTCATTAAAACACTCACAAAGAGTTAAAGCATATTCTTAGACTTACATTGTAGTCCTATTCATAAGAGGAATAATGTAAGTTACCAGTCAAACATACATTAGCAATTATTAGATGTACTCAAGCATGATTCAAAATTGTTTAAAAACAATGTAGTTTCTTCATCAAAAGCTACTCAAAAATCATTTCCGTGGTATAGAGCTTGTTAAAATATTGGTAGACAGTGCATGTTTACCCATCAATCCCTTGTTTCATTGCTGCATTCAAACTCTTAGAAATTTTGTCAAAGAAAGAGAATAACATCACTTCCTAAAATAAAGGAAACTGGCATTTAAAACATTCACTACCATCATTTATGATTATAATTGTTTCTTATTTTTCATGATTTTTTTCAGTCTAATAAGTAGAATACACTTTTCTGATCCTTATCAAGCATGTATACAATGAATAGACATGTATTTGAGTTGGAAATTCATACTGTAACATCAACTTGGTTATACTCACATATGAACATTTATTCTAATAAATATTCATACCTTCATGTATCAAAATCTATTTCGAATCTGCATCTAAAACTAATTTTATTTCACATGTACACTGCTTTTTTGTTTGTTTGTAGCACTAAAGGTGATGTCACACTCAGAACAAATCAAGACCTTATAACACAGCATCATCTTTACAAAGCTGAGCCAATTCCATAATTCTGCATTAATTCCAGCAAAAGGAAATGAACTGAGAAAAAAATTATTTGACCCAATTTTGAAAAAACACAGCTTAAGCTTTTTTTTCAAACTGTTAATATAAACAGATCCTTATGGGCTGTACCTCAAAATGCTCGTTTCGATATTGTCAGAAGATGGTTTGTGATCCTAGGGTTCAGATCTAGTTCACTTCATAACATCATAACCCCACAAAAACAACTGTGTGGGACTGGGAGAAAGGTTGCATGATTCTTCACATAGATAAGTTTAGATGTGAATGGATCAATTTATGGGAGAGAGAGAACAGATTGGGAAGTAGAAGTCAGGCAGGAGTTTTTTCATCCCAGGGTTCTGGTCTAATTCACATCATTACATTCTTCATGTTAACTTTAGAGGGAGGCAGCAGACAGTGATATCAATTTTATAATTCAGCCTAAAAATTTCTAAAAAAAGGTGCGTTGACCAGGGAAAATCCTAAATGATTAATGTTAGTCATAGATAATCCTACAGGGAGAGATAATCCAACAGGAAGTCGTAGGGGAACTAAGAATTAGTAAAGAGGATGTTTGCATAGGATTGAAATCATAAAATTTATGATGCTCTGGAAATGTTTGAAAAACTGTTAGGAAACATTAGTTTAAAGGAGAGAATGCATGTTAGTGATTCAGATGACATAATAAAATGTTAACAATTCCAGCAGATTGTCACTATTGGTTGATTGAAGAATGCATTAATGAGCTAAAGAGACTAACATGATAAATTCATCTGAGATAGCTACACACTTTATGTAAGGAGTCAGAGGATAAAAGTTAAAATTAATTTTGATAGACTTTTGGTGTTGTTCATGTATATTTCAAGGAATAACACCGTGGGTATTTTTCCTTGCGCCATCTTTGTCTAGAGGATATGAGTGATCAACAGCAGTGGAACACTTGTTTAATCAGTCTCTAATATCTGATAATTAGCTGACTTCATCCAAGGGTCTCTGGTGAACATGTGTGAGATCACTGAGAGTGCACAGTATATTTTAAAAAGACCATCAATGTTGTTGGTGTTATTCTGATTCTATTCATTTTATAGGAAGCAATAGTGAATACACCAACTTACTCATAGCAGCTAAATGGAGAATTCATTATCATTATATATTAGTTTCAATATTATTTCTGCATGGCTGAATAATCATTATTGTTCTATGTCCTTTTGAATAGTAAATAATTTTATTCAGTTATCATTAACTCATTCCAGAATTGGAATTAGTAGCTGGAAGAATTGTACTAATTTCTGTGTCTTAATTAAAGAAATATTAAGTTATACAAAGTCCATCTAAACAGCTGGGTTTTCCCAGATTGGATCACATAGAGCTAGTTCAATTTTCCTCAAAGGTTTTGTACTTTACTGAATAGTTTCTGAGATGACTAGAGGTACAGTGTGGCACATGAAAAAAAAATAGGATTAATTGTTTCTATTCAAAGCCATGTAAATCACTTATTGAATGCTTGTCTTTTTTATGGTTCCTCAGATTTGATGGGGTATAATATCCTTTTTCACATAAATCACACATAAAAGGAGGGGGACCTTTGTGCGCTATAAGATGAGAACTATATCCCTCTGAACTTGCCAACTTCTTCCCACATATTTCACATGTGTATTTTTTTATGCCTCTATGCTTTAATAAGTGCATTATTAAAGCTTTTTTATCTGTCACAGATTTTCCACAGTCTTCACACTGGTACTTTTTCCTTTTATTGTGTTTCTTACGATGAGTATTTAGAAGGCCTTGAAAGGCAAATCCTTGCCCACAGAATTCACAGATCCATGTGTTTAACTCATCATGCTGGCTCAGATGTCGTTTAAAACGTTCATAGTTCTGACAATCCATATCACACACCTTACACACATAAGTTTTCTTTTTTTTTTGGGGACAATCGACTTTGTGATAATTACAATTACTTTCTTTCAAAAACTCCATGTCACAAGTGTCGCACTTATACAAGGTATTATGATCCAAGAGCAAGTGGTCTTCCAAATCCTGAGTTCTTTCAAACATTTTGCCACATACATGGCAAGGGTAATTGATCAAATATCTCACATTATGTTGTTCATTATAATGCATTCTAAGACTTGTAAGATTAGGACAGACCATGCTACACCTGACACAAATAAACGGCTCATCCTCCTTCCTATCAGTAAGATATGTGCGTCTGTTACTAAAGCATAATTTTTGTTGACAATCCTCTTCTTCATAAGTCTTAGTTTTTGCATGGATGTCAAAAGTACACTCTTCATTTTTGGGTAAAGCAAACATAGGTAAATTGAGGACCAAAACAGATTTTTTCCCCACAATAGTCTGAGGAACTAGTATGGCATTAATCGTAGGCGATGATGAGTTTGTTACCAGAGATACTGATTTCTTAATAATTGATCTCTGCTCTGTTTCCAGACTACTACATTTTTTAAATGAACTGTTGAGAGAAGTATCACCACACTCATGACAGGAAGAATCTTCTTTGATTGCTGTTTGGGGAACGAGTGTGTTATTGATGATAGGAGATGATGAGTTTGTACTCAGAATTGATCTCTGCTCAATTCCCACACTAGCAGATGTTTGAGAGAAACTGTTGAAAGAATTATCACCAGACTCATTACAAGCATAATTTTCTGTATCTTCTGTTTGGGAAGCAAATGTGTTACTGATGATGGGAGATGATGTATTAGCACCTTGAGATACTGACTTTTTGATAATATATCTATGCTCAGTTTCCACACCACCAGGCCTTTGAGAGAAACTACTGAGAGAAGTATCACCAGACTCATTACATGAAGAATTTTCTGTGATTGCTGTTTGAGAAACGAGTGTGTTATTCATGATGGGAGATGATGAATTAGCACCTTGAGATACTGATTTTTCTTTAATTGATCTCTGCCCAGTTTCCACACCACCAGGAGTTTGAGAGTAACTTTTTTGAGGAGTATCACCAGACTCTTGACAAGAAGAATTTTCTCTGATAGCTGTTTGAGAAACAAGTAAGTTATTGATAAAAGGCGATGATGAGTTTGTACCCAGAGTTACTGATTTGTTGAGAATTAATATCTGCTCAGTTTCCATACTGCCAGATGTTAGAGAGAGACTGTTGAGAGAAGTATCACCAGACTCATTACAAGAAGAATTTTCTGTAATTGCTGCTAGGGAAACCTGTGTGTTATTGATGATAAGAGATGATGAGTTTGTAACCAGAGATACTGATTTGTTGATAACTGATCTCTGCTCAGTTTCAAAGGAACTGTTTTGAGAAATATCATCAGAATCCAGACAAGAGGTATCATGACTATTGACAGGTGCAGTATCATCTGCCTTATGCTGACTCATATGCTCAATTAATTCTGTAAGGCTACAACAAGCTGTGCTACAAATAACACAAGGAAGCTGACCGTAATCTATGTTTCTACCTCTGCGACAAGTGAGCCTGTCAGTAGAACAGAAATTTTGTTGACCTGCCTTTTGCTTGTGCTCCATGGTTTTCCGATCTGAGTTTGATGCTGTTTTTTGTGGCAAAGCAGTTAATTCTTGGGTCTCTGCTGCCACAGTGACTACTGAAGCTGAGTGATTAATTATAGAGTTTGCTTTCTTTGCATTATCATCCACTTCAATCATATTTGACTTTGAAAGGGGAACAACTGCAGAGTTCACATCACAGGTATAATGGAAATCAATTTTTTGGTCACTGCTGACACTATGAGTATTATCTTTCTTGCCAAAAACTCTCCAATTGAATTTAGACTTTTGTTTATCTTCCATTGTTGCACTTTTCATTTGCAAAAAAGAGGACCCATTATGCTTAACTGCACTAATACCACTTGATTTGCATTGTACAGCCTTCATATCAGCTGTTTTAACCAACATGACTGGCTTTATGCTGGGTTTACTTGATTTTCCACAGCTGAAACTGTCCTTAAAATTTTTTTCATTGTCTCCGTCTTCAAATACATCCTTAGATTTGGCGTTAAAATCATCTGCAGGTACTATCAATGTATCATACTGATCTTCAGGAAACACTCTGAGCCTCATAACCATACGAGAGCCAACATCATCTACCTCAGGGGTTGGACCATTACTTTTAAGGGCTCTCTTTTTTTTCAAGAGTGACAGAGATGGTCCACTTCCATTAGCCACACAATATGTCTCTTTTGACTTTCCAGGACTGCTGTCATCTAGGGAGGACACAATGAAAAAAAAAAAGCATGGTAAGAAAATAATCTTTTGATCTCTTTTAAAAAAGCACTAAATTCAAATTTTCAATGCAAAATAAACATAAATCCTCAGATTTAGACCTATATACCTCTAAATAACCAAATAGCCATTGATGCTTAAAATATTAACTCTGAATGAGCTATGATAAGAATTTCTATATCACAGGAAAAGAGCCTTATGTGTTCAGTGATTGTTTTGATGATGAAAAGATCAGATTGTTATATCTTAAGCATTACTGATACATTTGGATCAAAGGCTTAAAAATTCCATAAACTGCAAAAATCTTTTTATAACTACTCACTTTCTGTTGGTTCCACTTTAATTCTTTCTTCACCCTTGTGATCATGAACAACAGACTCTTCACGACCTTTTTTTCTCTTGCAACTAGCAGAGGTCAGCAAACCTAATTTTAAGGGTATAAAAATCATTGTCAGCAGAACAATCATTTGAACTTATCATAGCAGCAGAAGTAGTAGTAGTGGTAGTTATAGTAGCAGTAATAGAGGCAGAAATAGTGATAGTTGTAGTGGTAGTGGTAGTGGTAGTAGTAGTGGTAGTGGTAGTGGTAGTGGTAGTAGTAGTGGTAGTGGTAGTGGTAGTGGTAGTGGTGGTGGTGGTGGTGGTGGTGGTGGTCGTGGTCGTGGTCGTGGTAGTGGTAGTGGTAGTGGTAGTGGTAGTAGTAGTAGTAGTAGTAGTAGTAGTAGTAGTAGTAGTAGTAGTAGTAGTAGTAGTAGTAGTAGTAGTAGAAGTGGCAGTAGTTACAGTAGCAGTAGTATTATTAGCAGCGGCAGTGAATAGCAGGATGTAAAAGTTAGTAGAGTTTTAACCACAACCGCAGCAACTACAGTGTTAGTGGCAATGTTGAAATAGCAGTTCTCGCATGGTGTAATAGAATCTGTAAAAGCGCTATAAAATTAAAGCATTAGAAAAGGAAATGATTTATTTCCTCTTTTGATTGTGACAACAATCCTTCCTATATATCTTCCCTCCCTGCACACAACTTCAATTTTTTTATAACAATTTTTAAGGACACCAATGGTCAATATTTAAAGTAAACAAAGGATATTTATTAAAATAACACTATCCTAAACTTTTATTTTAATTCTCTTCATAAAAAAAAATGAAGAAGTATATTAGGTATAAATTGTAGGTCATTGACTGTGATGGAACTTTGTACAAAATACAATCATTTTACAGTAACATGTACAAGTATTGAATAATTTTTGTCACCTCCTTCATCTTGCTTCTTTGACAGTAAAGACTTCACCTGAATCAAAGAGTGAAAAGCATAAAGGAATGATGTCCATCATTTATAAAGAATATGTACAGCAGGTTCCTCACATATCACATTTCAATAGATTGGAGTTATGGATGCCCAAAATCTTTTTTAAATCCCAATACAGTATACTTTGAGAGCATTAAATCGAAGATTAGTTGATAAGTGTGAACTCTGTCTGAAAACAATTATAAAGAGGCTGATACCTGTTTTGTTTAACTGAGCACTATTAATTTTCAAGGTACTACAATCTGCTGCAAGCTGATCTCCAAGCACTAAAAATATTCATGACCTATAATTTCTTTGAGCCAAAAATGGACGTGAAGGTCAATGATCAAATGACACATCCATAAAGAGGGTTCTGAGAAGCATAATAAAAGATCCTAAACAGTTTTTAAAAATAAATAAGAATGCTTTATGACAAAAACACTCACACTCAATGATCAATGACTTCTTTTTAAAGCCCAACTACCTCTAAATAAGTTATCTCATACAATGCTTTTCATAGAAGTAATTAATTTATTTGAAAGAAGCTTTCTGATTGAACGCTTGTTTTGTCAAAAGTATTGCTTTGCTGTGCTGAACCCAAAAGAATTTTACTTTTTTTTTTTTTAATGCCTTTGTCCTATTGTTATGTTGATGCCCTTTAATGAACATATTGAAGAATATAATTGCAAATGCTCCCGTTTTGCAAAACATTACTACAATACACAAATAATGTTGTCTTTTCTTTCTCTCATTTTTTTTTTTGCACAGCATCAAAGTAACATTAAAAAAAAAAAAAAACAGTTTTCTTTATTTGCACTTTACCTCCATGTCATATTTTCTTTTCTTGGTGTTCTTGGCTTTTGTGGGAATATTTTGTCCCAAATTGATAGATGGAGCCCAGTCTGGATCATTATCATGGTATAAGTAAGAAGGTTGGCCTGGGAAAAAAAATCTAAGGTGAATATGGGAGGGCTAACCCTATTCTCATGGCTATGTCTTTATTCAAATTTTGATCTGCTAAATAATGGCTAAAATGTTCTTATTTCAGAGCTGGGTTAGAAACAGTTAAATTAGCATAAAATTATATAATGAATTTTTTTTTTACGTATTTGAAATTTGTAATATTCTACATCATTGCATCTGCCTTCTTGGATAGTCATTATAATAGAAATAACACGCATGGTCTTGATAAAACAAAGCAAAAATGGCCCTTTTATTAAATCCTTGATCTTGCCATTGACTTTCGCTTACTTATAAGGACACATAAATCTACTTTGCCTTGAAACTCAAATAGATCCAGATGTATTGTCTTGACACTAAGGTGATAGTACTTTGAACTTAGATGTTCACAAAAATATATTGAAAATTACTGTGCTGACAGATGCTGCGATAATTTTTGGCAATTCCACCAATTGAACATGCTTTTACCTAAAACTACCAAAACAATTTTTTTTCTTGAGAAGCAACTTTAAAGAGCTGAACAATAAATATAGTATTCATCTATAGGCCCAACTGTTAAATGTGATTACATTTAAATGCCAGAAAGTAATTTGTTTCTTAAATTCATGATTAAGGCTCTATGATTTAGAGCAGTATATTAAATGTGCAAGAATTTTGCGGTGAAAATGAACTAAAATTTTGGCACGGGTAATGATCATCATGAATTTCATATTTAATGGCATATTTATATTTTAGATACAACAGGATGAATTATGGATTAGAAGCTGTACCTAATTCTTTTCGACTAAGAGACCAAACACTATTCATATCTGACTTTGAACTTCACCAGCTTGAAGACTTAAAAAAAAAAAAAAACAAGAACTTAGTGAAAGCTCATGCAATTTAGGCTTTCCTTTAGATTGTTCAAAGATTCAGAACATTTATAAAGTAGGGTTGTTCACCGACTGATGCAGTTAGTTTCAATATGGTTGAGGTTATCGATTTACATCTCCACTAACATCTCATTTTGTATCTCACTTTGTTAGACAGTGCAAGATTTCAGGATAATATTCAGAAAAGGAAAATTGCTTTTCTGCGATCAAAAACTATTGCTATCATCTATCGGCATGGTATTAACTACCTAACTACCACACAATTTAATTTGGGACGCAATTTACTTTCTGGCAAAGCAAATAACAAACTTCATTACTTGGAATGGTTGAGCACTTGAATAATTTATTGTTCAACACATCCTCAACTTGTCCCCTTTCAGAAAATGTGAAATTTTGTGGAAAAAAATTTTTTGGGGAAACACTTTTTCGGAAAAGACGAGCCATTTTCAATATCTTTCAGGTTTATTGTTTAAGGTCAATTTGATTTCACAGTCACCTTTGTAGAAGTACCTACTGAACACATGGTGCTATTCAGGTGAAAAAATTGTAGTAAAATATTCCACAGAAAGATCTAGGACTTCTAGGGCCAAGATTTTACCTTTTTCTTTTAAATACAAGAAGCATATAACCTACATATTTATGCTAACCTTATGTTGCAAGAATGAACGGATCCATCAAGGGTCAATACTTAGATTTGATTTGCAATGTCCTAGATCTAACCCAGTGTAAGTTGTCTGGGATTGGATCTGGAAATGGAATCTAGAGTCTAGGTCACAATTTTGAAAAAAAAATAGAAACCTCCATATGAATATATATATATAGCTTTGTGAAATAAGGTAAGAAATAATAAAATCCAGTTTGAATCTAGTCTAGATTTCATTACATAGACCTATCTATTATTTAACCTACATTTCTAGATCTCAATCTAGTATCTTGTACAATTTAGCGTAGGCGATCATGACCTTCCATGCATCTCTATCCCTCATCGCTTTCAGTGCTTCTGTCAGTCTTCCTACTCAGAGCCACTTTGTTAGTCTATCCAACATCTTTTCACACTGTTTTAAAATTTGCTGGGAAGAGGGTATATTATTGCTCTTAGCCATATGAAAGAATGCAATACCTAATTCTTTGATGCTGAGAAAAGGGCTTTCAATTTCACCATGCCATAGCAAGGCAGATGCAGTACACAAATGCTCCCTTAATTTCATATATGCATACTTCATTGTGCTCCTTTACTAATTTTAAAGGTGGTACCAGTCAGGGTGGGTTTCATTGAGTTATTATAAGTATGTAGGTTCACTTGATTAAAGAAGTTGAGCCAAAGGTCCTGTAATCTCAAAAGCCCAATTCAATTTATATCTATGCAGGATTAAACATTTTAAATGCACACATAGCTGTTTTAATTAAAGAAAAAGTGCTCATAATCGAGGATATGTCTAAACTAGATTCTATATAGATCTAGATCTATATTTCCAAAAAAAAAAAAAAAAAAAAAAAAAAAATTAAACCTTGCAGACTTTTGAATCATTTGTTGGAACTCAAGACAAATTTGCAAATATGCGACGAACCTCGAAAAATGCATAACTGATAGTTTAATATGGGCCTTCAAAAACACTCCTTCATCACGATCTATATGATATCCTATTGTAGGCCTATCTAGATCTAGATTCTAGATCTTGGTCTACAACACGATCGTGGTTGATACTATAATTTTATTGTAGGCCTATCTAGATCTTTGGCTAGACCTATATATAAAGTTATATCTAGATCTACGTGATGAAAAGCCAAAAAAATTATTCTGAATATAAGAAAATTCATTTTCCCTGATCTGGGCCTAGAATCTAATTTAATCTAGATATCTAGATCTAGATCTAGATCTAGAGCTAAATCTTATCTTTTTTCTAGATTTAGACATGGTTACATTATTTTGCAGGAATGCCTGATTGAGGTATTTTTAACGTTACAATTAAAGCATATAAATCATATAACATTTCAAGAATAGTTTCATGTTTTAGCTTACCTTTGATAAAATGGTCCGAACAAACGTAGAAATGTTGTCTGATCTCACTCTCATGAATCTTTAAGACGGACGCCCACATTAGCCGCCTCTTTTCCGACAGCTCAATCGTACATGAGTCCTCTCTTGTCCGGACCCTCGGAAATCGGAAGAATTTTTTCCCACAACCTTTGGTTAATCTATTTCTGCATCCATTCACTGTACATGTCGTGGGCATTATGCTTTTTACTTAAAATAAAATGGGATTATCGAGGTTTTCTGTATGCAATAGGTCTACTAGCTGCTCCTATTTCATCTAGATAGATTTCTATGCGGAAGTGACATTACTTTCATCATGGATGCCTAGCTACGGCATAAAGGTTACGCTATGTTGGTTCAGTGGATAGTTTGCGCACTGTCTATCACTTGATTAAACCGTGTCCCACAACCTATTTGGTGCCCCATCTTGCAAATGGATAATACCTTTTGCAGACGGGTACGTAGCAGTTTGTAGGCATTTAATTAAATTTATGAAAGAAAAAAAACAACTTTGTATTTAATGGTTTACCTGAAATAGGTCTAAATCCAGCTCTGCGATATCTTTAAAATGCGACTACCATAGCGAATTCATTTGTTTCGCCTCGATGGTGTGTAATATCAACAAAACGTGGCTATGGTTCCTTCCTATCTTGTGTCAGATAAGGTTAAATACGTAATATATTTAGGATTATGGAATGAGAAAAATTAATAAAATTTAATTGACCTGTAGCAAGGAGAAAAGAAACAAAAACTATTTCCCATATCGGCTTTTATGACTATTAGACTCAAGCTCAGTTACAATAAGTCCGAGTAATTATTTTAGCTCATAATTTTCTTCAAACATATAAAATTTTGGCCCACGCGGCAGTGATTCTTAAGGGGGACAGATCATAGATATTCCCATTTAAAGATCATGATTAGGGGTCTCCAGATTGTAATAATTATTTTGCCACCATTTTACTTTCAAGGCTTTTGGTGCGCGCAAACATATATATAATATTATATATATATATATATATATATATAGATAGATAGATAGATAGAGAGAGAGAGAGAGAGAGAGAGAGAGAGAGAGAGAGAGAGAGAGAGAGAGAGAGAGAGAGAGAGAGAGAGAGAGAGAGAGAGAGAGAGAGAGAGTTAGTTTCAATCGGGTTCACCAGTCCGTAGGCAGTAAGTTTGAACTGCCATTAATGGTTATACAAAGGGAATGACGCTAAATAGTGTTAAATAAACAAGCCGTCCGAAATGACATTTTGAGGTAAGACCGAGGACTGCGCACTAATGTACAGTCTTCGAGTAAAACCTTACCTTTGGAATCAGTGCAACATCGGGTCTTGATGTAGCGCAGCAGGATCGAATTTCTACAATGAGGGTTGAAGATTTGCTGCCGATTGTCTACGCAGGAGAGAGAGAGAGAGAGAGAGAGAGAGAGAGAGAGAGAGAGAGAGAGAGAGAGAGAGAGAGAGAGAGAGAGAGAGAGAGAGAGAGAGAGAGAGAGTGTATTTAGATGCCAAAATTAGTCAATTTCCCTTATTGAAACAAATACCTGTAAAAAAAACAACGAAAAAAAAAAACCAACCAAACAAACAAACAAAACAACCGGAAATCCCTATCGCCCTACCACCATGCATTTTCGCTAATAATTATTGTTCTGGGTTTGAATGCAAAGAAAGGATACAATAGCATCCATCAGGAGAGCATAAAAATACGTTCATTAAAAGATCTTTAACTTACTGCAAGCAATGACCTATTTTAAATTTTTTTTGTACATCAACCAACCTTTGAAAGAATATTCAAATTTTCTCAAACAAACGTATTAAATTTTCTAGGCAACATGCGTATTATCTGATCGTCAGAAAGAGAACAAAATTAACTTCCGCATCCAAACAATATTGTTGTTCGCAATGAAAAGAATAGATTCACCCACCACTTAAATGGTTACATTTCCCCTAAGATAGGTGAATGTTCGATCCGTTTCACCAAGGTTTTTTTTTTTTTTTTTGTTTTAAATAGTTTCGTTTTTCGCAGTTCATTTTATAGTCCTTTTTTTTAATTTCAATATTCTATGGAAACTATTAGGAAAAATTCTTACCGCCGTATCGGACTATGATGAACATGATATTGAAACCAAAACTTCTGTCTTCACATCAATGAACCGAAGAGCAACATACCCTGGATATCGTCAACTCGCTTATTGCTTTTAAATTATTTTCAGCTGATCCTGCGTGGAATACAAAATAGGAATATTGAGATGGAAGAGCAACGTTATGCATTCACACCATCATACATACATATATCAGTTTCTTACATGATTTTTTTGCTCTCAAATATAGAATGGTGCATTAAAAGAATCACACCTTGAGCCTAATGAATTTACTTTTTTTTTTTTTTTTGCATCCCTAATATGTTAATGACAATAAGTTTAGTATGATTAAAATGATAATGACGATGAGGTTGGTGATGATAATGGTAGGGGTTGATAAAGCTTGTAATCAAAGCAGGGAGGTTTTTGCAGCAGCAAGGTCGGCGATGTCAGTTTATGTCAAATTTCAAATTCCTAGCTTTAATCTCGGCATGCAAAGTTGTCTTGTAGACAAGCTTCAAAGACTTTGTAGTGTTCTTACTTATATGTTGATGTTAAATAATATGACGGAACATTTAAAAGTGTCCAACTCCAATCGCTGCTAATGATCTCGACGTAAGAGGTTCTAAGCGTCTAATTTTTGTTTTTTTTCTATAGAAACATTTAACCCCCACCGACAATCTGTTGTGCGCAGGTTTTACTGGTTTCACATATCAAAGATAAATATGTACAACTAACCCGGCCAACCGGAAATATGAAAGTTGAAACAGGTGGTGCATCGATTTAAAAACAAACAAAGAAACTGCCAACAGTAAAATATGACTACAACCACCTCAGCTACCATTACCACTGCAACAACAATACTTTTTAGTTAAAAAAACAACAACTTAATATAATAAACAAGATTTGCAAAATCATACCAAGTCCTTTTTATTTATATGTGGTTGTAGCTGTAGCAGCAGTATTGTTTAGTGCTGCTAATGGTTGTAGTGTTACTAGTATTAGTAGTAGTAGTAGTAGTAGTAGTAGTAGTAGTAGTAGTAGTAGTAGTAGTAGTAGTAGTAGTAGTAGTAGTAGTAGTAGTAGTAGCAGCAGCAGCAGCAGCAGCAGCAGTAGTGGTGGGCCACTAGCAGAGGTAAGGATTATAAGACCTACAGTTTTGGATAATGATCAGCAGCGTTTAAGATACGGCTTTAAGTGAAAATGAACGAAAAATGTTTGCTATTGTGGAATTGGAAACATCGATTTATAGATACTTCGGCACCCATCGCCTTGCCATTTAAAGAGAACATAGCTTATACCAATACGCCACTACGCTCCCTAAAAAAGAGCGGTTCTTGGCGAAGGTATTTTCTTTGCCTCCCTGAGTGACTTGCAATTTTGATTGGGAAAGTACAAATCGCACCAAAGACATACATTGAATCCGGAAACACCAGCACTTGCCAATGGACACACAAACATCTAATTGCAGTAGTAGTAATAGTAGTAGTAGTAGTAGTAGTAGTAGTAGTAGTAGTAGTAGTAGTAGTAGTAGTAGTAGTAGTAGTAGTAGTAGTAGTAGTAGTAGTAGTAGTAGTAGTAGTAGTAGTATAGTAGTTGTGCTAGTAGTAATATTAGTAGTAGTAGGAGCAGCAGCAGCAGCAGTAGTAGTAGTAGTATAGTAGTTGTGCTAGTAGTACTATTAGTAGTAGTAGGAGCAGCAGCAGCAGCAGCAGTAGTAGTAGGAACAGTGGCGGTAGTAATAGTTGTAGCAACAGCAGCAGTACCGGTAGCAGCAGGCGTGTTAGTAATAGTGTTAGAAGTAATGGTGGTGGTGATGGTAGTAGTGATAGTAGTAATAATAGCAGTAATAGTAGTAGTAGTAGTAGTAATACCAGTAAAAATATAGTAGTAGTAGTAGTAGTAGTAGTAGTAGTAGTAGTAGTAGTAGTAGTAGTAGTAGTAGTAGTAGTAGTAGTAGTAGTAGTAGTAGTAGTAGTAGTAGTAGTAGTAGTAGTAGCAGTAGTAGTAGTAGTAGTAGTAGTAGTAGTAGTAGTAGTAGTAGTAGTAGTAGTAGTAGTAGTTGTGCTAGTAGCAATATTAGTAGTAGTAGGAGCAACAGCAGCAGCAGTAGTACTAGTAGTAGGAACAGTGGCGGTAGTAATAGTTGTAGCAACAGCAGCAGTACCAATAGCAGCAGGTGTGTTAGTAATAGTGTTAGAAGTAATGGTGGTGATGATGGTAGTAGTGATAGCAGTAGTAGTAGTAGTAGTAGTAGTAGTAGTAGTAGTAGTAGTAGTAGTAGTAGTAGTAGTAGTAGTAGTAGTAGTAGTATAGTAGTATTAGTAGTAGTGATAGTATTTGTAGTAGTAGTAGTAGTAGTAGTAGTAGTAGTAGTAGTAGTAGTAGTAGTAGTAGTAGTAGTAGTAGTAGTAGTAGTAGTAGTAGTAGTAGTAGTAGTAGTAGTAGTAGTAGTAGTAGTAGTAGTAGTAGTAGTAGTAGTAGTAGTAGTAGTAGTAGTAGTAGTAGTAGTAGTAGTAGTAATAGTAGACGACGTAGTAGTAGCAGCAGTAGTAGAGTGGTAGTATTTCTTCTAGTTTTGCTAGTAGTACATTTTATATCGTTTTTATGATAACAAATTTTTTCTTATCGCAAATCTTCACCATTTACGACGTACAAAGTTCACCGAAATGTGATCTCAGTGTTTTATTCTTCTTACTGCACTCAGAAATTACCATTAGTATCTTTCTCCTAACTTTCAATTGAAAATCACCTGTGCTGCTGTAGAGCTACGGCGGTGTGTATTTGAGAAACCTGCATAATAATAATGATTCTTTAAGGAAACAATAATAGGATCACGAGAAAGGTGGCAATAGCAAAGGAAAAGAATGGCTATTGGAAGAATACTGCTGTTTTTTTTGTTCTCGTTGTTTGTTGTGATATTGATGAGAATGATGATGATAATGATGATGTTGATGATGATGTTTATAGTGATGAATAACATGATACCATAAACCTCTATGTGTGTAATAATGATGGCTGTGATGACTTTTAGATAAAAAGGAACTGAAGGAACATAATGTTGATGATAATAAATTTGATGATGATGAGGATAAAGATGACGTTAGTGATGATAATGATGATGATATTTATATTCATGAATTGATGATAACTATTAAGAGTAGAAGTGAAATAATGAGGACTGTGATGACTATTAGATAAAACAGAAGAAGGTAATAACGGTAATAATGATGATGATGATGACCGGGATGATGACTATCAATGGAATCAAAACTAACTTACGGTTGAACAGTTTTTCCCACAACATTCATGCGAGCACAACTATTATGTTTAAAAAGAATCATCCATACCTGGTGATGCTGTGATCCTCTTGATCCACAAGAAACTCCGATCTTAGATCTCTCTCACGCCATGAAGCAGTGGTCAAATGGTTGGGTGGTAAGAATTAAATTCCCACCAGTGAAATAATCTTTTTTTTTTTTGTTATAATGACTCAATGTCTTGTTTTTCATCTACATTTCCTTTCCTCCCTCTCCTGTATTTAGAACAGGTGAACTTTTAAATATATTCAAACTTTTGCGCGAGGCCTACCGATTCGTGTAGCGTGAAATTACACTGAAAATCAATCCGAAAGAAAACAGAATATACCAAGATTTTGGCCCTCAAGGCCCTAAGTAAAAGACTTGTACGAGAGGCCAATGAGGATAAAATCCACATGGGCAGACTCTTATTATTACTGTAGTGGTAATCAATTCCAGAGAATTGATCTATTGATTGGTTACTTTGTACTGGTTCTTCCCCTTTCTATCTAAGAGCCGAGGTTGGTAGAGAGCAAAAACGTTGGAAATGATTGAGCCTTACGTGGGAGTAATACATCTGATCGAGATCTAGACCTAATACAGTAATAGGCAGAATTTGGTTGACGAGGACGAATCGCGCAGACGGCTAGATCAGACATTGATAGGTCTGTACAAAGGAAAAGAGGAAGAAAGTAAGATAGAAATAGAAAGAGAGAAAGAGAGAGAGAGAGAGAGAGAGAGAGAGAGAGAGAGAGAGAGAGAGAGAGAGAGAGAGAGAGAGAGAGAGAGAGAGAGAGAGAGAGAGAGAGAGAGAGAGAGAGAGATTGAAATTATAGAGGCTTTTTCTTTGCCATCCTATCTTCGGCTTTCTCAAGGAAAGAAGATTATCGAAAGCTGATTATATCCTTCATACTGACACTTATCTGTCTCAATGACACGTTAATACATACAAAGAGGGGAAGAGGGATGGAGTGATAGACAGAAAGCCAGAGACAGGAAAGAGTAGAAAGAAGAAAATCGAGGGTTATTTATAAAGAGAGAAGACTGAGAACGAAAGGCAAAGATTGAGAGGAAAAAAAATGAGTAAAAATCACCAAGGGAGCAATATAAAAAATGGTCCGAGGCTTAATAATAAAAGATTAAATGAACGTTTGCAGAAAAAAAGACTGAAAAAGAGTGAAGAAGACTATTTAAAAACAATGCAAAGAAATGATTCGCAGTGCAGAAACTAGATTAATTAAAAAGAAAAAAAATAATTAGAACATCATCTTTTTCCTTTTTGCTCTGAAATTATTTAATCAGTAAGCGATCTCCTTTGGCAGGAAACAAAATGATTTCTATGATTTATTGAGTATCGCAAAAACAAGTAAAGCTATAAAATGGGCTCACTCTTGAAATTAGAAAACGCATATTGGGCCCTCTAGCCAGAATCAAATGATGGAAACATTTCAAAATATTGGCACATAGGAGCAAAATACAATAAGGGGCTTGCATTAGGTTAAAAAATGTAAATAGTAGTGAGAATAAACTGTTAATAAGCAGACATTATGGTCGGTGAAATTTAGAATGAGTTGTGTTTATTCATTATAGAAAAAGCATTCAAAGACATCATTCAAGTAAAACTCAATAGAAAGCACGGAAAGTATAAAAGTCATTAATATAAATGAGGTCAAGTTTTAATATTTTTACTTTTATTATTCAATTATGCAATTCAATTCTGTAAATCTTAAAAGTTAGCGAAAAACTGGATGGCGAAAAAAATAACAAAGAGGTTGTAATTTGCTTAAAGAAAAGCATTGAAAAATGCTGATGTCAAGCCGTTCAATTTGAGTCCAGATAAAAAAAAAAAACATACACTAAGTTTCAACCAGCGAATTAGCCTTGTCTCTTTGGATTTAAAAACTTCACTGTCATAGCCTCATCACTTCCTCTTAACTCAAAACAACTAGTTGTTTTCAAGACACTTTTCATATTTAAAGCTTATTAACTTTGTAACCATTGCAATCTTCATACAAGAAAGGTTTCCATACAAAGTACATTTACTCCCTTCTTATTTTTATGTGTCTTGTGAACACTGAGATGGTCGTGAAAACAAGTTATGCATACTTTTCCATATACATATAAGGATGACTTATATAACTCAAAGTTCAAGTTTTCATCTAAAAAATATTTATTCTCATGAATTCTTGAAAATGCTAATTCTGTAAAGTCTTCAAACAATTGCGATTATTTCTAAACCTCTTAATTCTTCGGTTTAATCCACATTTTTCTCCTTCAGATTCAATCTCTCTATTTTGATGGTGCTCAATCCTCTTCTGCCATAAAGCGCTCCATGTTGCTAAGTTTCTCCTTGAGGACTTCAACTGCGTTTCCGCGTAACTCGTCCACCAAACGACCTTTGATGTAGAACTGAAAAGTGGGCAGGACGACTATGTTGCAAAAATCCACCGTCTCTTCGAGTTCATCCGTGTCAACAGCGAGAAAGGTTACCTTTGTATATTCCTTCGATAGGTGATCCAGCATTGGAGCTATAACTTTGCACGGGCCACACCATTGAGCGTGGAATTTGACGAGTACAAGTGAAGTCTGAAGGACGATGCTCTTGAATTCATCGTTGGAAGTCACATTCTTTATCCGAGTTGTCTCAGCATCAGGAACTAGGGTGGAGGTGCTGCCGATAATAGTCGATGTTTCTGTCTTCTCTTGCGGTTTCAGTTCCTCTCGTTCAGCCGTAATTACTTTGAACATGCCTGAAGAGTTGTAATAGTGCCAAAAAATAATAATTAAAAAAAAAAAGAAAGAAATATTTCATTCGCAACAACAGGACTCATTATTGTTAATCCTGACTTAATCTACAAGTAATACAGAACATTTACTAAATTAGAGAATTCTTACCTGTTAAACTTAGGCTATATTATGGCATTATTTCTTCCATTGAAATGTACAGGGAAAAAAATGTAGTTTATGCATCATTACCCTTTGAGTTTTGTCCATGAACGAGAACTGGCAACATCGATGGCCCAAACGTTTTATTTCTGTATGTCAGAAAATTTAAAGACATCGGATTTAGACCATCAATTTAATGAAGAAAGCTTTCTAGGCCTATGTCAAAATATGAAAAATTGTTAGATCTATATTTATTCCTTGAGTCTAAATTATAGTTTTTACAAAGCTATATAGATGGAGCGCTGTTTTTTTTTTTTAAAGGATTATTATAATTAAAAAAAAAACCCATTGATTTAGCTTGTTGACTCACCACACAGTCTACAAAGATCTACTGAGGAAGTGACGTTAACTAATGTAGACAATCATATGCATTCACCTACAGAGATATGATGATCAGGGCCACCTAATTAAGGTACCTTTAAATTATGAAACTCAGATGATGTAGCTAATAGTGCAGGTTCATCTCACAGTAAGACGCGTAAAAGAAAAGTACTGTGGGATGTTGTAAGCCTGTGTTTTCTACTCATCTCACAATCACAACATCACATTTGATGTGGCTCATCATATCCACGCACCACACATTTAGGACTTTGAGAAGTGCAAATCGTGCTCAGTCACAGCCTTGGAGAAAGAGTACTGGTAGCTGATGTAGCATTTTATGAACACTCACCTCACACTAAGAGCCCTAGAGAAGGAGTGTAGTTGACTAATATAGCCTATCCTGTCTACTCTGTCCATTACTTCGTTAAAGCGAGCCTTGGTCTGTGCTGCTTTCTCTAAATGTTTCATCACTTTGTAGAAAGAGTCGTCCTGTTGATAAACATTTTTATACTATATGATCGTGATGTTTCATACGTGTGTATCTGTAATTTTATCACCAGTTGAAGTGATTCGGCGTGATTGGTCTTTTTGTCTTCATCTTTTTTTATCCGCCAATGGAGGTATCATCATAAATCTGTAATAATTGGAATAACAAGTGCGTTTGGGATAGCAGATTCAGTGGCATAGCATGAACCGTGCATAAGATAGACTACTTTACAATACAGCCCCTTAAGGAAGGGGGGATGGGGTGGGCTTAGCGAAGGTCGTTAGTCTATATGGCTTATAAATTTCTTTCATGACGTTGCTCGGTTTTTTCATAATGACGACTTCACGTTGAAAAGTAGAAGTTTCAAGCAATCAGATATTTACTCAGACTGATTTGGACAGTTTTGAGTTCATAAGCGGTGCAACATTTGTAATCATTTCCTGATGATTTAAAATGGAAGCTGGAATAGCAGCAGTATGATAAGTATCGTTGATTGTTAAAATTCCTAAAAACAACACTTACGGTAAGCTACCTATTCAAGACCGCTTAGGAAGGACACAGGATGCCGTAGTCAACCTGACCTGCACAACAAATGCTTGGAAAAATTTAGCATTGTCATATTATTTTAGGCGAAGCTGAAAATCCTTGATGCACAAATTTCAATAGTACATAAGATTATCCTACTATTCCAACACAAGTCCTTTGAACCTTTGTCTCATTTGGTACTTTTAACAAAATTTAAACATTAGTGGTTTTATAGGACCACGTGAGGACTGTTATACGGTATTTGTTTTTCGCGGTCTACATTCTTTAAGAACTTTTTTTTTTTTGCGTATATCGTTAGGCTTATATATCTAGATGGATAAAATTTACAAGAAAAAAAAGAACATTTTATTACAGGACATGGAGAAAATTTTTTTTTTCTTAAATAATTTTTTAAAAATAAACATCCACTTTTATCCAAGCACTTCCATTAAATGTATTAAGAACAATCTCAGCACTCAAGTGATTTGCAATGGTTGGCACTGGCAGCTTTGTCAAAGATCAAATAGTTGGATATGCAATTTTATTGTGGGTATAAAAGCAAAATCAAGAATAGCAACAAGAACAATAATAATAACTATTTTCTTCTTCTTAACAATAATATGGTTGTTATCGTTGTTGTTGTTGTTGTTGTTGTTGTTGTTGTTGTTGTTGTTGTTCGTATTATTATTATTACTATTATTATTATTATTATTATTATTATTATTATTATTATTATTATTATTATTATTATTATTATTATTATTATTATTATTATTATTATTATTATCATTATTTTTATTTTTATTTTTTTTTTATATTATTATTATTATTATTATTATTATTATTATTATTATTATTATTATTATTATTATTATTATTATCGATTTACGATGTGCATGAAGTCTAAATTAGATTTTAACGGTTCTTTCTTTTTGCTCACTACTCTAATGCAGTCAACAACCGGAATCAGGTATCTATTTGTTTGCCTACTTATGACATGAGCAAACATTTTTCCACGTTTTTTTTTTTGCAGGCTTTTGTACAAAGCTGCGTTGAATGTAATCAAAGACTGTTAAGAGAAACAAAATATCAGCAAGAGTCAAACCTGTGGTTGCGGGTTCCACCACTTGGCGAAAAGCCGGCCATGTGGACTGCCCTTCTTTGGATCTTTGATAATCATGAAGGCTGAATTAGGGTTTTCGAACACGACCAAACACGAATTGACCGCCTGTTGGTATATAGCGGTCAGGGGACCGTATTTCCTGTAAAAATAAGAAGTGAGTGAGGCTGGATTCAAATTAAATTTCCCAATCAGGACAACTTACCGTACATTTCCAAGTTGTTTCCTGCTAAACGTTTAGATTTTTCTAGATCTGATTTCGGGATTCAAACCATTTTAATTTATAAGTAAATAAAATAAGAAGAAGGCCGTTTGACCCATTTTTAATGAGTTTATTGCTTTCACTTGACAAATTTTAACAAAAAATCCTTGTTGGTTTGAAAAGTGGGTTGATATTTTATAGAGAGAGTATATCATATTCAAATGTAATACAAGCGAGGAGGCAAAAAATTTATCTTATGTACTTTGCAATATACCTTTGGTCAAATAAATGCGCGACCCAAATAACGTTAAACAGTTAAAATAATTATGTGTGGTAAATCACAATGCTGTACAATAAGAGAATGTAAGCAACGATGTTGGATATTTCCAAAATCATGAAATGAAATTTAACCACCAGAACAATTGGCTAAATAATATTAAATGAGGCCCCAAATTTTTACAAAAATAAAGAACATCAAATCTGAATTTTGAAAAGTTCTACCACGTATGATTACAATAAAATCAAAAAGAAAAAAAAGGAAGAAAATAAATAAAATAAAGAAGCTTGAAGGAAATTCAACACTCCCTCTGTATAACAAGACAGACCTCCTCAGTACTGGGACACCACAAGTTTTAGTGAAACTGATAAAGAAGATCATCACAGACTTCAAAGCACGATTTGAAAAAAAAAGATATACAAGCAGAAACCAATAACTGAAACAACAATCGGAAAGGGGTAGATAATATGGTAGTAACAATAATGTATAATTATAATAAGCAACTTGTAATATGGGCTCCAAAAGTCTGACAGATTGAGTGTTTGGAACTATAACTGGACAACATGAATTCCCTACGCCTGACTCCAAAGTAAGCGGACTTTTAACTCCCAGGTATTATGATGATCAAGAAAAAAAGGCAATTTGAGTTCGCTCCTTCCCATTCAAGAGCCCTATGAAAGTTTCCTCAGTCTTAGCACCCACAGATGTTTTCCTCCATCCCCTCTGCAGGACTTACTCTATTTTCATGATACAATCACTCCATAGTGACCTCTTTTCGCTCCCCTCCACATTTACCCCCCCTTTATTCTCTGTCTTCTTTTTTTTTTTCATTGTTGTCCGCCGTCTTTCTTTCTTGATTTCTCTTCTTCTTCTTCTTCTTCTTCTTCTTCTTCTTCTTCTTCTTCTTCTTCTTCTTCTTCTTCTTCTTCTTCTTCTTCTTCTTCTTCAGGTGGCGGCAGTGGCTGTGCAGTTGGAGCGTCCGCCTTGATGTCCAAAGGATCTTCGACTCGAGTTCAAGCTCCATACCTTCAGAAGATGACATTAGGGTTTCATCTTTTCAGTTCCGCCTTACATGGGTTTAAGTTTGATATTCAAAAAGTCCTGATATGAAACAAAATCTTATTATTATTCTTTTTATTCCTTCTCTTTTCCATCTTAAATACAATGTATCATTTTTCCATATTTGAAATCAGTTCATCAACCTCTTCTTCTTTTCAATCTTTTGATATGAGAAGGGTGAAGCGATTGCATGCGCGTCTTTGTAATGATGTCCGTGTTTGTTTGTTTGTTTAAATATTTATTTATTAATTTATTTATGTGCTTTCGTACTGGTTGAAAATAAAGAACGTCACTGGGCAGGATGAAGTCCAACATAGAAGATTTTCTGTATTTTGTTATCTCCCATTTTCGATATATACGTCACCTATGGGGCTAAATTAGGTCTAGAAATATCTTGTTACGCCTTTCCTCTGATTTTTAGACTTCTTTTAAATTAATACTGTTTTAACTCTATTAGGCTCTGAAAGACTTAGGGGACTACCGGTATAAACCATGACATATATATTTTCTTTCTCTGCGTAGGAGAATATTATCATCTTAGCGCCATACATGTTGCAGAACATAAGTCTACCTGCAATGATGCTTGTAAGCCAATTCATATTGTGCCAAAGGCAAGATGGCTGTATGCTGCACTAGCATACACTTCAAGTAAATCCCATAATGCCAGGTGGTATTTTTATCTGACCTGATCATGATATTGACAACGATGCAAGCTCTATTTATCGGAAAGTCCCAAATTCCTTTGATAGGCGGTCTAAGGATATACTACTAAAATTTCACCATCCTCTCCCCCCCCGCCAAAAAAAAAAAAAAAAATAGAATAAAATAGAATAAAATTTTTTAAAAAGAATTAATAGATAAAGTAATAAAGTAAAATATTAACAGTAAAATGAAATGAAATAAAAGAAAAGAAAGGAAATAATATAAAATTAAAATGAATAAATTAATTAATTAATAATTGAGATAAAATTTAAAAAATAAATAAAACATATCTAAATAAAGAATTGAATTAAAAAAAGAAAAACACACTCAAAAACCAAAGAATCTAATTAATATATAAAAAATCAGTAAACAAACAAGCTCTAACTCTAAAAGAAAAAAAAAAAAATACAGCCGTTTTAGAATTATATAATGCTGCACCGTGTGAGGTACATCTGCAAGAATTCGAGGCTAAATGCCGGCTTGTCTGCATTGGGTCTCCATCGAATCTGCAGCGTCTTATCGTCGGGCAGTCCGCACAGAGCTCCGTTAAGGGCCCTCATAATCGAGGTGCGAGATGAACTATGGAAATCAATACATTTATAATGATGTGTGTAAAAAATATCTATCGACACGTTCACCAGAGTAAATTTAAGTCTTGTGGAGTTTGATTGAGTTTTCGTCATTGAGAAAATATGATTATGGGTCGAAATGTTTTTTTTTTCTACTTTTTATTTAATGTATCTGCATGGAATAAGTTACCGTAATTCACCATATCTCTCTCTCTCTCTCTCTCTCTCTCTCTCTCTCTCTCTCTCTCTCTCTCTCTCTCTCTCTCTCTCCATCCAGCGACCTATCTTTCTGAGCATCTGTTTATTCACATAGGCCTCTCTGTCTATCTAAATAAGTCTCTATGTGTATTAAAGGTGTCAGTTGTATAATACAATACACACACACACACACACCGGTGTAAATAATGTAACGCAACATCAACAATCAAATGAATCAATTAATCTTTCTTCTTACTTATATACCTATCAATCGATTAATCTAGCATCTAATATGTTTTTTTTTTAAATAATAATAGTGCTGCCTGTTGTCTTCATTTAGCCTCATGTTTGATTAGAAATTTCTTTGAGAGTACATCTACATAAAATGTCCTTAGCAATTAAAACGTGCAAGCCCATACCTTGTATATACTTGAGCAGGAGAAATGGTCTTTCTGTATAGACCCGTGGTGGGGAATCTGTTGCTGAAAGAGTCAGATGTAGCATATTTCGGTTTGAACGTCGGGAAAGCTGGTTTTCCTCGAACGTCTCTGCGTTGCCAACCCACCACAGTCGATTGTTGCGATGACATATTGTTTATGAACGGCATTTTGCTTCTAAGAATCAATTATCGGTACCAAACTTTCCTGATTTGTGTTTTCCTTTATCCTTTTTTCTCCCAATTAAAAGAAAAATGATATCTTATGAGTAAGGTCTGAATGACTTATCTAGTAAGCTGCTTAAAAGAATGTAATTCTACACAAAGTTTGAGAATTTGGTATAGACTTTGTAAGTATGGCTTGTTGTTTACCATACTTATACATATTTATGTTGAATTAGGAGTCTAGATTCTATAGCTAAGCTAGATCTATCTCTCGAGCTTGGATATTACTTTACTCTTAGGCGTAATGAGAACACATAATTGTTTAGATGTACGATTCTGAATACAGTAAAGGCTTATCACGACGTTATTATTATTATTATTATTATTATTATTATTATTATTATTATTATTATTATTATTATTATTATTATGAGACAAAGGGGCAGGTTGGCTTGCTCTGTATTAATTCTAGACGGAAGTAAAGGGTTGCTGTGCCGCATTGGTGGAATAACCGAAAATTTTCAAAAGAAAAAGAAATTTCGCACCTTTTCACCATTCCGATCATTTTTTGACGGGCTGACACAAAACAAAAAAATGATTAAAAATTTTTTTTTGTAAATAAATCTGTGCGAAATAGCCTCCAATTATTAAAATTGAAATTGGCAAAAAAACAAAACAAAACAAAAACAAAAACAAAAAACCAAACAAATCAAAAAACAAAAAGATGCAGAAAATAAACTGCACCATCAGGATAATTACCAGTATAAAAAATTTTATTGATATTTTCTTTGCAATGTCTTCTAAAACGAGATGTGACGGTAAAAACTTGCTGTTTCTAGTTCTTTATAGTTTATCTCTTAACGTTGAAATTCAAATAAGGCCCCGAGAAGAGCACAAAACTTTTTCAGAAGGATGGCCCCGTAGGTCTTGTGGTCCCTGTTACTTGTGTTACTGTTAGGCTCAGTGTAACAAGGTTGTATATGTACATGTATAATAAAAGTTTTAAAAAAATGCTTCTTTCTTCAATGTGAATAAAAATTAAAAATCCAAAGCTGTTTTAGTGTCTGTTCATAGTTCTTTCAGATAATCTATCAATTATCCTAAACGGATTAAGCTCTCAGATAGTTTTTGGACCCGTATTTAGTCATAACAAAAGTTTTTCCTTGTGAAATTGTATGCAGATTGCAGTCCTGCTTATCTGTAGGGCATGCTATCGCTGATGCATACTTAGCAGTTAATATGTCACAAGCCAAACAAAAAGGTGTTTCCCTTTTAGCGGGTGATTACAATGTACATGTAGCTACTTTCACAATATTTCGTTCTCTCCTTTTTATTTTATTTCATTTTATTTTTTGTTTCAAAGTTTTAGATTTGGGTTTTAAATTGCGGGAGGGTTATATTTACGTTTATTTATTTTCCCGTTCAGTATTTCTGATCGAATTGTTCATTAGGCCAGCCTAAAGAAGATCCTCTGAAAAAGTGAAAGTCGCCAGCCTCTCATTACCACGAAATCCAAATTTTAAGAGTCAAGGAAACAAAAACTTTTGTCCTTAGAATGGACAGAATTCCGATTCTGGGAGGAGAAGGCGCGGAGGTGTGTGTCTTTAGAACAAGTTGGCCCATGATAAAAACGTACATCCCAAACGAGAGCAAGATAATGTCATTAAAGAGTTAGAGGTGCAGCAGAGCAAAAGAAAGAGTAAAAGAAAAAACAAGGGGAGAGATAGTAGAGAGCAGAAGAAAAAGAAGAGAGAGAGAGAGAGAGAGAGAGAGAGAGAGAGAGAGAGAGAGAGAGAGAGAGAGAGAGAGAGAGAGAGAGAGAGAGAGAGAGAGAGAGAGAGAGTGTGAGTAAAAATTTGTAAAGCGGAATGTTTTACAGTTTTTTAATCCGCATGCTGACGTGTAATGCAAATTATACATGTACTGAACGTGAGAAAATCCACACAAAGATAACTTATATGCATACACGCAGTTCAGGATGAGAAGCTTTTGAGCGAATTTCAGAAGCTTTCGAGATTTTTTTTTAAAACTCAAAAGTGAGCATTTTATAGACTTTGGTCTAGTTTGGATTTTGTTGATGTCTCGAGACATTTTCGTGTTTTTCATTTCCACAACATAAAGAATCCACAGGTAACTCTTGAGAGGGGCTAAAAAGTAAGTCTTGAAGTGTACATGTACATGTATTTGGTGAAAGGAAGATTCTTTGCATCTGCGTACAAATTATATTTTAATTGGTCAATTTCACGAATGAATTTCGTGAAATAAAGCGCATGTATAATTTTAGTTCTCACTTAGATTGGAAGGAATGTGCTTTTTAACTTAAGAATGAACATAAACTGTCTTCTTCATGAGTTAGTACTACTACTACTTCTAGGCGATTAGGGCAGCTTACTTCCTCCTTTTGTGAACTGGTCAGCAATTTCGTTTCCTGTTATTCCTAATTATGTGATGGGTTCCATTGGAGAACTATTCTGTCCCCCAAAGGCAAACCGACGAACTATGTATATAGTATATATACAGATTTTGTGCTATCGGAAAAAATGCAAAAAGCATTCGATGGTCAACAAAAAAAAATAAGATACGTTGATTTGACAAGTGAAAAAAAACCGAGTTAAAGTACCGATGACGATACATTTGCTCAAGTTGGATAATATGTACTTTAAATGGTCAGTTTATCATACAAATTGGAAAACAGGTTTTTGTCAGATACGCCGGTCTGCGATTGGGAGAGAGTGGATGCCAGATTTTTTTTTGTTGACACTTCAAACCTCTTAATTTTAAATTAATAGGCAGCCAAATCCGAGGACGCAATTGTCCTAGTACCATACATGTAGTACCTTCTACAGTGTAGAAATGGTACTGGTAGTTGTGAGGCTGACTTGTCTTTTCTATTCTTTAGATTTGTGTTTAAGCGATTTTCTCTGAAGCCTTAATAGGTTGGTTTAGTATATATACCGACTGCAGAACTATTTCACTTGACTTCAGCCACATGTGACTGGGCTTATATCTAGATAATTAAGTACATGTACATTATTAGGTAGGACCTACTAGTACTAGTAGTAGTAGTAGTAGTACAGTTGAGTCCAAATAGTTCGAATTCTTGGATATTTTGAAGTCGTTTGATTTAACCGAATATTTCTCTATTTAAGCTTCGGTTAGTTCGAATTTTGAGACAAGGATCCGGTTAATTCAAAGCGATCTTGGCGTGATTTTTTTTTTTTATTCTGCACAGTGAAAGCACTTTTCCAGGCTTGTAAAACAAAGTACATGTACATGGAGTGCTATGCGCGCGGCAAGTGATTATGGTGTGTGTGCCCTCTTACCTTAAACTAAAGGCAGTCTGCAATAAAGCTACAAGAGAGAAAGGGGTTAGGCACACCTCCACACTTGTACATTTCCAAGCTGTCATCCACATTTTTTTTTCAACTCTATTTCTCTATGTATTCTGATAATTCGAAGTTCTTTTATTATACTAATTACTTGAATAAGTGAACTCGACTGTACTATCTAATGAGATTTGACCACTTAAAAATTACCTTACAATTTCAACTTTCCACACCAACGCAATTTTTTTCCACGCATGCACATAATTCAGATTTGCTGGTTAGCAAATACAACAGAGACCATATAGGCTCCATGTACGTTTAATTTTCCGGTTTTTTTCCCCGTTAGGATATTACATTAAATGAAAATATTGCAGATATTTAATGGGAGTCTTTCCCCTAGCTTTGGAATTTCAGCCGATACTTTATTTCCACACTTTCAATATTTTCATTCAGATTTTGATGTAGATTTGGACAAGTAATGAAGTACTTCTGATCACAATGTCACTGTCAGATTATCCAAGTTCAATATCGATACTTATCGCATATATTTTGAAAGTTTAAAGCATGCAATTGAGATTTTATTAAAAATGATGGATTTTCTTCGCCACACACAAATAAGTTGTGCAAGATCCCATTTTTTAGAAGAATGTAATTGCTTTAAATTTAATAAATTAATAATATTAATTTAAGCTTTAAGGTTAAGAATACTAGTACACTACTATTGATACGAAGAGATTTACTGTTTTTGCAGTAGTTTGTTACATATAATAAAATTGAAAAAGCCAGTTGTGTGTATATAATGTCCTGGAAGGGAGCTTCCATGAACATACATGTTTAATTGTTAGCGTACACGTGGGTACTAGTATTCATATTTTTTTTTAAACTTTAATCCATTCCTGAGTATAATTTTTTTCTGCAATTAAAAGTTTCTAACTGACAATTTATATTTGACTTATCAACCATTAATTGCAGAATTTTCACATGTTTTTGTGGTGTGTACTTTTCTTTGTTGTTATTTAAATGAAAAAAAAAAAAAAAAAAAAAAAAAAATGACAAGAAATACCAGTCTTACTAATGGGAACATAAAAGAGTAAATACGGTTATCAAATCATAACTTTTATTTTTGTGAAATTATATCAAAATGAGCATGGAGAAATGAAATGCAAGTTTGAAATATTCTTGTGGCTTGAAGAGTTCTGACTGAACCTCCTGAATGAACAAAATGATGTAAAATACTATTAATAATAATAATAATAAAAAAAAATTCAACACATTTCTCTTGCATTATTCAAGTCTAAAATAATGCAATTCTAAACGTTAAAATGCTCAATACAAATGTACTGCCAGACTAAAAGTACACCAAAATAAAATATTTCAAACTTGAAGGGAGATAAGTGCAAATTTTACAAATTCTAAAGAAAAAAAAAAACTAATCCACTTCCTCCATTCGAGATGCATCATCTTCATCCCCTTCCAAAGGTGGCATGTCCTCTGTGGCAGCATCAGCACCAGCATCTCCGGAAGCACCATCATCATCATCAATTCCTGAAATGGAAGAAAAATGTTAAGTGAAATGATTCACTCATTTTTGTTCACATCTTTTCAATAATGGTCTCAGGATAAATTCCATTTTTTTTCTGTATGAACACCAGGTACGTATTGCACAAGCTCAGTTTGGATCAAGACAGGAATCAAATTGTTAGCCAAATAATGTTTAGCAAACAGCAAGTGAATACCAATACTGTGACATCACTCCAACTAGGGTCTGAGTTAGTTATTTTATTTGGTGGATGCCGAGTGATTTTTTCAACCCCCCCACCTCCCGATGTTTGGCTATATCGCCCACCATCGCCTGTATGGACCATTGTATTATTTATCTACATAACCCATTAACTTTCAGGGTCTCTACTTTCCTTCCTTATTTCTACCAGAAATTTCCCTGTTGACCTCATTTTTGCCCGATGACAGTAATTTGGTTGATTAAGTTCCGTTTTAAACTAAAATTAGATCTAAAAGTGCACTTCAAAATTACCATTTTTGACAGTGATATTAAGGTCTAGATTAGGTTTAGTTAGGATGGGAGATTTGGATCTTGTCAGGGATGCTAGTGGAAGTGTTTATTATGGTTATCTACACAGCTGGCCAAGATCATGAGTTAGATTGTCATGTTAAGATGGTGAAAAAATGAAATGGTGGCCAAGGCAGCTAGTGTCAAAGAAGTCTCAGAAAATTGTCACAGAACCTTGTTTTATTAAAAATTCAAGACCACAAGTGTTTAATGCAGTTTATTTAATAAATTATCTGTTTTCTTTCATCAATGTTATTATAACATGAATCAGTCTTTTTTTTTTTTGAGTTTGTCCCTTCTCCAAGGGTCAGAGTAAGCTTACGTAAGCTAGAGCGACTCAGATGGGAGTGAGTTAACAGGGTTTATCACAAAAATGGGTACTTTTGTCACACCCCCCTCCCCCCAAATGTACAGTGAATATAGAAGTTTTTTCTTTTTTCTTTTTTTTTTTAATTTTACGAACCTCTCCACTTCATGGATAAGGTATTTAGCATAATATATCAGGTACCTAGAGTGAGGGAAGCAAGATATTTTTTTCTCACAGAAAAACAGGAAATGTCTTTTACATGCTTAATTTTTGTGGTTTCAATCTAAGATCACACAACTGCCCACCAGTTTTAAATTTGCCAATTAGACACTAGCACACAACCCAATTTCACCTCCTATTATACTAAGAATTCAAACTTGAGTCTCAGTTAAGCAATGTAATTGATCATTAAAACGAATATAAAAGATGTGATTTATCTTAAAAAATTCGAAAAGAAAAGGAGCGTTTTGTGAAACTTTTCATCTCTTTCAAACTAAGAGGACCACAGTGGATTTAGATGAATTATGACCATCACTGCAGTTTACATATCCTGAAAGCTCCTCAAATACATTGACTGCTTTACATCTTTCATGATAAGTAATGAGCAGTCTTTTCTTACTTTACAGTGATTCATGAGAAATTCTGATTAAACCATAGATAACCGTATGTATCTATTTAGATCATAATTACCTAATCCAAGTTTGATCATCCTATGAATTCTGTTGGCATGGGAAGTGGGATCCTCAAGGCTAAAACCAGAAGCAAGAAGAGATGTTTCAAAGAGTAGAAGACAAAGGTCCTTCACAGCTTTGTCGTTCTTGTCTGCATCTGCTTTTTCCTTTAGGGATATCACAATAGGGTGCTCATAGTTGATCTCCAAATGTTTTTTGGCAGCCATATAGCCCATAGTGCTGGTGTCTCTGAGAGCCTGAGCTTTCATTATCCTCTCCATGTTGGCTGACCATCCATATTGTGATGTGACAATGCAACAAGGTGAAGTGACCAATCTGTTAGAGACTACAACCTAGAGAAAAAATTAAGAAAAAACTATTTAATTCACGGAAAAAAAAAATGCAGACCAATGAAGTCATTGCTACGCCAAAATCTCTTTATGGTGATGCACAACTAACATTTTAGCAAAAAAAAAACAAAACAAAAAAACCCACCAAACATACATAGCCTAGAAATCCAATATGAAAGAAGATGAGAACTGGACAATTTATTCACTCAACTTTTTTACTACAATGCGAGCAGCATAGGCGGGAGCATTCTCTCTCTCTAACCCTCCCCCCAAAAAAAACAACTAAATTTAAACAAAATTTGATTGTACTCAGAGCCATTATTGTGGAGCATATTTTTTCCCTTCATTTTCAGACTAAGAGATTGAATTGAATGATCTGTGAAGCCCATCTACAGCTGTATCTCCCAAATGTTACTGCTTTCTGCGTTTTATCAGCTCAACTGAGGCACCAAAAAGGTTAATGTATCAGAATATTACATAGAGGCCAATATTCTGGCATGCAAATTGAGCACTGCTATCCTTATCTTTCCTTACCAATTTGGTCTAACAATTCTCATCAGGCTCCAAACTACTGTGTAAAAAGAATGACATTTAACAAAATCTAGATTTAAAATTATTTGAATGCATGTCACCTACTACAATTAGAGTATCATGTCATGCCATGCCTGGGTTTCGGTTTTAAGATCTGGATGTATATTTACTCTCAATCTAGCTGTAGGATTTCCCATTGATCTTATTAATCCAATAAATTTAGATAATGTACCTTGACAAAAAAAAAAAAAAAAAAAAAAAAAGGAAAAAACCAATCTGTCTAGTCATATTAAATATAAGATAAATAAACTAGAATGATCCTTTATTGGAAATAACCTCAAGGTCTGGGTGTGAAGATGGAGAGAACGAAGTATTTTGGTGAATGTACATAAGTTAACAACTCCATGACATCAGTTTCTGGGATGGCCTCAACTTCTAAAAAAATCTCGATATTTATAAAATAAAAATTTAAATAGCTATAATACAAAATAAAAAATACACTATTGATATGTTGCTCAGCTTTATTCTTTCGCACAGTACCTGGAATTATACTTGATGGAAAAACAGTGTATTCGTCATAGAATTTTATTTTCACTTAATCCTTTTCCATAATAAGGAAGCTTGCAGATAAACACTTCTGTATGGCAAAAGGACAGGATTTAGAGAAAATTCTCTTCACTGATAATATTAATCTTAGAAGTTGCTCAAGACAGAATTTTTTTCAAAATGTTAGCAAAGAATCAAATGTGGAAACAGTTTTGGCACTACTAAAAACTTTGCATACCTTTTCAACTTTTTTGTCCAAAATCTCTTTCATGACCTTGCAAAGTCCTTCAAAATTGGCTTTGGCTTCTTCCAGTTTCTTCTTTTCCTCCTCATCTTCAGGCAACTCCAGTCCTTCCTTAGTGACACAAACTAGGTTCTTTCCCTCATATTCTTTCAGCTGCTGAACTGAGTATTCATCAATCGGATCAATCATGTAAATCACCTCATAGCCCCTCTTTTTAACACGTTCCACAAAGGCAGAGTTTTGCACAGCTTCCTTAGTCTCACCTGAAAGCAAAAACATAGTACTGAATACTTTCTAGATATATTTCAGAAAAGTTCAGAGTCATTATTTTGTATCATGATTACAATACAACAATGAACAAAGTGACAAAGCAAGCCATCAAAAGCTATTTCAGAGATGCCACCCTGGTCTGAAAATTCTGTCTCAATTTTTTTCACCCCTCATTCCACACACACAGACACTATACACATACTTAATTCCTATTAATCACTTCATTGACTTAACTCCTAGATTTCAAGGAAACAAGTACTTCGTCACTGATCTGTCAAACACAAGTGGACGTTTTTCCATTTTGCATCAAGTCTACCAGCAAATCTAATCTCTGCTTCTTGTTAAAGTTTGCTCACTACGTCCTTGAAAAAGGGGAGGAAAACAGGAAATAGGTCCAAATACCACACTTACAGATGTGCAATTTTTACGGTGGGGGGAGGGGGGTATTTTTTTTTTTAACAAACCCTGACCAAATACAATCCTTTGCCTATGTTATAGACCATATCCCAAGCAAAGAGAATTAAAAAATAACTTACAAAACTGTTAAAGACTCAAGAATGAACTGAGAGAAATAGTCTAATATATGATGTATTCATAGAATGCATTTAATTCCTGAATCAGAGCTGGCTCTACCATCAACTTCAAATCAAGTCTTTTCACTAGTTACAACCTCCATGCTGTGAACTAAAAATCAACATCGATACATGGCCTTCACGTATCCCATTAAAAAATTATCTATTTGCCAGGACTCATCATCGATGAAGAGAAAATTGAAAGCTATCTTTCAATGAGACTCATTCTTTCGTTTTGAGGGGTAAAAAAAGTGAATCCAACTTAGCAAAACAACATTTACCTTCTTTGACCTTCAACTTAACATCAAGTGAGATTTGGGTTTCTCTATGTAATGTGTTGCCACATAGAAGCCACACTAATGTGCCTTAACAGGTACTCTAAGATATCAGGTGTTCTGGAATTGAATCAGATTGAGAACAATTCGAGCTTAAGAGAAAAAGTACCTGTAATGTAGTAGATGTCTTTCTGATTTTCCTTCATTCTGGACACATAGTCTTTCAGGGAGGTCATTTCATCACCAGATTGGGATGTGTAGTACCTGAGGAAGTCTGCAAGCTTCTTTCTGTTGGTGCTGTCTTCATGAATACCAAGCTGGAAGAAAATACAACACCAAATATAAAAACAATTGCTCATTGTTGCTATAAAAAATTAATGTTTTCATTTAACACAGGCACCAAAAATAAGCCTCTTCATGTAATTCCCCCATTTATTAGTAAAGATTAAGTGCAAGTCAATTTAAGAAATCTTTGCAATCTTATGAATTTCAAAAATAAAAAAGTTATGCATGTTTTTCTATTGTTTTCAAATAAATTAGGGCATAAACCATATTTTACCTTGAGGTTCTTTGAAAACTGCTCATACAACTTTTTGTAGTTCTCCTTGTCCTCTGCCAATTCTTCAATGAGTTCAATACATTTTTTGACAAGATTTTTACGAATGACTTTAAGAATCTTGCTCTGTTGCAAAGTTTCTCTGGAAATGTTCAGGGGCAGGTCTTCTGAATCTACAACACCTTTTACAAAGTTCAAGTACTCGGGAATGAGATCTTCACAGTTATCCATAATAAACACTCGTCTGACATACAATTTAATATTGTTTTTCTTCTTCTTGTTTTCAAACATGTCAAAGGGAGCGCGCTTAGGAATGAAGAGGAGTGCTCTGAATTCCAATTGCCCTTCAACAGAGAAATGCTTTACTGCCAAGTGGTCCTCCCAATCGTTCGTAAGTGACTTGTAAAACTCTGCGTACTCTTCTTGTGTAATATCGTCAGGATTTCTTGTCCACAAGGGCTTTGTTTTATTCAGCTCTTCTTCTTCATTGTACTTTTCTTTAATGGTCTTTTTCTTCTTCTTATCTTTATTCTCAGCATCTTCGTCGTCATTTTCATCTAAATCTTCTACTTTTGGCTTATTCTCCTCATCGTCTTCTTTGGCATCCTTCTTCTCTTCTTCCTCTTCATCATCAGATACCTCCTTGTCCCTCTCTTTCTCCACCATCAGCCTGATAGGATAGCCAATGAACTGACTGTGCTTTTTGATAACATCTTTGATCTTTTTTTCTTCAAGATACTCTAGTAGATCTTCTTTCAGATAAAGGGTGATCCTTGTGCCCCGTGTGAGAGGAGCAGAAGATGACGTAGCCACAGTAAAGGATCCACCAGCACAAGACTCCCATGTGTATTGCTCATCATCATTATTCTTGGAGTCAACCACAACACGATCCGCAACAAGGTAGGCAGAGTAAAATCCAACACCAAATTGTCCAATCATTGAGATGTCAGCTCCAGCCTGCAATGCCTCCATGAAAGCTTTAGTACCCGACTTGGCAATTGTTCCCAGGTTGTTCACAAGATCTGCCTTTGTCATACCAATACCACTATCTTCAATGGTCAAAGTTTTGTTCTCTTTGTCAGGGATGATTCTGATGTGAAGATCTTTCCCACTATCCAGTCTGCTGGGATCTGTCAGGGACTCATAGCGAATTTTGTCAAGCGCATCAGAGGAGTTGGAAATCAGCTCTCTAAGGAAGATCTCTTTGTTGCTGTAGAAAGTGTTGATAATCAGGCTCATAAGCTGGGCAATTTCTGCCTGGAAAGCAAAGGTTTCCTTCTCTGGCTCCATTTCATCTGTTGATTTCACTTCCGGCATCTACAGGAAGAAAGACAAAAAAAAAACATTGAAAGAAAAAAATTTAAGATTTTTAAACTATCACACCAGGGATTTAATTTTCATTTAAAACTAATAATAATGAAAAAATCCCACGCAAGTTGCTTCAGACCAGATTGCGTAAAGCCCTGACCTGATAAGCCTGCACACACACAAATACTAACAAAATTTAAATATTGAAAGGTTTTGAAGTCACAAAAAAAAAAAAAAAAAAAAAAAATTCGAGGTCTTTCCTACTAGACTACTGTCTGACTCGTTGAAAACATTTGGTTAAGAGAAGTCAAGATGATAGATTTAGAAGTCCTACAACATGCCAGAGCTGGACTTTACATTCAGAGGGAATGATAAAAAAGAGAAGAGGCACAAGAAAAAAATTAAAGGAACACAAAAAACGATAAAAAAAATAAGGTCTAGATAGACTGTCAATTGAGCGAAAATGAGAGATTAAAAAAAAGCAGGGATGACCTTGTGCATCGTTACTAAGAATTACACCAGGCAGGGTGTCCAGCAATATCTCATCCTAAAATTCCCCACCTAAGATTTTGAAAGAAAATCCAGAGTCGGTTTCCACTGCATGATACTCCACAGAGAATTTGCAGGGACATGTTTAATAATAGAAATGATGATGTTAACTGAGCACCTATGCACTTTAACGTTTTTAAAGTGGACAATAAATATGTTACGACACCTGCCAACCTCAAATCTGGCTTAGAGTAAAGCCAACCTCTACTCAGAATAATTTTGACACCACGCCCCCCCCCCTCCCTCAACCAATAATATATCTCGGCTCCCCGTGCCTCCCCCTCCTTCCCAGTAAAAGGCTGTATCTGATGAAGATAATGAACTTATGTTGAATTGAAAATAAAGGCTAGGTCTGTGTGTGAAGATGGAGAGAACGATATCTTTCGGACAAATGTACATGAAAGAAAAAAAACTAGGCGGCATCAATATCTTGGATGGTTTCAACTACAATACGAGTCTCGTTATTCGATCACAAAATGTAAATAATAAGAAAAACACGATATCAATATAGATTGTTCAGTTTCATACTTTCGCACAGGTTGATACTGGATGACGGAAAAATATTGTATTTGTCGTAGAATAAAATTTATACTATTTCTTCTTCCGTAAAAATTACTTTTAAATACAGTACGCTCAACCTTACAGGATCACATGAATGTTTAAAATAATATGAAATTTCCTTCATTTACGGAAAATTATCTTCTCTCTATAAATTTATAACTAATACTTTCAAAATTCTAGATTTATTTAAAAATTGAGCTTAACTTGACAGATTAGTATTATAAACAGTTATCTAGGGTTACCTTAAATTTTGATTTAGATCTTAATCTCAAATTTAGGCCTAAGTAATTATGGATTGTAGAATCACTGTAAAAAACCTGGAAAAGCGCTGTTTATCTTGAAAATATTAAGCTAGATATTTTCTACATGGAATTCAGTTGGTTGAATGAGATCTGGGAAAGGGTTCCTTTTAGGTATGACTAATTTACAAACCAAAGAGGATTTCATTAGGGACCATAGAAAAAGATTGGGCTTGGTTTTTGCTTGGGGTTACACAAAGAAGAAATATTAATTTCAGCTGTCCCTTATCCAACTTATTCCCCTTCTCTGGGCGTAAAAAAAAAACCGTCTGTACCTAAAAGGAACTCTTTCCGAGATCTGGATGAAATGACAGTACAAAAACTACAATGTCTCGAAAATTCATGTGCAATTTACGTGGACACGCCCGAATCAAAGGAACTATCAATGGGAACAATGAGATTGAGAAGCTTGACTGTAACTCCCGACAAATAATTCTTTACTCTTTTCTAATCTATGGTATCCGATATGTTGCTCGTTCAGTATAGGCGGAAAGTGCTCCAGTTGCCACAAGAAGAGAACAAGCAAAAAAAAAAAAAAAAAAGCCAATGCTGAACGGTGCAAGACAGAAGCGGCACAAAGAGTACCCCACTGTTGAACACTGCTCGCTCAAGTGAACTCCGGACAATCGCATTTAATTTAATATCAATATCTTAATGAAACTTTTATACCACAAAAAGATTTCTGAGGTTTTTCAGGAAAGGCTTACCGGCCCTAAGCCAGACTAGACGTAATATTATTAGACTGACCAACATCATTTGCATAAACTCCTCCCACCCAGTGGTACGAAGCATAATTCCTTTTCGTAAACATGCTAGCCCTCTCACCGCAACTGTTATGTAAGGGCTACATGATGCCTGCCAGCGATGCTCTAATGCAACCGGTACTGTGTACTAGCCTGGACCAAGTGCAAGCACACTATGGAGTGTGTTTCCACTTCATGCTCACAGTTACATTACATAACAATCACATGATATAAGATTTTCATTTCATCAGCAGCAGCAGATTACACTGGTTTTAACAGCTGACCAGGCCTAACGCTCTCTTGTGGCTTTTGATGTAACTAACGCAGGCCGATTTGCACACCTGTTCGTTACGTTATGACTATGCTTACTGTACTCAATTCAATCTGTGAAACATGGCTATTATTGAAAATAAAAGTATTCAACAATACTGTACTGAACCACAAAGTAAAACGATCGGAACTAAGAGGGCTAAATCGAGACTGACATAGAAGCCCTACTGGTCAAGCCCGCTTGCCGTAATTTTGACGGGTTCGCAAGACGGCATTATAAATTACGGTGAAACCGTACTGTTGGCAGGGCTGACCGATATTTGTTGTTTTTCCTCCCTTGATGGTCGATTTACTACCATTTCCGATTTTTCCAACCTGACTAATTTCTGACTCTTATCAGACTTGCTGGGCACCCTGCCAGGGGAAGAAAATACGATGGGCTCGTCTTACGAGCTACGATAATAGTTATAATAATCTAGATCTATCTGCTAATCTGTCTTTCTCACAAAGGCAGGCCCAGATACTGATATTATATTAATACTTCACTTTATAAACAGTGGTCAGTAACCTTATACCTTGAGAAAAAAAAAATGGGATGAGCTTGTGGATCTTACGAAGATTAAGACCAGTGCTCAGTAACTAAGGCTGGGACGGGTCCCGTAAAAGTAATCAGTAATCACGGATCTTCCTGAAGAAACGGGACCACGGATACTCTAGTGAGATCCGCGGGAGTAATCATAACCCTTGGTCCCCAGTACTCCTCACTAAGGCGTTAGTGGAAATCAACGAGACTGAGAACCATCGTCCCGTCAATGTAATCAAGGCCTTTTGACCTTGTCCAAACAATGCATTAGGCAAGAGAAAGCAAGGTTCCTAACAACAGAATGAGGCAGGAAATGGGGTGGAATGAATAAAAGGAGTGGCAATCAGTGCCTGGTAAAATTTGCGTGTATGTGTGTTGGGGGTGTGTGGGGGTGGGGAGTTAGCGGGGCGATAAGTGAGACGCTTATGTTTGGTTCCCATCTCTCTTACTCGTTATCTAGTGCCACAATTTGTCATACTGGATTTGTTTTTTAGCACTGCTCTCTACAATACTTATACAGTATTACTTTACTTCTCCTGTGTCCTTTATTCAATATTCGTGACTTAACCTTGTAATTTATTGTTAATTTTTTCTATTATTTTAGATCATTGTTTAATCAAGTGAAATTAAGAATTTCTTGATAAGTTTTTTTTTTGTTCACTTGATATACTTGTCTGAATTAAATTTACCGTCCTGGTTTATATTATAATTATAGAACTATTTGACTTGATTTTGTTGATTGTTGGATATGAAATGGTTTAATATGAATGGAAACTGTTGATTATTGTTACATATTTCTACGCTACTCATTTTATTTCCATTTATATTTTTCTATTGTTCTGTGTCTCTTCTATTATTTATTGATTATGAATTTTCCTTTTTTTTTTTTTGAGAGCGGGTGGAAATAAAATGAATAAAATAAAAAAAAAAAAAAAAAAAATTAATAAAATAAAAATAAAAAAGGGCTTGAAAGAAGATTACTCTGGTGCTCGGCGTGCTGCACAATACATTCCACAAATCCAAGATCCACGCGACCGAATGTTGCATGAAATTAAACGGGAAGGGAGAGGCATGGAAATAACATTTTTTTTAATTCCGGGGCCTTAGCTGATCTTAGCCTACCGCCAGTCCCGTCACCTCTCTTCACTTCACGGGATATTACTTTTTTTATTCCGGGACCTTAGCTGATCTTAGCCTACCGTCAGTCCCGTCACCTCTCTTCTCGTCACGGGATATGATTGCTTTTTAATTCCGGGACCTTAGCTGATCTTAGCCTACCGTCAGTCCCGTCACCTCTCTTCTCTTCACAGGGTATGATTACTTTTTTGATTCCGGGACCTTAGCTGATCTTAGCCTTCTGTCAGTCCCGTCACCTCTCTTCACTTACAGGATATGATTACTTTTTTGATTCCGGGACCCCACCTGATCTTACTCTGCTGTTAGCCCCGTCACCTCCCGTAACCACCCCTCACTTCTCAGGAAATGATTACTATTATGATTACCGGGACCCCGCGGATCTTCTGCGACGGGACTCCCGTAACCGTGATTATTTAAAAATTGGGATCCGTCACAGCCTTATCAGTAACCTAAACTTTTCATATCTTAAGGGGAAAAAAAATACCAAAAAAATTTGTCCAATTAAAGGATGGGCCTGGTGAATAAAATTGAAAAACAAAAATATTACATCAAGATAGACATCTAGATCTATTGCGTGTAAGGGGGAGATTTAAACAAAAAAATGCGATGAGCTTGATCGTTACGATTTAGACGGGGGGGGGGGGGGGTTACAATTAGCTCGTGGAATGTACATATAGATCTAACCCTATAATAGATCTAAATATCTAGTTCTAATTCTATCTAGAATTCTATTGATGGTCAATCTTATACCACTATCTCTGTACCCCTTTCTCACAAAGAGCACCGGCGCGCCCAGGGACATTTAGATCTAGATCTAAGTTCAAAGCAAATTTAAATCATGATTTTGTGACCTTTAAACATAAGTTTATTATTAAAACGTCAGTCTTGGCTAAATGTAATGTTAATTCTTAAAATTAAAAATCAAATTACCTTGACAAAGCGTTCGGTTCTCGTTAGATGTAACTGTTCTGTAGCAAAAGATCGTGATTGGCAACGTGCGTCAGGTCGAATAAAGAAGTGTAAAGAAACAGCGTGGTTAACGACGCTAAATAGGTTCAAAAAAGTTGTATAACTACGCTTTTGTGTGAATTAATCATACAAATAAATTATAAAAATAATTAAAAAATCTATTTACCAAAGACCTCTTTACTGTTTATTGTTTATTTTTCAATGTTTCAATTGAAAACTATACATTAATGTATAAATATTTATATAAGAAAACGCACTTTTTTAGGAAGTTGTAAGAAGACATTTGATTTATGCAGTTATCCGTCATTTTCTCGACTGTTCCCGAAAGCACTAGATGTCTGAAAAGAAACTTCATCATGACAGCTTCCTGTTGGTATTTTTAGCAATAGAGTAAGGTACTACAAACTCGACACATTTTTAACACATAAAGAAAGTAAAATGGCTCAGAATTTATGCGTTTTGAAACATTCGCGTACCCAACGACTGACTTCATTCCGTGCAGCACTGATGTATGGACGGCTTGTTGCAAGGTTTTTTTTTCATTTGTCAGCTTTATTCTTTCTAAATTGATTTAAAAATAACTTTTACGTAATTTAATATGTATAACACCACATAAAGGTTTAAGACTTCAATTTTTTTTTCATGAAATAGCCTTACAACAGAAGATTTGTAATACTCAGTACTGCTTCTAAGTAGTATATCTACGATTTCAACTCATGCACTCATTTGATAGTAGTAAAAACATGTGAGTATATTATTTAGGCATATTATTCTTCGCCTCTCTTCATTTTTCTTAAGGCCTAGCTCAAATAAAACAGTTATCTGAATTAGAATCTGCACTAATGAGTCATTTTCTTTAATTTGAAGTGGCACTCACTTTTCACAACACCCTACCGTTTACATGGAGGAAGAATACATAATGACGTAAAATCTACCACCCCTCCACCTCACTACCTTTAGCCCTGATTTCACGTCTATTTTTGTACCACCCAAATCGCTTCTTACTTATTACATCTGATGAAGCTTTACATAAAGTCTTTAAAACGCGTTTGACTTTTAATGGGTTTATTTTATTCTCAATTTAAATGTGATAGGAAATAAAATTGTATGCAATTATTCATGGCTTCAGAGTGATGAAGTAAAGCCAAGTTAGTAGATTGCATATGGGAAGAAAGGCAGCATATTGGTGTTTCCTTTTTTAAAAAAAATCTTATTCATCATATCGTCAAAAAAACTTTGAAACTTTTTAACGGCACAGCTCGTTAAAGGCTTACATTTTTTGGTAACGAATCAATACTCACATACCCTAAATCTAATTTTGTCCCACCGGGAAATCCACTTTCTTTTCATTTTCTAGAACTGCCGGCTTCTGTCCTTGTTCCATTGTGTTTTATTATTTCCCCGGCGGTGGTTCAAAGTATAACGCATTTTACTGCTGCTGCCTACTACTACTACTACTACTACTACTACTACTACTACTACTACTACTACTACTACTACTACTACTACTACTACTACTACTACTACTACTACTACTATCACAATTCTTTCTCTTCTTGGATTGGGAAGATGGAGGCCTTTTCGAGGACTAGCAAACTTCCTTGCAAGAAATAAATTGTTAATGGAGATCTATTTCAACAAAGAAGAAACAAGCAAATGTTTACAATAATACTTTCCCTTTCAAGTATTTTTAGTTTCCGTTCCAAGTGACAAGTGCACTTATATAATATAATACGTATTTCATGGCAAATTATGGCTGAAATTTGTTTTTTTTTTCTTGTCAGTGATAGCTCGTGATACCAATTAACCCGATGATAAATCAATAGTTCCTATGTGGGAGAAATTCTTCCCATGTGAAGAAATTTCCTAGAAAGTGTCGCTTTACCTACAGGCTTACCGAAAGTCCTGACCAATAATTATACCATAGCTGGCACGAGATTTCGCTAGTGTCGTGAGCAAATCTTCGAGCGTTGTCTACATCGCAAATGAGCGCGTGATATTTGGGAAAATACTTTAATATACCAGATTTACATTGTTTGGGAAAAGGTAAAATTTGACTCAATGATTTGTGATTTTCTTTGTATAATCTGCGGCTTTCTAGAGACGAGCGGATATGTCTGAAAATGAGAGAGAGAGAGAGAGAGAGAGAGAGAGAGAGAGAGAGAGAGAGAGAGAGAGAGAGAGAGAGAGAGAGAGAGAGAGAGAGAGAGAGAGAGAGAGAGAGAGAGATTTTTAAGAGAAATATTTTAATTCAAATGAGCTCTTCTGTCGTCTAGATTTAACGATAGCTGCGACCATTTGGTTCAGGGAACATGCTAGGCAGTTAACTGTAGACTTCTGGGTAATAGGACTCAGGCTGGAACTTTTCACCCGAGTACTTTTTCCCCCTCTGTTATGTTGAAAAGGAATCACCGTGATGCTAGGTGTAAAGGCTAAATGGTGAAACGGGTCAAGAAAAGGCTAGAAATAATACAGAAATCGTTGGAAAGAAAAAAATATTTAAATGTTTGATTTTTGCGACTGGATTTCGAAAAACGGAGAGATCTAGTAATTTTTAAAACTCAAATATGCTATCACAGCTTAAAACAGCGTAGATTAGATCTAGACTATAGCTCATGTTAAATTGCCAAAACACTGATTTGTACAGGAGCATTATTGCGTAAAGATTTCGATACATACGGGATTTAAGCTTCAAGGCCTTCACTGCAAAGTGGTAGGTAGTATTCATGCGTTCAAATATTTTCACTACAAACACCAAATAAGGTCTATTGTTGTATTGGAAAAAAAAGGTTGTTTAAATCACGCACACACACCACCACCACCACACGCCACCATCACTAATGAAAATGCAGGTGCCTGGATGTTGCATAATCCAATCTGGACCTTAAATCATTAGCGTATACAACCGGGGAGCGTCGCAATCATCTCTTATAAAATATACAATCCAGTTCATATATAACAGCTAGTGCTATAACGGCACCTCCCGGTATAACAGCACTTTCCCCTCACCCCTTTTTTTCTCCTATTAAACCATAGTAAAAGCTAACTGATATAACAGCACCCATGATATTTCTTTCTGTTATGTTATAACACTGTAGGTAGGCGGAGCTGTTAACTATACGGATAGTGATCAGTTAAAACTGTTAGTCCTTTGCTCAGCAGCCAACCACAGTGCCTCTCAAGTCAGTCAGCAAAGTGCTGTGCGCGGCCATCACTGACAGCACTCCTCTCCTCTTCCTCCATCCCTCTCCCTTTCACTGTCATTATACATTCTGCACTACTTGATACTGATCTACCCTTAGAACTGCCCCCCCCCCCTGGTCTAGACCAGAGTTCAATGCAGACTGATCATGTTAAGTCTGTTGTATTAATTCTTCCCCCCCTGTTTTTAGCTAACTTGTTTTATGTATTAAGAGAGATTGACCTTCTAGTGTGAGCTGAGCTGGTTTCAGCTTGTAACTTCTTCTCACCACCAAAAATGTTTCCTCAAAATCGGACTGCAAAACCTCGGCATGGTATGTTAAAGTTTCGAATAAATTTATTTGATAAAACAATAATTTATTGTCTATCTTTCTTATTGTATATTGTAGTCTTGGTGTTGTCGTCGTCGTCGCCATTATTATTGTTATTATTATTATTATTATTATTATTATTATTATTATTATTATTATTATTATTATTATTATTATTATTATTATTATTATTATTATTATTATTATTATTATTATTATTATCATTAATATTACCATCGAATGTTGCAATAATATGACAAAATTGGAGATCGAACCAAATGAAAAGAAAGTTAAACTTGTTAACTTACAATACATAAATGAGATCAAATAAAGTTCTTCTCTTGACTTCAGTCCTTAGGAGATCCGATAAACCTTTATTAGTCTAATGTGCCCTATCGTTTTTACCTTAACCAGGCTAATGTCGTATGAAAAATTAACATTTTTATCCCAAAATTCCTTTTTTTTCCATTAAATTCGTCTATTCTTTTATAGTAGAAGTTAAAGTAATTGGAAAAAGAAGAAGAAGAAGAAGAAGAAGAAGAAGAAGAAGAAGAAGAAGAAGAAGAAGAAGAAGAAGAAGAAGAAGAAGAAGAAGAAGAAGAAGAAGAAGAAGAAGAAGATTGGGTAGAAAAAAGGGACTGGATAAAATTATCTAGTGTGTTAATTCGAATTCTCAGTTGTTCCCCTTGCCACTGCCATTTGAGGGCCCTACATTAATTTTCATTCGGAAATCTGGACTAAAGATTCTTCCAAAATAATATTTATAGAATCTTATGAGACGGGAAAGGTGAAAATGCTGACAGAGTTGAACAAAAGTTGATAAATTTTTACCTCGAGTCAAACCAGATGGTGTTCTTTACCTGATTTTACTCATACACTTTTTAACTAGGCTTCGATTTCCCTACAGTGGATGCTGGTTGTTGATCTTGATGGGATGGGTATTTAAACGGATCTGGTCATAATTGTTGTAATGTTTGGCGTTAACCATGCAAATATTTATAATGATATTGTGTTTGATTTCCCAAGTAAATTTTGTGAGCCTTTAGATTTAAAAAAAAAAACGTTTTCACAAAAATTAGTGGTATGACTGGCATGACCTTGATTGTAAGTCCGTTCGAATAGTTGCAATAAAATTTTATAGTTCAGTCACGACAATGTTTGAAAGACACCAAGAAGGTAATCTAACCGATTCCTGGCTGAATCACCAGGCCGAAAAGTCGACTCAACTTCATCCTTGGCTCACAGAAAGCCCTCGTCTCCACAACCAAGTGAGTTCTATTAGGCCTAATGATTTTTCTCTCTCAAAATAATAATGTTCGGCATAGGCTCCTGAATAGATAATCATTAATATCAACTAAAAGTCTGAAAATAATAGAATGCCGTTTTCCCCCTCTCCTCTAGGACTAAGGTAGAGAGGTGTATCTGTGAGATGTTCACATTGAACCTCATCACCAACGCTGGTCAGAGGCGATCTGCAGATAATTATATGGACCAGACCTTATCACTTTTAGTCTATCACTACTGTTTTCGTTACATAAAATTATATAAAACAATTTTTTTTAATAAAAGCAGGATTATATGAAGTTTTATCCTCAATGAACACTTCAAACAAACTTGTTGAGTTGGCGATTGTGGAGAGCTAGACACTAAGTCTAATGGCAGCGACTAAGCCTGCTTAAAAAATGATCAGGATTATTCATTATCGGATTAAAATGCAGGTTTTAGTTGATACTTAATCTAACTATAAATTTCAAGGTCGAGATTATAATACTCATAATAAGCCGAGATTGTTATAAAGGTAGCAGTCTTTTGAAGGATGTTAATCTCGGTCGAGTCTCTGACAGTTCAAGGGAAATTACTGCGGCAATTTATGACTTAGGTGTCGGTGGCTGACCTTTAATTTTGTCAGCCTTCTCAGCTTTGACTTGATCCCGTGTATCTTACTTTCTCGGTCTATCTTCTTATTCTTTTTTTTTCTGTGTGGGTATCTGTAAGAAAAATATTTCCGTTCGGCTGTACATTTAATCGCTCATTATTCCTATTTTTTAGTTCTTTAATTAATTTTCTTTTCATAAAATTATGTGTCATTCTATCGTTCATCTCTCCCCTCCCCACCACTGTTCTTACCTGTCGGTCTCTGGCAGTTTGTCATCTCTCTCTCTCTCTCTCTCTCTCTCTCTCTCTCTCCCCCACCCAAAAAAAAAAAAAACAACAACCAAAAAACAAAGGAAAAAACCCAAAACAAACAACAAAAAAATCAAACAAATAAACAAAAACAAAAACAAAAAAAAAACAACAACAAAGAAAACAATCTCTCTCTCTCTCTCTCTCTCTCTCTCTCTCTCTCTCTCTCTCTCTCTCTCTCTCTCCATCTCTCTGTGTGCGACTACTGTAATCGATCAAATTATACCTTCAATTCTCACCTTCGATACCAAGTTGTCGCAATAATTCTCACAAAGATGTCCCAATTTCTGTAAGTGGTTTCATTAAAGTGAGATTGGGCACAGGAAGGAAGAATGTAATTTGGTGTTCAAATCCCCCCGGTCTGTCCTATCTGACCTGACAAAACCACTCAAACTAGGAAATGAAGAAAATTACGGAGTAGTCAAATGAAGCCTTTAGAGCATCATTATAGAGAAGACGCGAGGCGTGTACTTTAAAGATAAGGTGAGATAGGTGTCTACGTCTTAAGAGTGTGGCTGAGCACAAGAACCAGAGGGTGAAAAAAAGAGGTGTGATTTGGAGATTTCAGGGAAGGAAAAGGAGTTTTACTTTAATGGAAATGGGAACTAGGAAACCTAAAAAAAAAAAAAAAAAAAAAAAAAAAAAAGAAAAAAGAAAAAAGAACTAACGAGAAAAAAGCATCATTGGAAGTTAAGTCTAACCTGAAATAAAGTGTGGAAACGGTAATGACGCATCCACTCAAACACTAATAACACACGAAAACTTGAATTTGAAACAAGAGATGAAAGCGTGAAGGAGATATCTCCTACCAGAAATTGATAATTAAAGATTAAGGCGTGGTGGAAGGGACTAGAATCGATGGACAATTAAAATTTCGTTAGAAAACAACATTGTTTATTAGATGACACGTTTTCAAGAGGGGTTAGGGGATAGAGTTGGAAAGAGGAGACGGTACATTAACTAGCAATGACTGTATCTTCTTTGGGTTCACTGAAATTTCAACCTGAACGCTACTAAATCTATCTTTATGTGAAAATACAAAAGACAAAAATCAATATTTTCTACCTGTCCTGTAAAACTGCATGAATCTCTCCTTTTTCGACCTCCGCCGCTAACCTTGATCTTTCTGACCGTAATTGAATCCCTGGCTTGATTAATTAAGAATGAGAATCAATCGCAATTTCTAAGACTCGGTACTACGATGTAATGATATTCAATGGTCCTGGAGTATCACCAAAAGATTAAGTTTGTTTGCTGACTTGGCCTTTAGGTTCCTTCTACACAGCAGATACCGATTAGGAATGAAACCCACGCCGTATCGATTGATATTAAAAGCGGGCGCCAAATCTAATGATATACATGTAGGTACTTGTAATAACTTTAGCGCGTCACGATCCATGCAGAAGTGGAAGTTTCAGAGGAGCAGACAATATATATATATATATATATATTCCTTAAAAAGCTAAGATAAAAGAAATTTTTATGGTTTTGGTTTGCCGCATAAAATTTCAATTGTAAAAATGCACTTCGATTCTATATGCTCTTTTTTCGTGAAATAAAAAAAAAAAAATAAAAAAAAAAATGCTCACTCTTATAGATCTAGTCACTTTTTATCTTTTCGGAATAAATGATACAATGTCATTAGTAATAAATTTTAAGGCCTCCATGTCAGGTTATCTATTGCTAACTGTGTAAGGTGCTCAATTGCTGTGGTATGTAGTTTTTTCTAAATTGACTCAACGTGTTATACGTTTTTTATTGCGAATTGTTTGAAGGCTGCGCGCGTTACCGGTCTTTTATCTTCTAATTCATTTGGAAATTTGCGATTAAAATCTAATGCACCAAGGTGTGGGCTATCTTTAGTCATCTCTTTTTAGCTCCTCCCCGGCCCCGGCCCCGGCCCCTTCCCCCCTCTACCTGGATATCTCTATCTCATCTCTTTCCTTCAGTACTTTTACCGTTGTCTCTCACGTTCGCCTTACCTTTGAACAAACTGTTATCCTACTCACTATCTTTTGAATAGGCCCTACACAAGCCCATGCCTCCCTCTGTTTCTTTGTCTGTCTGTCTGTCTATCTGTCTGTGTTTCTCTCTCTCTCTGGCACTGTCTGTGTCTGTGTCTGTTTCTCTATCTCTAACTATCTACCTGCCTTCATCTCATTCACTTCGTCTTTTCTCTATTTTGGGTCGGTCGCTCCCCAACCCCACGTCCCCTCTCTCTCTCTCTCTCTCTCTCTCTCTCTCTCTCTCTCTCTCTCTCTCTCTCTCTCTCTCTCTCTCTCTCTCTCATACACACTGTCTGTGTCTGTTCCTCTATCTCTAACTATCTACCTGCCTTCATCTCATTCACTTCGTTCTTTTCTCTATTTTGGGTCGGTCGCTCCCCAACCCCACGCCGGCCCCCCTCTCTCTCTCTCTCACTCTCTCTGTGTCTCTATCTCTATCTCCCACTTTATTTCTTTCCCTCTCACTCTCCCATTCTTCCTACTAGTCAATCCACCATCCGTATCCGTGCCCAGCCGATCACATTGTATGATGATTCCTCCGTGTTCCCCAAGCTGAGTCAACGAGCAGACACCCTTGTCCAACAGGGCTTTAATCGATTCCCTATCCTCCCAGTAGATCTTTTCTCTGACAAAGTAAACGACCAGACAGTCATACAATCATCAATCGGATAGGGATAAACGTTTGTAATTATGCTACAAAAGCGACAGATGGCCATTACGTGTATTTTTATCAAAATTAAAAAAAGGCAGTCCTCTTGTCTGAAGTAATGTGAGGAATGCTTAGTTCCTATACTGAACTTTCCGTAGAGGCACCCACCACATCAACTTCAAATTATTCATATGTACCTATGGTTGTAATGAATGAACGCAGCAAAATGTTTCAACAAAATTGTTTCAAGAGGTAAATAAATTTGGCACGAAAACAAAAAGAAGAATACGACATAGTAAAATAATACCCCCCCCAAAAAAAAAAAAAAAAAAAAAAAAAAAAAAAAAAAAAAAAAAAAAAAAACAAAAAAAAAAAAACACAAAAAAAAACAAACAAACAACAACAACAAAAAACAAACAAAAAAAAAAAAAAAAAAAAAAAAAACTACAACAAAAAAAACTCACCAATACATCGCACATTAACTATAGTACATTTAGTTATATCTATTGCTAAAACCATCTTGGCTTTTCCTTTAACTTTATCCATCTCAAAGTCACTCAGTGTCAAATCTATCACACACACACACACACAAAATATGAGCAACAAAGTTCACACTGCCTATATATATATATATGCAAGCATTTCCCAATGAATAACGCAGAGTCCAGTTTCGTCAGTTTCAACATAGTAGAAACTTTTATTTCAAATTGCATGATTATCACATTCGTATGCCCATTTAAAGCATTACAGGTAAGCATGTATTTTGCTCCCGATAAGCACCAATAGAAGATCGAGTCCAGGCTGGTATATCTAATTTATCATTTCCGCGAGACCGCTCCAACATTCAGAGGTCTGGATAATCCTATAAAACAATGATGATATTATCTGATCCAACATTAAGCATGGTAATATATTAAAGATGCAGGCACAATATTGACATTAAATTAATCGACACGCTTCAAAATTGCTTACTATCAGGAACACAATGAAGTCTCTCATTCGTTTTCTTTAATTTCCATGCTTTTCGATTTAAATTAGTTTAGAACATATTCCTTACCACAGAAAAGGCTACTTTTATACTTCTAGGAGTAAGGTATTCAGTTAGTTGAAGGAAAGTGTAGATGGAAATGTGTCAGGAGTAGGGTATTCAGTTAGTTGAAGGAAAGTGTAGATGGAAATGTGTCAGGAGTAGGGTATTCAGTTAGTTGAAGGAAAGTGTAGATGGAAATGTGTCAGGAGTAGGGTATTCAGTTAGTTGAAGGAAAGTGTAGATGGAAATGTGTCAGGAGTAAGGTATTCAGTTAGTTGAAGGAAAGTGTAGATGGAAATGTGTCAGGAGTAGGGTATTCAGTTAGTTGAAGGAAAGTGTAGATGGAAATGTGTCAGGAGTAAGGTATTCAGTTAGTTGAAGGAAAGTGTAGATGGAAATGTGTCAGGAGTAGGGTATTCAGTTAGTTGAAGGAAAGTGTAGATGGAAATGTGTCAGGAGTAGGGTATTCAGTTAGTTGAAGGAAAGTGTAGATGGAAATGTGTCAGGAGTAGGGTATTCAGTTAGTTGAAGGAAAGTGTAGATGGAAATGTGTCAGGAGTAGGGTATTCAGTTAGTTGAAGGAAAGTGTAGATGGAAATGTGTCAGGAGTAGGGTATTCAGTTAGTTGAAGGAAAGTGTAGATGGAAATGTGTCAGGAGTAGGGTATTCGATTAGATGAAGGAAAGTACAGACAAAAATGTGTCAGGAGTAGGATTTTCAATTAGTGGAAGAAAAGTGTAGACGGAAATGTGTCAGAAGTAGGATATTCAATTAGTTTAAGTTAAAGGAAAGTGCAGACGGAAATGTATCAAAGTAAATGCTAAGTTCAATTTCATTATTATCTAGAAAGATAAAAAAAGGAAAAGCAATGAAGGAGATCAAATGCCTTATTTTTATAACAAAATAATATTGAGATATGCTGGCTTAAGGAGGGCCTTTTTCCAAAAAAAAGTACCGCAACTATTAATTTTTTATGTTTTACAATGTGAGATATGTATTTATATATCTGAAAAAAAAAACCAACTAATTTTTGTTAAAAATGGACTTCAATTAAAACAGAAAAAGCAAATAAACAAATAATAAGGCAACATATAAAATGTTAACAGTTAAAATATGGCATAAAAATGGCCACTGTAATAAGACTTAAAGTAAGATAAGCAACAAACTGTACTTTCAAGCAACTGAAAACAACAACTAAACTACTGCACGCAATTCCAAACAGCACTTTAATTATCCACACCGATTAGAATTAAGTCAAATAAGTACTTATATAACCTTGACACACGTGTTATTACACACTATCGCGTACAATGTGATGATTCTCTCTGCCAACAAAGCAAGCACGAAGAAGACTAAGAGGAAATACCCAAAGATATTTAGTTCTAGGACGAAAAATAACCTTCTCCAGTATAAGCAGAGAAAGTATAGAATAAATTCTTTATCATGACAAATCGGAACGGCTTACATACTGTTTAATACATTCCTTACCTTATAAAAAATGTATAATATGGCAGCACGAAAATATCACGAATTGCTAATTAGGTAGAACTGGCACTACTGCACATTATTTCTCACAAGGTCCTTAATGGGATGTATTCTGATTTTGATTTTAAATGAATGTGAAGAATGTCCAGCTTTTATCACACCAAAAGTACACCTGAAAAAATATAGCGTAAAATAATTTCTTCATTAAACGTGTCTACGCACATTTTAGAAACACTCTTCCTACTTGTATTTGGAAATACAACATCCAAAAACAAACCATTGAACCTCATTATACATCACAATGCCGCTGTGTGCGGTGTTTTCATAGATCTTTATCATTCCTCTACTTCCAGTTATTTTTTTTTTGTTCTCTAGATATGGTAACACAAAATACCGTGAAGCTGTCTACATTGAGCGCCATTTTCACCGTTCACTATTTATGGATGAATGGTCGATCGTGCAAGAAAGGAGCACTCCTGCCTCTTATGACTGATGGAGATCGAGATATGCATACAAAGAGACGTAGATTTTTTTTCTCGCAAACAAATGAGAATTTTCAAACATAATTTCAAAATTGAATTATTCGGTACAATGTTTTTCTTTTGAGAAGCCCCTTGGTTAAAAAAAAAATGATAAAAGGCTTGGGCTTGCTACTTGCCTTGCACTAACTTGTAGCATCCAGTAACTTTTGAGAAGAAGTGAACGGTTTTGTCATCGATGTGGCTGATCGATGAACGACGTAAATGAAGGTTGGCAAAGCGACACGATGAGTGATGAAGCCTAAAACATAATTACTATTGGACAGAGTTGTGTAACATGTGGCTATACTTCACAGAGATCTGCAACAATAGAGGTCTGAAGTTGACACCTATATAACTTTGTACTGTCCGCATCTGAAAAAAAAAACAAAAAAAAAAAAAAACAACCTCAGCGCACAGCACAACGCTGCACTGAACAATTCAGTGTGCAAGATAACCAAAGATGGTGAGGTCAGACGCCAATAAGGAAGGAAGCGAGATAGACGCGGAATATTCTGCCGAAGTCGTCAACTGTATTCACATCAAGGTGCTGCAAGTCGTCCTGGGGCGTGTGCCAAACCGTCGGGAAGGGCGTGGAGATGAGGTGAACAACAGGAACACCTGGACCAAAGTTATGAAAATCTGCATAAGCACAGAGCTGATAAAAGAAGGATCTAGATCTTTAAAATACACGGATCTAGTAGCGCTTATATGATACCATTCAAACGACAGGAACATCTGGAATAATACATAGTTAATAACATGTGCATAAGAATAGGACTTAATATGAAAGAAGGATAAATCTAGGCCTATGAGATACATGGAAACAGGCTATTGAATGATAATGATACCGGGTAAGATAAAGTAGAACTTGGGCAAGACAAGTTTCATACACGATTATCACAAGACGCTCCAACGCTAAGGAAAGCAACAACAAAAAAACAAAAAACAAAAAACAAAACAAAAAAAAACAACAAACAAACGCGCACGCCCATACAAACACACCTTAGATATAAGAAGCAATATATGTCAATACATCGGTCAACGATTACAGTAACAAAAGGGCGAACCTAACGTTTAAAAGCTCCGTGGTGAGTTTAAGAATTTTTAAACGAGACTTTTGTAAAGATAAGTTAGTTTCACCGCTCCTCACCTCTCTGAAGGAATGGTATATGATCGTCCTGTACTTGTGAGGTCCTCCCGTAGGGCTGGAAGATACTTTGTCGGTAAACTGATGTGAGATATCCACTTTCTCCCAAACATCGTTCTGATGAAAGCAACACACACACACACAAAAAAAAAAAAATAAAAAAAAAATAAAAAAATAAAAAAATCAAGATTTTTAGTTCCTCCTCTTCTCCATCTGTTTTTCTCTTCATTTACCTTTTCCTCTATTACTACTACTACTACTACTACTACTACTACTACTACTACTACTACTACTACTACTACTACTACTACTACTACTACTACTACTACTACTACTACTACTACTACTACTACTACTACTACTACTACTACTACTACTACTACTACTACTACTACTACTACTACTACTACTACTACTACTACTACTACTACTACTACTACTACTACTACTACTACTACTACTACTACTGATGCTGCTGTTATTATTACCATAACAGCTTGAACAATTAGAATTATTCCTTGTATGTCTGTAACAGCTTTACTGTTTTAGCCCTGCAAGATTCAATTTACCTATATTGACAAGGGTGTTAAAGTCGGCAGCCGTGTTGGAGAAATGATTAGCAAATTTTGTATCACTCGTACCGATTAGATCCAACAACACGAACAGATCCTGGCGAAAAATAATAAAAACGATTTGTAGCGAGAGAAAAAAGAAAGCAATAATTGGAGAAAGAAGCAGTTTCTATGGAGAAAGAGAGGGAGATAGACAAAGATGGAAAGAAGAAAAGAGACGTTAAGAGAAGAGGGAAGAGGAAGATAGACTAATAGGCCTAGATAGATCGATAGATAGATAAATAGAGAGAGAGAAAGAGAGAGAGAGAGAGAGAGAGAGAGAGAGAGAGAGAAAGAAAGAAAGAAAGAGAGAGCAAATAGATAGACAAATAGATAGACTAACAGTCATACAGAGAGGGAAAAGAAAGAGAGAGAGAGGGAAAAGAAAGAGAGAGAGAGAGAGAGAGAGAGAGAGAGAGAGAGAGAGAGAGAGAGAGAGAGAGAGAGAGAGAGAGAGAGAGAGAGAGAGAGAGAGAGAGAGAGATGTGGGAGGATAAACGTGCAGAAATAGAAATTTTTGGGCTTTGTCAAAATGTTTTTTGTAAGGACCAAGGCCAAGTTCTTGACCGCAACTCATGGAGAGAGAGAGAGAGGCGGTTAGAAGGAGCAAAATTAGTGGAAAGGATATAGGAAACTTAAAAAAAAAAAGAATAAAGAAAGGGAAAGTGAGAGAGAAAATTGTGCAATTGTGTGCGTTACTGTTATGGCGGCAAACTAAAAATATCAACTGCCTGAGAGGAGCTGGATACATAAAAGTTTACTGGCGTATAATTGTATGAGCAAATATATCTTAATGAACTATTAGTGCATTCAGTATATTATATTTAACCTTTAAATGCTAGTTTTGGAGCATAATAAACTTTAAAAGAAAACCAAAAGAATATCTACCATGAAATAAAGCTTATAAATTCAACATTGACTTCAAAACCTTTTAGCTGATTATCAGCAATAAACAAAATTGGCATCAAATAAAACACTTTCATGTTAAGGTATGGATAAAACAAACAAATAAACAAAAATAAATAAAGTGAAATGGAAAAAAAAACCCAACAAAAACCCATTAAAAACAAAACAAATAATACAAACAAGTTTAAAGAAAACAACTCTTAGCAATCCATAAAATAGAGCTGCTCATAGAGTACAAATCAAGCTGGATTCTATAATTATATTGATGCTATGTACAATGAGAGTAAACCAGCGAATTTTTCTTTTTCATAAGCTTCAACCACTCAACGTGAGCCGAGAATTTAGCTTTCTGTTTCACAAGGTCATTATCAACAGTTTTATCATTTTCGGTATTAGTTGCTGGAGATAAGATAAATATACTAATTAAGAAAGCTGAAAAAATTGTTCTGAATAAGCTATGCCAACTCTCGAATATCTCATTGAAAACGTGTCAACGAAAAAATTAACATCAAAGACACGGTTTCTTAACTTGCTAGATTTTTAAATTACATCTCGTTCAACCTAAAGCAAACTTTGACATCGGAAGTTAATCTTGCCCTACTCAGAAGTTGATGGTAGCTGAGTATTTTAAAACTCAATTACATGCTTAGTTTCAGTCTCCTTCCATTATGAATTATGATACATCTCTGCTCTTTTCCCATCAGCGTGGCCACTGGAGCGAACTAGTCAAAGGCGTGCCTCCGGGGACATAGGAGCTGTGCAGTCTTGCCCGTTACCCGTCAGCGAACTAATCGAGGAAGGGCGCCTGTGAGAGTGATGACCATGCTGGTAGATGGTCCACTCCGGAGCTGCTTGATCCCAACTCAGCATTCCCTCCCTCCCACCATCCTCTCTCTCTCTCTCTCTCTCTCTCTCTCTCTCTCTCTCTCTCTCTCTCTCTCTCTCTCTCTCTCTTATCCCGCTTTAGAAATATAACATTTTTATACCTTTTTTTTTTATCTCGTGCTACTAATGGTTCTATTTTTTCATTCAAGAGAAGAGCAGCCAATCGGAGCAAACCGAACAAGGTTGAAAGCTAAGGTACCGCCCTCTTAGAAGTTTATTTTTGCCATTAAGCGCAAACAGGAAGAGAGAGAGAGAGAGAGAGAGAGAGAGAGAGAGAGAGAGAGAGAGAGAGAGAGAGAGAGAGAGAGAGAGAGAGAGAGAGAGAGAGAGAGAGAGAGAGAGAGAAGACGTTATTCAATGCTTCTTCTGCTACTGCGGATAATGATGATGATGATGATGATGATGATATCGATCGTTATGATGATGATAATTACGATTAAGACGAAGAAAACATTGCTTACAATATTCTGCAACCTATTCTGAGCTGTAGGATCATTTGTGTCTGGGGTATTTGACCAGATCTGTGCCAAGTGTCGCGAGCCGTACAGAGAATCGTAACTGCTCCACCGCCAAAAGGCTTCCTCGCCATCGAAGAAGATAAATTGGAAGCTAAAATCCTGCAAAAAAAGGAAAAAAAATTTTTTTCATTCATCCCAAGACAACAAAAAAGAATTTACAGTTTTAAGAACTATTGTAATCATAAGTAGAAAATAGTTTAGAGTACCAATGTCTTAATAAATGACACTAGAATCCATTTCAAATAAAAATGAAATCGAAAAAAAATCACCTTAAACTATTAAAAGGCAATGTTAGTAGCCACTGCAGTAGCATTTTTATTGGTAAAAGACTGATTGGTAATAGTAGAAGTATTTGTAGTTGTAGCGGCGCTAATAATTAGCTTAATAATAAAAGTGAAAGTACTAGTAGTAAAAGTAATAGAAGTAATAGTAATGGAAATGAAGCAGCAGCAGCAGCAGCAGTAGTAGTAGTAGTAGTAGCAGCAGCAGCAGCAGTAGTAGTAGTAGTAGTAGCAGCAGCAGCAGCAGCAGCAGTAGTAGTAGTAGTAGTAGTAGTAGTAGCAGCAGCAGCAGCAGCAGCAGTAGTAGTAGTAGTAGTAGTAGTAGCCGTAGTAGTAGTAGTGGTGGTGGAGCAGCAGCACTAGAATAGAAGTAATAATTTTGGGAAGATTAATTGAGACTTAAAGTGAAGGTACAAAGAAAAATGTTAATAATCTGTACAGTAATGATGATGTGAGTGCTGATGTTTTACTGTTCTAGATTCTCTGTTATGAATCTGTTAAAATGTCTTGTCTTTTTCCTCACTTTAGAGAATCCAACATAATCAAAGAGTACCAGATGTATAGCAAACTACCTCGGGCAGTTCTGGTTGTTTCCATCAGAGATCTACATCGCTCTAGCTCTTAAAGGAAGGAACTTGAGACTTGATAAGGCTGCCTGCCTTTGACACGTGTAAAGATCAATTTTGTGAAACGGTAGATATGTGGTATTCTATGGCAACGTCGAAGGGATTTGGAGCGTTGTTTTGGATATTGATATAGTGTATGTGAACGAAATTTTGATAAGTCTTTCGGCTTTTGATAAATGTGAGTTGGGAGCCAAAGTTTATGTCGAGAAATATATTGTGGCTCTATTCGTTTAAAGATCAATGTCGCAATGCATGTAGGTTTTGTAATATTCAGTTAATTACGTAACACATTTCAGAAATGGAAAGGAAGCTGTAGAAATAAGAACAATAGCCCTCACAGACGAAAAAAAACTAGATTTTAAAAAGATGAAAACAAAAAGATGACGGATCTCTGTGAGTTAAAATGCATTAAAATTTGAAAAAAAAAAAAAAGAACGGAAAACCCCCCAGATAAAACCTGGTCAGAATTAAATTCTCGCAAAGCAGAATACAAATGTTTTGAGTATCAAATTCATTTAGCCAAAATAAATGGAAAGAAAAATTATTTTTCGCACGTGAACAAACTTGCTCTATATCTGTAACTTTATATATTTTGATAATAGCTTGAAGGTCAAGATATCTATAGAAAACTTTGCAGCCCGAAAGATTTTTTTTCATAAGTTCATAGCATTTCTTACAACCACTTAGAATCAAGGTAGAGAAAGTTTTGAAGTTATCATTCGTATTCCTAAAATCTCTAATAAAATATAACAAGCCTCGGTCTATACATTATAATAAAAAAAATCCACAAATATAATTTCAATACAGAAAAAGCCTAAATATGATTTTAGAAAATTCATTATGATTACAAGTTACTAGGAAAATTAAAAAGTGATATAGATAATTCTTATAATTTTGATTCGTTCCAAAGTTTAAAGTTGGAAAATAAGAACAGTTATTACGTTGAAGACACAGAGAGGAGAGAGAAAAAGTTCTAGAGAACGAGAGAATAAGAACAATAGAGGCATAAGCATATATATCAGAGAGAAATACAAAAAAAAAGAGATAGAGATAGAGGCAGGGAGAGAGAAAAAGAAAGAGAGAGAGAGAGAGAGAGAGAGAGAGAGAGAGAGAGAGAGAGAGAGAGAGAGAGAGAGAGAGAGAGAGAGAGAGAAATTCTGAGAGAAAGAGATAATGAGAGTTAGAAATAGGTAAAGAGACAAGGAAGAGGTTCGAAAGCAAGAAAGGAAAAAGAAAACAAAAGAGAACAAGGTCTGATTGGAAGGAGAACTATAACAGTCGACGTAAGAATAAAAAATGTTTAGAATAATTGAGACAAAAGGAGAAAAAAGACCTGATGTAATAAAGTTATATAATAGAGGGAAGTTGTATTGGGAAACGATAAGATGAAATAAGGCTCAACTAGTAAGAATAATAGAACAATCAATAAAACACGAAATAGAGCATCAAGGGTCTGCCCACTAGGGGATAGACTGAAGGGCACTGATTCTGCTTATGACGGGGCTTCTACAATCAATAACCACCCGGCAATCACAGAAATCTGAGCCGCGATTCGGAAACCCTCTAGTACACTCTGCCGTGTCTTTCAAAACTGGCTTATTTCCATCCTGGGAGGTCCAGAGATTTAATAACCGACAGGAATAACCTACATGATGTTTGATAGAAACAGCGAAGCCGGCAAAGACGATATAGGCATTCACTTCTCTCTCTCTCTCTCTCTCTCTCTCTCTCTCTCTCTCTCTCTCTCTCTCTCTCTCTCTCTCTCCCCTCCAAATGAATCTAGTGAATTGAAAGGTCTTGTAGAAATATCTATAACCCTACTCAAATAGCTCGTTCGTTTACCGTTGTTTGGCTTTTTGTCAAAGATGTAATAATTCTATTTACGTATTCCCACATGTCAAAAGCAGATTGGATTCTACTGAAAAGTTTTGAAATAATTTTGAAATAGCTTTTTCATATTTCATATTATTAAATTTTGAAAATTGCGAATTTTTTCTTTTTCTTTTTCTTTTTTTTTTTTTTTCAAATTCCGTTCCATCGGCTTGTCAAAGACAGATGAATCTGTTCTGAAGTAAGAACTCAGACCGTGAATGTGAAGTAAATAAAGCAAGCTACTCTCAATGTGATTAACAGGTAGAGGGGAGTTGAGACTTTGGGGCTCTCGCAGTCGTAGGTTATTTTATTAAAATAATAATAGTAAGAAAACAATAAGAATAGTTAACTGGTTTTGTAAAATCCAAATCTATTTACATATTTTCTTTAACTCTTTATATACTTTGTTATTTTATGGGTTTGGACTGAATTAATTTTCTTAATTGTAAAGAGCAATGAAATATGTAGCCAGTATGAGTGAGCCGATATATCATCAAAAAGTCCATTTACATAGGTTATATCGCCTAAAAGTAGGTAAAGAGACATTCATTATCATCTAATTTTAAACAAATGCGCGGGTACAAATTCTTGCAAGGCAGTGCACTTTTATGCACTTAATGCGAAAACCAGCAACTTTCTAATAAGCGTTTAAAAGGATTAAAAAACAGATTGGGAAAGTGTAGAATTAGTCGATTTCCTTTATTATTAAAAGCATTTCGTGGAGTGTTTTACAATATTTTTGTATTACTTTCATTGGCCAAAGTAAGCTTATTTAAAAAAATAAATCTTCATCCAGAGGAAACATCCCAACTCTAGACTCATTTACCTTCAATATTTGAGGTCTCTCATGAGTTGCTGTCAAGAACTTGGACTTGGTCCTTACAAAAGCATTTTGACACAGCCCAAAATTTTCTCTATTTCTGTACGTTTATCCTCTCTCTCTCTCTCTCTCTCTCTCTCTCTCTCTCTCTCTCTCTCTCTCTCTCTCTCTCTCTCTCTTTGACCTCCCATGTTCGTTTAAATCACATGACATAAAACAACCATCAGGCCCTTCCTGTTCCGGCAGGGCGGTGTGATAATGGCGTCGGCACCCGAACTTACAAGCGAGGTCGATAGGTCGAGTGACGCAATTTCCTTTTGGTTGACGTGTGAAGAAGTCATAAGTTTGGATTGATCTCTCCCTGGCTAACTCTGAGGTGTTTTTTTTTTTTTAGACCTCCCACGTTTGTGAAAAACAATGTTCAGTTTTGACACTTGTCTTGGTAAATAATAATTATATCTAACAAATTTGCTACACGCTGAAACAGCAAAGGAATCGTCAAGGACTTGTTATGTAGCCGACTACACGTGACTTTAGCAAAGCGGCTGAGACAAGCAACTTACATAAGGTAAAAATTCTTAAAAGCTGATTAATCGATAATGTTAACACACGAAGGAAATGAGTTCTATCATTCAACTGACTAGAGACAGTCCTACGTTTAATAAAGTATTATGGCATTATATAACCAGGTTTGTCGTCTGACTTGATTTAATAACATTGCCAGTTAGTTATTAAACTAACGCAGTGCTGTTTGCTTTTTCAAGTTAAAAGGAATAAAATGTGCTTTGTAAGACTCAGAAAGAAATAAAAGCATAAAAGTAAACACATACATGTCTATGAATTAATACATAAAAGAAATAAGGTCCGATTATAATGTTCTTCTCTCTATGAGCTACAGATTGAGCGCAAATGATTTCAAAATCAATGGGAGGCTGGAATTACTTGGATATCAATTTCCGCCGACAAAATTTTGATATCGTCACAAATTATTCTGATCATGTCAGCTTGAATATAAGAAGAGAGAAGCTTCAGTGATCCATAGCATGTTTCGGGTGAAAACCGTAGTCTTTGCTTAACGAGAATCGTCAAGTTTCTGGCAGGTTTGATTGGCAACCTGATACATGTACCTGACAGACTGCTTCCGTAATCAGACCATGTTGCTTATTTTGAATTTATCAGTACAGGAAGAGAAAAATACGGGACTGGAATATTATTAAAAAAATGTCCGTTAGGGGCAAAGAAAAAGAAAGAGTTAAAGAGAAAATAGAATATATATATATATAAGACAAAATACAAAAAAACTGTGAACAATCAAAATCAAACAAAACTTTGAAAAAAAAAAATTAAAATTAAAATATCGAAAATCTTTCACCTAAAGTGTTTAGTGATTTTCAAAAGTCGACCACAATAGCGATGTTTTTTTCTATAAAAGTATGTAGGTCGAAAATAAGTTCCGGTGACCTCTCTTTTAGGGCATACTTGTCTTACGCATCATCAAACTGTTCTTAACTCTTTATGCATTATGTGTAAAAAAAATTTTAGAAAAAGTTCTGCAGGAACTTGTGCAGAATTTTTTTATCTGCTATATCTAAGACTGGTCAATGATAAGCTGCCATTTAAATGAAGAAATTCATTAGCGAAAGGTATGAAAATTTGCATGTAACCCCCACCCCCAAACCTTACAAAAAAAAAAAAAACAACAACAACAACACCCCTCCCCCCTTTAAAAAACAAAACAAAAAACAAAAAAAAAAAAACCTTGATAAATTTAATCATCATAACTGACACCGAACACTAGGAAAAAAAAAGAATGAGTAGGGAAATTTTATACCCGTCCTTTACTAGCTATACCATTAAATGTATGTGAGTGCATGTAAACATGGCCTCATTAATTCACAATAGTGTGATCTCTAGGTGCAAGCATTCATACCCCACAAGGCACTAATTTCATCACTAGGCAAAGCAATACTGCTTCACAAACCATCTCAGTGGGAGTTCCTTCTATCACTCTTCATTCTTTTTTTCTTCTCTTGCCCCAACTTTCCCTTCCCTCCTACTGTCTATATGTTCATTTGTCAATCTTTCTGTCTGAGTCTGCCTGCATATCTATTTTCCACATCTCTTTCTGCTCTCTCTCTCTCTCTCTCTCTCTCTCTCTCTCTCTCTCTCTCTCTCTCTCTCTCTTTCTCTTTCCTTTCTCTGCTTGTCTCATATCAAGAAAAAAGGAAGAATATGGAGGTGGACAGCTGAATTATCCTTGTCTACTGGTTTAGAGATTCTGTTATAGTCCTGATCATCGCACATTACCGGAGACAGTAACTTGTTGGCACTAGAGCAGGATTACCAAGTTTCGGAGTGGGAAAGACCGGAAATTTCTCACCAAGTCTATCTGTATCCAACATGGGAAAAAAACCTTGATAAGTTTTATGTAAACCTTGAAAGGACATTTTCCTCATTGAACTAACGCTGGTTATTTAAAAAACTCTAAAATGAGTGATGTTTTGGAAACAGCCGGAGTTAACATGAAATGCAGCAGGCAAAATTGTTTTCCTCTTAAAGAAATAAATAATTTTAAAAAATCTTGGAGAAAAAAGTAACACAACGTGTTCGATACGATAGAGTCTTTTAAAATTGATTGTATCTCCCTGTTTATCTAAAAGAGATTGATGGGTTGGAAAAAGTACATATATGTACAATTTTTGGTTTCATATTAGGAAAAAAATTGCTAAGTAGTTAACTGTAAAATGTCTTATTTACGGAAACTATTTTTTTCATGACAATGCTTTTCAGTAGGAAATATTTGCAGGAAAAAGAAGCCAGGGTAATGCAGGTATTACTAGTATGTATTGATGGCGTGCGAAGCAATATCTTTGTGAAATATTTTTATTTCAAGGTTTTATACAGAACCATTCGTAATATTAATTTGCAACGTTTTGTACCATTAACAATTGATAGTTAAAAAAATCTCTCAATCGGCGTTTCGTAGCTTTGATTCTTCCAAACCCAACGTCAAACATGAAAGTAAAAGAAAGAAGTGAGACTAGATTTAGTTGAAGAGAACTTATGGCTAGATTAAAAATAAAGGATTCCTTGGAGAACAAGCTGAAACGAATGGCTTTATTTTGACTGTGTAGGGACATTGTCTTATCGCACTTTCCGAAAACATATCAACAGTTCTGTCTATCTGTCTGTCTGTCTCTTATGGCGATGAAAAGTAAAAATTTCGGTTGTCGGGTTTTGTTGCTGAGTAGATTTTATGAAAATTCGACTGAAGATATTAGGAGCGCTACACAGCCATAAAAATGTCAGGAAATATAGCTAACTTACACTCAAATGGTTCGTCTGTGCGTCCATAGCCATCTGATTGATGCGTCTGGCCGAGTCAAGCATGATAGCACAGGGCACAGCCGAGTCCGTGGCTGCTACAAATGGAGTGGCACCTGGGGAATAGAGAGCGGGTGGAGGGCGACTCCTGCATGAGCTTTGTTTCAGATGGAACTAATCAGCATTCTTGGAAATATTGCTACTTTTAGTTGCAAGTCAGTAATTTTCAAGGCCATAATAGGGATGATTACACCCTTACACGTTCCACCGCGTCAAGGCGGTGAACCGAAAAGAAAAGATGAAAATCTCTTATGCGAATAATGGAATATAGCGACATGTTGGTTTTTATAAAAGTGAACAGCTCTTAAAATGCATTATCTTAGTTCATACAATACAGAATCAACGGTTTAGTTCCATAGATATCCATGAAATAGTTGTTTGTATCCATCTGCATTAATGAGAAGGATAAATTATATCGGAATAGATAAATTTTAAAGTTATTTGTATAAACGAGAACGATTAAGCAAGTAGATTTTATCAACAGATATTCTACCCATATATTGGATACTTTTTATAGATATTTTTGCAATTGTCAAAATAGCAGTAGTTGTTTAAATGGCAATGCAAGAATTTTACGGGCTAATTAACCAATTCAAAATCGATCAAAGATGAAGCAGACAATTGTCGTGTTAATGATAACAAAAAAGACGAGCTATCAAAACAAAATCACCGTTTCTCATCTTCCACACAGGCAAGGAAATCATATGACTGATTCATATGAGAATATCACAACCAAGCACATTCGTTTACCTGGCATATATTTCGAGTCATAATGGCACGCTATGACGATGCGCTTCGCCTTTGAAGGGTCAAAGGTTGCGATAACGTTACTGAAGGTCACTGCACCGTATGGTGTGTGGTCACTGAAAATGTCTTCCTCCACTGTCCACCCTAGACTGGACATCTCATTCTTGATGAACTGTAGATGGATACCAAATACATAAAAATCTCAGAAACATTTATGATGATGAAGCCTAAACCAATGCAAGCCGTCCTCTAGAATCATTTTTCAGAGTTGCGCGGAAAAGCAAAATGATGTAAGATATGAGCAAGACAAATAAACGATATTTTGAAATTAAGAAAAATAAGAAATAAGGAGATTCCTCTTTTCTTCCTTAATTAATTATAATTAATTACAGTTTACTCACATTAATTTATTTAGTACCAAATGCCTACTTGTATTGTGTATTGTTTAATGAAATTAATTCTAAGAAAAATTGACAAAAGGTATTTTTATAAAGAGTGAAATTCAATGTGACGTTTTTATAAAGAGTCGAATTCAATACTGTACTCGCAACTTTTTTTTTTTTTTATTTACAAAAGATTCTCGATATCCCATCATTCCTTCATAAACGTGACCTGTTATAATGAATAGTGTCACTCTAGCATACTGAGAAGGCCTCGTGTACTCGTTTTACACATGGCAGTTTGAAACCAAGTATAAAGAGCATTTTCCTAGCAGCAAGGGAACGATATTATCATGTTACATAATTTCCTTTATATTATTCTAGGCATCTATCATCTCGAGTCGTAGAGAAAGAACTGGCCGTAAAAATACTCTGAGGTACCAGGTTTACAGTTTAACAAGCGTGATTCCCCGTTTCAATGAACAGGTGGCGAAGACTTATGCGTTGAAGAAAAACAAGCTTCACAACAGTAACAAATCGCCCAGAGCCATTCACTTAACAACTTCAAAGTGAGCCAACCTTGAGACATTTAAACAAATTCACTTCATCACCATAAGGATATTCTTTATGTTATAAACAAAGTAAAAATACCATGAACCAAAAAAATAAATAAAACAAAAACAAGAACAGAAAAAAACTAGGCGCTTTTCTTCAAGCAGCTTTCATTTAGTTTATCTCTCAACCGACACAATATTGTAGATGTCGATGGGCTGATTGTTTAGATGGAAATTATCTAAAAAATTGTAAAAAAAAAAAAGAAAGAAAATAACATTGATTGAAGTAAATCTTACCCTCTCAATCTACTTATGCGAGGATGAAAATCAAGGGATCAAGTTACTTTTATTTTGTACACAACATGAAAGAAATTTTAATGCAAAGGTTTGGTGCATAGATGTACACGCTGTAAAAAATTAATCTAAGCAACCCAGGTGAAATGTAAGCCTCGACTGCCGCACTGTGTGTTGCTCATGAAGTTATGTAAGGCCTAGATCTACATGTTACTCGAATCACGAGATTAGCGGAGAGCCCCATGACTGGTCCTTTCCAAACAATCACTCATTCAGCAACGTGATTATAGCAATAAAATACAACTAATTTTCAAGAGCATTTTAAAGTCTAATTTCAAAATTTTTCTTCCGTTTTATTTATCACATAAAAGAATAATGATGGCAGATCAAAGTTCAGTAAATATCACCAGTGAACATTGATTGGTTTTGAAGGAACAGCTAGAAAGAAATCGAAGTTGCCTTGAATAATGTATATAAAAAGAAACTAGAAAAGTTTCAAAAAGACACGCATTTCTCTGGAATCTTCTCCAGTTCTTCAATGTGTAAGTGTTTCTTTACTTTTTTTTCTCGGGATATTTTTCTCTTTAAATAAAAAACCATTTGTTTCAAAACAAAAGGCTTCGACTGAGAAGTTTTCTTGTAGAGCTTCAGAGCGGAAGCGGACCCTGGCCTCGGTTGCGTGAAGAGCGGCCGACGTGAAAGAATCGAGGCCGCCACATTAAAACTATTTCCCTGGAGTAAAGGGCTTGGACTAGCACGACACACAAAGGAAACTGGTTAGCCCTATGCACTCCGCTTACGGTTATCTAACTTTACTGGGAAAGGGAAGGGGGTATTTAGTTTTAAGATCAGAACAATAATGATAACAAAAGGTGAACGATCTGGTAAAAATCAATGATTCTATTGGAGCTAGTTCACCAAATCATGCCTATTGTTTTAGTTAACCATTCTTTGGAATAGTCGCCAGCTGTGGCAAGAATGTGCACAACTAAAATTTAATAACTATAATTATATAAATAATTATTTGATGTATATATATATATATATATATATACATATATATATATACATATATATATATATTGCTTCGGCAATTAGAAATCTTATTTTAACATCTAAGCTAAAAAAAAAAAAAAAAACCTTACATAGTAAGCAGCTTTGGCCATTAAACCTAGATTTAGTTTTTGGAAATACAAATTAATATATACATATATATTTCAAATTTTGGTTTGCCATGACTCCCAAGTCTCGAGCCCGTGCGGCTCTATATATATAGCAGTGTGCTCGATACAGAAACGACTTGGTTTGCTGGTCAAATTACAGGTGGCTTCATGTGTGTTGAAAAAATTAAATAGATCTAATCTAAGATCAAAGGGCTCCAGGGCTGCATCACTCGGTAGAGCGCAGGATAAAAACGAGCCGGTGCATTTCTTGACTGCTTAATCCTGGCTTTGCCATCTAAATGGACCATCAGATAATGTAGCGGATCCCTAGATACTGGTCAATGGACTAGCCCCATCCCTGGCTTAAAGAAATGTCGCCGTTAACGTACAAGATTTTTGTGAGAAACTTAAAAGGAGTAAAACTGACAAATGTACCAATCAATATGAATAAACATGCTCATTTCAAGATGTGAATCTAGATAGATATGTATTGCATTCGGTTTGATTCCGAAAACATCAGTGCCTGATTGTTTTCTTCCCAATCTTCTGTAATATGTTTATAGAGCAGAAGTATATAAATAAAAAAAAAAAGTTCATTGTTTTGAGAATGATGCATTGAGTTTTATGGTACCTAAATTCTTCATTATTGATATCAGTCACTGAAAACCTTTTTTTTTTTTTTTACACTTATGTCTTCCTTTAAAATCTTTATATACCTGTTGCATCGGTTGGAATTAGGGTCTTGAGAACTATATGTTTGACCTCCATCAATTTTTCGTTGTATCAATCTTTTTTCAAAATATCCCATGAAGCTCTCTTTTTAGGGAACGTAGTGGCGTATTGGTATAAGCTATGTTTTCTTTGAGAGGCAAGGCGATTGGTGCCGAAGCATATATAAATCGATGGTCCTAATCCCACCAATTCAATCGTTTTCGGTCATTTTCACTTAAAACCTTATCCAAACCACTGCTGAGCACTACCTAAAGTTCTAGCTCTTATAATTCTTACTTACAATTAACCCAGAGGTTTGCCTCCTCTAGATCTAACTTTGAAACTACTATATATTTGAGGCATACATATTGTTATCGTTCATCCTAGATGTTTGTGCGTCCATTGGCAAGTGCTGTGCTTCCAGATTCAGTGCTTGTCTTTCCCAATCAAGATTGCAAGTCACTCAGGTAGGCTTAGTAAATACCTTCGCCATGAAACTCTCTTTTAAGTTAGGGAGCGTAGTGGCGTATTGGTATAAGCTATGTTTTCTTTAAGTGGCAAGACGATGGGTGCCGAAGCATCTATAAATCGATAGTTCTAATCCTACCAATTCAAGCATTTTCGGTCATTTTCACTTAAAGCTTTATCCTAATCACTGGTGAGCACTACCTAAAATTCTAGTTCTTATAATTCTTACTACTACTACTACTGCTACTGCTACTACTACTACTACTACTACTACTACTACTACTACTACTACTACTACTACTACTACTACTACTACTACTACTACTATTACTACTACTACTACTACTACTACTACTACTACTACTACTACTACTACTACTACTACTACTACTACTACTACTACTACTACTACTACTACTACTGCTACTACTACTACCACTACTACTACAACTACTACTATTACTACTGCTAATGCTCCTACTATTACTACTGCTACTACTACTACTACTACTACTACTACTACTACTACTACTACTACTACTACTACTACTACTACTACTACTACTACTACTACTACTACTCCTGCTACTACTACTACTACTACTACTACTACTACTACTACTACTACTACTACTACTACTACTACTACTACTACTACTACTACTACTACTACTACTACTACTACTACTATCAACCTAATACTTATGATTAGTAACTAAAAAATTGTTACGTAGTTTTTCTCAGTTTTCTCAGTAAAGGAAACAATGATTGTGTAGCAAAAGTGAAGCCTAACTTTTGTGAGTCAGATAAACCGAAGGACCATTATAACATAAACACAAGCCTTGATGCCAGAGAGCAATTTTCAGAGCAGAGAATCATTACCATGTTGATGTTGTTGATGCGACGGGATAATGAAAGATTAAGCTCACCAGGGGCTGAGTGAAATGACCATTAATTATTGACGTTTGATCTTGCCCCTGTTCACGCCTCAGCTAACTGGCCACTAGGATTGATTAGTAACATGAAAAGGGACAAGTCGAAAATCCAATCTTTTTAAGAATAAAATGACGCCATTTTACCGTGCGGACCAAAATTCTCCCCTTTTTCCTCCTCCTCCTCATCAGTATCATATCTGAAACGCTATTCTTCCTCCTCCATCGCCATTATTTTCCTTATCTTCATTACCGGCCCCAGTGTTTTCATAACCTTTTTGATCACTTCAAATCATATTAAGCTTATTATTCAAATGCCTTCTCAATCTTTTTTTTCTCCTTAATAAATCATATATAACAAGCATGAAATGAAATCGGAGATATTCTTGATCAAAATGTAAAGTTTGAGATTAATCTGCTTGCATCATTTCATATCATTACATTTCATATAAATGTATCATACAAAAGTATTCCGTGAATACCTTCTCTCTCTCTCTCTCTCTCTCTCTCTCTCTCTCTCTCTCTCTCTCTCTCTCTCTCTCTCTCTCTCTCTCTCTCTCTCTCTCTCTCTCTCTCTCTCTCTCTCTCTCTCTTTTGTAATAATAAAATGGCTCGCGCACCCGAAGGAAACATAATTATATTCATAGGCATTTACTGTGACATTTACGTTCTTTGGTCAATTTTACTTAAAAATTGAAACAATTCGCGCGCTGGTGCAATACTCAATTTTATAAATTTATATTGATTTCTCTTTAAACAGTTCTTTTTGAAGATCCGAAGAGCTGTCAAGAAAAGAGTAGTGCTTTAATTTAAAGATTTTTATAATTTATGAAAAGAGACTGGAATTTCCAGGGGAAGATTGTGAAATACATCTATCTTATCTGAAAGCTTTATATAAGAAGAAGAGCAACGTGAGGCGCTTGCTTGATATGGGCCTTACATAATTTGAAATTATAAAAAGAAAAAGGTAGTTTATATAACTATTTTGGTCAATCTAATTTCGATCGAAATCTTCTCAGTAACACAACCATGAAACTTTTAATTTTCTAAAGCAGTATGTCTTTGTTTTCCAAAAATTAAAGATATGTGGATAGGACTCTTCTTTCTTTAACACCATCGGTCTCAGCAATTAAAGAACACTTTGCTTATTTTTTCGGACTGAGAACACAGTGATAATTACTTTATTTATGAACATGGAAGGCCAATGATTTAGATCATCGTGTTGAAATTATCCAGGCATTATAAGCAGTCCAAGCACATTGGCACTGAAAAGGATGCAGCACTGTAGCGCAGCAACGCCAAGCCTCCCGGAGGCCTCGAACCGCCCTGCCACATCCTCTATACAACCTAGATCTCGCTCCGTCAACTCTTCTTTAAATTTTCGTCACCTGAATGCCACATCCTCTATACAACCTAGATCTCGCTCCGTCAACTCTTCTTTAAATTTTTGTCACCTGAATGCCACATCCTCTATACAACCTAGATCTCGCACCGTCAACTCTTCTTTAAATTTTCGTCACCTGAATGCCACATCCTCTATACAACCTAGATCTCGCTCCGTCAACTCTTCTTTAAATTTTCGTCACCTTAATGCCACATCCTCTATACAACCCAGATCTCGCTTCGTCAACTCTTCTTTTAATTTTCCTCATCTAAATGCCACATCCTCCATACAACCTAGATCTCGCTCCGTCAACTCTTCTTTTAATCATCCTCATCTAAATGCCACATCCTCCATACAACCTAGATCTCGCTCCGTCAACTCTTCTTTAAATTTTCGTCACCTGAATGCCACATCCTCTATACAACCTAGATCTCGCTTCGTCAACTCTTCTTTTAATTTTCCTCATCTAAATGCTACATCCTCCATACAACCTTGATCTCGCTCCGTCAACTCTTCTTTCAAGCATCCTCATCTAAATGCCACATCCTCCATACAACCTAGATCTCGCTCCGTCAACTCTTCTTTAAATTTTCGTCACCTGAATGCCACAAACTCTATACAACCTAGATCTCGCTTCTTCAACTCTTCTTTAATTTTCCTCATCTAAATGCCACATCCTCTATACAACCTAGATCTCGCTCCGTCAACTCTTCTTTTAATTTTCCTCATCTAAATGCGACATCCTCCATACAACCTAGATCTCGCTCCGTCAACTCTTCTTTGAATTTTCGTCACCTGAATGCCACAAACTCTATAAACCTAGATCTCGCTTCGTCAACTCTTCTTTTAATTTTCCTCATCTAAATGCTACATCCTCCATACAACCTAGATCTCGCTCCGTCAACTCTTCTTTCAATCATCCTCATCTAAATGCCACATCCTCCATACAACCTAGATCTCGCTCCGTCAACTCTTCTTTAAATTTTCGTCACCTGAATGCCACATCCTCTATACAACCTAGATCTCGCTTCGTCAACTCTTCTTTTAATTTTCCTCATCTAAATGCCACATCCTCCATACAACCTAGATCTCGCTCCGTCAACTCTTCTTTTAATTTTCCTCATCTAAATGCGACATCCTCCATACAACCTAGATCTCGCTCCGTCAACTCTTCTTTGAATTTTCGTCACCTGAATGCCACAAACTCTATACAACCTAGATCTCGCTTCGTCAACTCTTCTTTTAATTTACCTCATCTAAATGCAACATCCACCATACAACCTAGATCGCGCTCCGTCAACTCTTCTTTGAAGCATCCTCAACTAAATGCGACATCCTCCATACAACCTAGATCTCGCTCCGTCAACTCTTCTTTGAATTTTCGTCACCTGAATGCCACAAACTCTATAAACCTAGATCTCGCTTCGTCAACTCTTCTTTAATTTTCGTCACCTGAATGCACATCCTCCATATAACCTAGATCTCACTCCGTCAACACTTCTTTTAATTTTCGTCACCAGTCCTGAAATGCCACATCCTCCATACAACCTAGATCTCGCTCCGTCAACTCTTCTTTTAATTTTCCTCATCTAAATGCGACATCCTCCATACAACCTAGATCTCGCTCCGTCAACTCTTCTTTGAATTTTCGTCACCTGAATGCCACAAACTCTATAAACCTAGATCTCGCTTCGTCAACTCTTCTTTAATTTTCGTCACCTGAATGCACATCCTCCATATAACCTAGATCTCGTACCGTCAACTCTTCTTTAAATTTTCGTCACCTGAATGCACATCCTCCATACAACCTAGATCTCGTACCGTCAACTCTTCTTTAAATTTTCATCACCTGAATGCCACATCCTCCATACAACCTAGATCTCGCTCCGTCAACTCTTCTTTAAATTTTCGTCACCTTAATGCCACATCCTCTATACAACCTAGATCTCGCTCCGCCAACTCTTCTTTTAATTTTCCTCATCTAAATGCCACATCCTCCATACAACCTAGATCTCACTCCGTCAACACTTCTTTTAATCTTTCTCATCTAAATGCCACATCCTCTATACAACTTCGATCTCGCTCCGTCAACTTTTCTTTTAATTTTCCTCATCTAAATGCCACATCTTCCATACAACCTAGATCTCGCTCCGTTAGCACTTCTTTTAATCTTCCTCATCAAAATGCCAGATCCTCTATACAACCTAGATCTCGCTTCGCCAACTCTTCTTTTAATTTTTCTCATCTAAATGCCACATCCTCCATACAACCTAGATCTCACTCCGTCAACACTTCTTTTAATTTTCATTATCTAAATGCAACATCCTCCATTCAACCTAGATCTCGCACCGTCAACTCTTCTTTTAATCTTTCTCATCTAAATGCCACATCCTCTATACAACTTCGATCTCGCTCCGTCAACTTTTCTTTTAATTTTCCTCATCTAAATGCCACATCTTCCATACAACCTAGATCTCGCTCCGTTAGCACTTCTTTTAATCTTCCTCATCAAAATGCCAGATCCTCTATACAACCTAGATCTCGCTTCGCCAACTCTTCTTTTAATTTTTCTCATCTAAATGCCACATCCTCCATACAACCTAGATCTCGCTCCGCCAACTCTTCTTTTAATTTTCATCATCTAAGTGCCACATCCTCTATTATAACATAGATCTCGCTCCGTCAACTCTTCTTTTAATGTTTCTTATCTAAGAGTATTTGAGTGACAGACACTATGAAAATAACGCTGACTATGGAAGCAAGTATTTGGATGTTTCTTTTCTGACGACACACGAGCACTAGATCAAGACCATACCTGTGACACCTTTGCATCTATCGTAATAGAGGCTTCAATAATAAAAAAAACTGAACTTCGGATATTTTGATTCCCAGCTTTCGTTTGATAATTTTCGTGTACAAAAGTTGTTGAAAATATAAAAGACAAAACCAAATAGGCCTCATTACTATGCAGCCCAGCGTCGTGTTCAGTTTGAAATGAAAAATTCAGGTTTCAGGAGTACACGCAGTTGCAATTTAATTGGTCAAAAAATTATTGCTGTTAAGATTTGAACTCTAAAGGTGCAGTTCTTTAACATCACCTGCTCTCTTAATATTGGATAAGAGCTTATGCTTTTTGCCCTTAGTTTTCTTAAACAGTTTATTCTTATATACCTAAGCTTTAGCAAAGCCGCCCCAAATATCTTGAAAATTCGCTTAATTGGAAAATCTTTTCACGAGTGTCTCAAAACTCAAGCAAAAAAAAGAGGAAAACAACAACAACGAAAAAAAGCCCCAAAAAATTAAGAGACGCTTAAATAATTATCATTGCTGAGCATCATTATGGTTTCATCGCCCAGAAAACAATCTATATAATTATGAATCTCTTCAAGTTGCTATTGCTAACATCAGTCTTCAAGATCATTAAGAAGAGACGATATCATCTTTAATGCATACAGCACAAATTTTTTGATAAGTTCATTTGTTTGAGACCTGGTTTTATGGTGTTTTGAATATTTCATGAAATATATCCAGGGCTTCTCCAAACGTATTTACTTAGCATGTCTAATGGACTCATCGTAGATCACAACTCCACACTTCCTTCGTCTAATCAGAAACTCCCACGAGAACCCCGAATAAATGATGGATCATCTTACCTGGCGGACGATGAAGTTGCCTTGGGTCCCAGGCACCCTCTCCCTCAGGATGGCTGGGAGCAGACGACCAAAGATGTCTGAAGTGGAGGTGTTGGCCACACCCCTGGAGAGACTCTCGAGCGTGGACTGGGGAATCCCGTTGGGACAGCTCGCTGGTACAGTGGGCTACGAAATGAAGTAAAGGATGAAGAAAGCGTGGTACAAACGTGAACATTGTTATAAATATTTTTCTTTAATACCTTAATTCAGAAAAGTAATATTATTTCAATTGTATAAAAGAAAATCTCTTTATAATAATCTTAAGAACAGATCCAGCAAAATAGAAACAGTCGTTGCAAATGGCGCAAGGTAGCTGACAAGTGAAGCTTAGCTTAAAACAGTATTTTAATAGGTACAACTCACTTAGTGCTCAAATATATAGACAGTATCTAGCAGGGTCATCTTTTTAAAAACTAGTTCACATGGTTTCCTTTGTCTATTGCTCCCCTCTCTGAAATATTAATGAATAGCTGATATTGTTCACTTGGAGCTGTCTGCCATTGGAGAATCGATTTGGTTCTTTATTATTAAATAGTCTGTACTAGGTAAGTTGTGTTTGTGTGGGTTTTTTTTAATAGGACTAGGGTTTAATAAAAATAACTATACTTGTATCATTTCGGAATATAATCATACTTGTTTCAACAAATTCATGCGCTTCAATAAATAGAATGAAAGCGAATTTGAAATTTGGATGTTTTTCAAGACGGAACCTGTTTTATCACGTATCATAGCATGAAATTTAACGAGACCTATCATCGAATTTATTCATGACAGATCATGTTAAAACATCGATGCAAAAATGCTTTCCTGTTTTCTGTGTGCCTCTGAGACTCTGTTATAAGCAGTTTTTTTTTGGCAGAAATCTTTCGATACACTTTTTTTTCCCCGAGTACACGGGGATGTAATTTTGTAAAGGCCCACAGACAAGCAATCGGGTGATCGGAGAGAAGTGGAAGAAATGTACTCGGATAAGCTAAATATATCATCTGGAACAGTTGGAAGCTGTAAATAAGTATTATTTGTTTGTATGTTCTGATTACTCAATTCTTTTCTTTGTTTTTGCTCATACTTAATCATATTCTTTTCTCTGCAATTTGCTCATTTTCAAAGCTTTCAGCGCCCCCCTTCCCCTTCTTCCCCCTTTCCCATACAGAGACACACATCTCCTTGTCCATTTCCTTCTCATTTTGAATCAAAATACTTTCATTATTCAACTTTTATTTTAATATCAAAGACACAATGAATACTCTTGCCTCGCTAATAATTTATATCATAAATTAATTTTAATTCGAATCTGACAAACTTTGCCACCCATAAGTATAAGTTGTCATTTTTCGGCGTTTACCTGAAACGCTTTTAAATTATTTATAAGATCTTCACATAATAATTAATAACTCAGGTGAAATATTAAATCTTCTCTGATTGAAGATGGTTGTGCCATTACATTATTATATTTTCATGACATACAGACGAAGTGTAATTAAATGAGATTTGCGCATAAAACAATATCTTTTAGTCCAAAAATTACGAGATTGTTGCCGATAATAAACCCACTCAAAAAACGAAGACAATACGCCTTAATAACTTGCTGAGCCCAATGAAAACTTCGCACACGCGTATAAAAGAGGTGGCAGCTATCAGTTCTTTTTAAACAAATATCTGTTGATATGTAAATTCAACGATACAGATGAGTTGAACAACCTGACATATTAAACGCAACAATGGATCTCGATGATTAAGTTGTAAATACCAAGGCTCAGTGACATGCTTCGAAATTTCAAATTAATCCGGATGATTACTTAGATCTTCGCTACACGTAACGTAAATATTTGCGTTATTAGAAACAGACAGTTATGTCTTTAAAATTACAGAAATTATCTTTTTATTTCCTCTACATGCAGTAATAATATTCACATTATCC
>JAWDGP010007852.1:1182500-1210000 GCA_033675545.1 Elysia crispata | reverse complement strand
TTATAAAATGTACTTTAAATGCTCGTGGATCTACGTGTGTAGGTAGGGGATACGTTTCGAAATTTTGATCTGAAAGTAAGAAAAAAAAATCCAGCAAGAAACAAATCAGAATAAACAGCTCGCAAGTATGTGAATTATTAGTATATTCTGATACTGGAGATAGGTGAAGTATATACAGATAGAAAAGGAACAGTTGGAAATGAAAAAAGCAAGGCCAAAATACGGTTCCTCGAATCAAACAGGCCAGGTATAATCAAAAAGCTTTGATGAACTCTTTTTCTTTTTATCAGTTAATTGTGTTTAATAATACCTCGTCCATTTGTAAAGCGGAAGTTCTTGGCCTCACCTACCACTAGCGGGGAGCACGGAAACCTCGAGGGAAAACCCTGTAAACCCCAATTTCTCTAGCCCATGACACTCTTTACTCAGCAAAATAAAGAAATAAAAAAATCCAACAAAAAACCTAGAAATATCTAAAACTTACAAAAGCTTGGTAAATATACAAAAAAATAAAAGCAACACAGAAAAGAACACGAACACTTAACAACTAAACTCTAAAGCAGAGGTTTTTCCCACTAGCCCGCCCACATCTACTCCTGAATGATTCTTGTGTCACATCTGCACCAAAGACATAGGGAAAAAACAGGACATATTTTTACAAAATTTTTTTTCTCTTCTGATTAATAACCAGGGGAAAAAAAGCCCCAGCAACATAGAAATCGGAAATGAAAGGGAAATTGGTTCAGTCCACCCTAAGATTTGCAGATCTCTGGGGAAAGATGAAAGATTTAAGGTATAATGAGTTCCTGAGAAACGGCAAGTTTTTCCATGTCCATGGGTAAACTATTCAGCAACATTATCTTGAATAAATACCTTAAACTTTTATTTTTGCACGCAAAGGGAAATTGATACATTAATAGTTGTTATGCCCCTTGAGACTAGGAGAAGAGAAATATTCGGCTGTCAGCGATTTCTTCACATCTTGCAAAGTTTGTGACTATCGCCTTATGCAATTCACAGTGGAGAATAAACAAAACCATAATATTCTAGGATTTTCTCAATTTTAGCTGTTTAGATGCGGTAAAAATGAAAGGAAAGAATATTTATTAAGAAGTAAAATGGAAGCAAAGTTAACGATTTTTTCGCCTGTATGATTCCGCAACAAAGTTAAAAGGACTTTACTTCCTCCAGGTTAATGATTCCGCAACAAAGTTAAAAGGACTTTACTTCCTTCAGGTTAATGATTCCGCAACAAAGTTAAAAGGACTATACTCCCTCCAGGTTAATGATTCCGTAACAAAGTTAAAAGGACCATAGACTTCCTCCAGGTTAATGATTCCGCAACAAAGTTAAAAGGACCATAGACTTCCTCCAGGTTAATGATTCCGTAACAAAGTTAAAAGGACCATAGACTTCCTCCAGGTTAATGATTCCGTAACAAAGTTAAAAGGACCATAGACTTCCTCCAGGTTAATGATTCCGTAACAAAGTTAAAAGGACCATAGACTTCCTCCAGGTTAAATCACTGTCATGATGAAATTGCCTCGAGAAGGACGATGCTGCGTGGTAAATGAAGTACAGGTGAATTATATTGAGATCAAGGTGACATTGATATTCTTAAAAAAAGAAAAATTCCCAGCTTGATTTCATGTAACTATATAGTTCTAATATTTGAACATGAAAAAAAACCAACCTCCCCCCAAAAAACAACCAAAAAAAAAAAAAAAACAACAAAAATAAATAACAAAAAACAAACAAACAAAAACAAAACAAAATACAAAAAAAACCAACAACAACAAACAAACAAAAAACCATCTTATAGGTATATATTAAACTATTTCATTTTCTCAACTCCTTAGATTGTGTAAAAATCGTAAAAAAATAACTTTCACTTTTTGTTTTGCGTCTCTATGGTTGCCCGAAGAGAAATCGTAGATCCCCTCCCTTCATGCCCGTATATGTATAATATATATGTGTGTGTGTTTGTGTATGTATGCGTGTCTAATTGTATAAAGACATATAATTACTTCAACTGAAGGTGTGACATCATGTTTTTTCTTTTAAATACTATAGCGCATTCTGTAGGTCTCAATCGCAGAAGTGTTTCAAATTGTGTCTTTGAATTTCTGAAAGGACGCGAGATCGCTAAACTGATAGAGTAAAGGACTTTTAATAAAACGATCTGGGGTTTGTACCCTGGCTGGGCATGTAGTGGCGTGATCGAAGCTTATCTGATTAGCGCCTCCCTAGACTTGGTGGAAAACCACCGTCTTCGTGAAATATTCTTCGAGGATTTCTGAGACATCATTTTACCAATTATTATTCCGCAGCGAACTATGAGGAATAAAAAAAAAAAATAAAAAAAAAATTGTTTCCTGTCATAAAAGGGCGTCAAAAAAAAAAAAAAATCGGTTATCATCGCATTTTCTGAAATGATCTTTGTATGGCCTTTTCTGTGGCGCATGAAAATTATCTGATTATCTTTGGATCTTTTAACGCTGGTCTGTGAGTTCATAGAGTGCCTATATCATGTTTTTTCTTTACTTAAATTGTCGATGGTAATTCCCAGCAAGCAGCTTATGACTTCGTGTATAAATAAGAAGCTCAGACTCTGCTTTATAAAAATATTCTTGTTTAGAATGTTGAATTAGGTTTTTGTCCAATTCCAGGAATTCCAGAGTAAGAAACAACAACAGCAACAGCAACAAAAAAAAAAAAAAAACCAGAAACCTTCACGTTTTCATCGATATTATTCGCTGACCAAGTTACAAGAAGATCAAGAGCTTTGTGCGATTTCGAAAAGTATCTGAATAAGCATTAATGATTCTTCGCCATTTTTTATGAAGTATTTCAGATTATTTTAGATGCCAAAAATGAATACACTTATATATTTTTTAAAATCATTTCGTTACTTCTGGCGATCTGTTCATGGAAACCACAAAATAGGTTGTAGACCTGCCCAGCAGACAGTGTCAAAATAACATATAATCGTTAAAGTTACCGGATATATATTTATCTCTGACTAAAGAACTCTCTCTCTTCTTCAAGCATAAATACAAGGAAAAGAAATTAATTTTCTATTCGGTACATTTATGGATATCCTAAAATAATAACAAAGATTATCCTTTATGTAAAGAGTTCCACTATTTTACTTTCCATTTACTTGCACAAGCCAATAGATAAAGGTGCTTTAAAATAGTAAGCCTGGATATACTCTAAATATAAAAAAGACAGCTCAGTTTTAGCCTTAAAATTTATGCCAAAGACGAGCTCTGAAAATTAGTTTTATTTCATCCCATATTCTATATTATCCCTTTTGCTTCGCAAAATATTAAACTTCTAGCACAATAATAGCACTTCTGACACCAAGGTGTATTTGTGGCATGGCCAGTCGCACTAAGATCTTTGTTGAGGAATTGATAATGTCAGTTACTTTATTTTAATACTAAATTTATGCTTATAAAGTACAAAAATACTTCACTAAATAGGTATTGCAGTTAGACACATGCATTTACAACGCACTGGATAACACCTTCCAAGATTTGAAATTTTTTTTTTTTCAAAACCAACCTTGCCCAGCCTTCATTTGAAATTGATTTTAATTCATTGCTCGCTCGTTCCACGGTTCCTCTTCCCTCTTCTTGCTGTTCAGTGCACGAGAACCGCTGATTTACTCCATCGCTCTATGTTTAAAAACAAAACATAAAACCCCAACAACAGCAAACAATATATATATATATATATATATATATATATATATATATATATGTGTGTGTATCAACAACAGAAACAACACAAAGCAACTAAAAATGCTTGGATGAAGTGAAAGATACAGTGTGTGTGTGCACGGTGAGAAGTTTCACATGCATTTTATGTGCTTTGCTTGCCTATGTAAGCCCATAGTAATATGAGAAATTTCGCTGCTTGTAAAATGTAGTGCAGTACATTATCACAGAAATCTGGTTGAAGGAATCAAGCATTGACGAAACAATAGGATCGGAAATGCAATGCTAATTGGTCATCGGTTTTGATTGGCAAACAGCAAGATAAACTTAGACAAGTATTCGGTTGTGCTCACAACCGCTCACAAGTTAATCACTTCTCGAATACAACAGTAACAGACATTATGCGCGCAGCTGTCCGAAAACAAATATCTTTGAATGCTGCTCACACAATGTGCGCACACGAAAGACTCCCGTTAGTTGTGCTTGGGTCCTTATCAGACCGAACCGTCAACAATGACGATTAGATAAGTCTGGCTTTATTTTAACCTCTTCCCTTCTCTCCTACTATCGCCCTCTCTCTCTCTCTCTCTCTCTCTCTCTCTCTCTCTCTCTCTCTCTCTCATGCTGAGCAAAAGACCATCTCCAATATATGATTAAACAGCTGAAACAAAATGTATTAAAACAGTTCAAATTTTTTTTGCATCAATCACTTAGAGTTTAATGGGACCGATAAACCCAAATTCATTTAAGTACCGGAACTCAATATCTTCCATGTGCCACAGTCAAGTTGGCCAGTATATTTTTTTTTACGGATCTCGAAATAAAATTAAATATTTTTTCAGCCTGACACATGCCTTTTGCCATGAGATAGATCGTTTTACTGATAGCTTTTTTTTATACCCCTTTAGGCTTAAAGAACATGCCAAATAGAGAGCACAGCCCCGAAAACTCCTTTGTCTTCTAAAGTCAATTCTATTATCTGGCACGCGCAGTCTGAAGCAACCCAATCCATCACCGGGACGGCCAACTATTGCCGTGCTTCGTGCTATTTCCGATTCTCAAAATCAGATTCGTAGCGCTCCAATTACTCTCCAGTAATAGTTTTCCAGGGGCTCTCAGCATAATCATACGGACTAATTATAACCCTTTCAATAATGAAATATTTTATGCCACACCCACACACGTATATAAATATATAAGTATCGATCCTTATAGAAAAATGGAGGCTTTAAGACTCTTTAACAAGGAAAACCCCCCTGAGACAAACAAAGAAAACAAATCAAACTTAAAAGAAAAACAAAAAAACAAAACAAAACAAAAACAAAAACAAAACAAAAAAACAGAAAAAAACAAAACAAAAAACAAAAACAAAACAAAACAAAAAACCCCCAACAAACTCCTGAATTGATACCGACAATTTCAGTTAATTCTTGAGACTTCGAAACTTTAAACAGTACAATTGCGACGTTGTTTATTTTCAGTTGCAATTCATCAGATATAGACACCAACTTTATTAAGCTCAAAACATTAGCAACAACAACAAACAGAAAGATAAACAACTTGGCACAGGCCCAACGTGCAAATTCGGAAAGTTTTAGTGTTTAAATGAAAAAGTGTATAATCAAGCTATTGTAGTCTATGCAGAGAAATAACAATAAAAAGATCGCATACGTTCAAATCTTTCAGACGATGAGGTAAGAGACGAGGCATGGTTGATTTTATTATAGATTACACGTCATGGGAACTTAAAGAAGCACAGTTTGAGGATCGTCTTAGAGGGCATGGCCACTAACGACGGTAGTTTTAGAATCCCTGACCATATCGATCTCACCACAGGGTGTGCAGTGTTGCAGTCTACCTCTGGCTAATTACGGCCGTCTGGTCTGCAAGCGATCAGATCCCCAACCAACTGTTCGACTTTTTCTTCCTTTTCTTTTCTTTTCTCCAACATTTAATTTTTTTTTTCAAAGATTTTCTGTAGCACGAATTTTTTTCCTGGGAAACCTTTCCGAAGTTATGATGCGTCTGATAATATTGAGTTTTAGCATTTTCTCCTCTCCCCCACTCCGCATACACGCACGCATACACGCACGCACGCACATCTCCTTGCATTCTGAACATTTTTGAGCAGCTATATGCCCTGGTAATTTTGACGCAGTCGATCTTATAGCTTCAAACTGTTCGTGACTGCTAGCCCTCAGAAAATAGAAAAGCAAAAGAAAAAAAAAAACAAACCAAGAAAACGAAATAAAATAAATTAAAATAAAAAAAAACCCAAAAAATTTCTATCCAGGCGTGGTCATACACGAGCATGCCAGATCTGCCAGACAAGTTATCAGATAGCGAGCCTTACAACACTCAGCAACACAAATCAAAACCATATCTGCAAAACACCTTTCTTTCTTAAACTGAGCTAAACCAACGACAATGAGATCAAATTCCGCATCCTTTCTTTCATATTAGTCCTGAAAAGTGCCCTTCTTAGAGTCCCAAACCTAAACAAATCTAATAGAAGGATAGCTGCAAGTTGGATAACCCGTGGTTGCTGCTTAGAATGAATCACGATTGACATTCGATTAAAGGAAGGATCAGACGATAACAGCACAGCTAGAGGAAGTGGACTTCCTAAACTACTTCCGTTATGCCTCTGTTTATGGTGTGATGAACATGAGATTGCGTCCTCTCATGATGGTGCACGGTTACTTTTGGCTGCTCTCTTTGCTTTGGAAAATAGGCTCCAAGGTTGTATCTCCCTGTAACCTAGTTTTTTAGATAAAAATTTTTTTGAATCATATTTATTCTTTTGCAGTCTTTTATGTTGATAACAGGTGTTTGTTTTCTTTAGGAGCTAGTCAACCAGTTATATGCTTTCCTATTTTTCTCCTTCTGCATCTAAAAATCAGCGTGCAATCCCCTTTTTCCACTTATTATATAATTATTTAATTTTGGCGACTCACTCTAACTTTCACAAGTGCAATTTAGTAGGACAGATTTTCTTTCCTACATGTACACTTGACTCTTTGAGCCAAATTTATCAACGCAAAGTTACTTTCCTGCCTCTATTAATGACATTTTGCTTATCTCTACAACAACCACTTCTATCCCGACCTTTTCCAACCAAACATCTCTTTTTTTTTTAATCCAGTTGTACCAAGAAGCGTGGCTATGATACCAGAATTTATACAAACATTACTTAATGCAGGGACACGACTTCTTACTCAGTATTCATCCTCCTTTTACGGGGAGTATATTTGTTTAACACTTCAGTATAAATCGCCCGAATGAGAAAGTGCTCACACGGTAGGATCTTGAAGGTCACTCCGTCCCCTGAGCTATAAAACGCAACTCGCCCACATTACGAGCGATAACACATATACTTAAAAAGTGCGAGATATGGGAAAGCAAGTCAGTCAGGAGGACGTAACATGAAGAACGTATTTATAAATTCTTGCCCCTTCTCCCCTTTTCCCACTTGAGATTTGAAAGAGTCGGATTTAATTCTTTCGGGCGTTTAAATATTCGGTGTAATACGGTGCAAAGATTTTGTAATGAAGAAAATAAAAACATCAACAAAAACTCATCGGTGGAAAATTGAATTGTTACATCAGCAAGAGAACTTAATAGAATCAAATTATAAAGTTCAAATTGTGTCAAATAATAATTTATTCCGAGTGATAAGCAAACAGCCTTTTCAAAGAAATGAGAGGTTTTGAATTAATTTTTGGTTTGTTTCCCAACAAAATTTTGTTCATGGAAGGATCATAAATCAAACTCGATTTTTTGATACTTTAAGTGCTCTTATTTTCATGCGACTTTCTTGGTTGGTTGGCAAAAGGTTAAGTATCATTTCAATCCCAGCCTTCTACTCGCATCTAGCTACACGCGTTTCTATAGTTTAAAACAAAGCATCTAAGTTTATAAACTGCGTTCTGTCGCGGGAAAAAAAACTGCTGAATATTTGTCAATTCATTATATTTATTCGTTCTTAAAAGAAAAGTTGAGCATTATCAATTTAATACATGCATTTCTATGGGATAGATCAACTACATATTAAAATATTTTAGAGTTCTGATAGAAAAAAACAAGGATAAAGATTTCCTTTCCTGCTGAAACAAACAAACAAATAAAAAGATTCATTAATATAATATATTGTATATATTTTCTCCCAAACTTTTGTTTTCTTTCAAGTTATCCGCTAATGGTCACTAATATGACAGTTTCCGATCTGTCCATTCCTTCATATTTTATATAATGCTCGAACGACAGCACGCGCAGACATTTCTTATAGACATGAAGGCAAGGAAACAAGTAAGAAATTAAACCCAACAAAGGACGTATCAGAAGTTTCCACATCAAGCATTTTTATTTTATGTTTTTGTTTTTCTTTTTTTGATATATTTTTCTAGCCTTTCACATAAAAGACAGAAGATAAAGAAGCAAGTTCGTACAATATGCGCCTGTCAATCTCCAGAAATGTTGAATGAATAAATAATATACTGTAGAAATAAAGGTATTAAAAGGGGGGGGGGGGGGAGGGGAGAGATAGAATGAGAGACAGAAAGAAAGATAGATAGATTGATAGATAGATAGATAGATAGATAGATAAAGAGAGAGAGAGATAGAGAGAGAGAGAGAGAGAGAGAGAGAGAGAGAGAGAGAGAGAGAGAGAGAGAGAGAGAGAGAGACAGTGAGAGAGGCAGAGACAGAGACAGACCGACAGGGAGGGAGAGAGAGCATCAGAGAGGGAAAGTAAGAGGAAAAATCAGATTGAAAGGGATGCAGAGAGAATTTATGAACATACTTGGGAAAGAAAGGTGACGCCAGAAAGATGGAACAGTGGAATAATTTTTGCTTTGCTTTCATGAATTTTGAGAGCTATGGAGAGTAAGAGAAATACGTACGCGGAAACAAGCTAAGATGTGAAAAAAAGTTAAACAACTCGAGAGAGAGAGAGAGAGAGAGAGAGAGAGAGAGAGAGAGAGAGAGAGAGAGAGAGAGAGAGAGAGAGAGAGAGAGAGAGAGATACACAAACATACGGACAGAGCAGCAACGACATTAGGTTACCGACATGAAGAAAATAGGCTAGATCTAGATGTGGGCCCTCAGTCTCCACCTTCTGACCAACACATGGGACAAACTACACTACTGATGGGTTTGATTTTGACGAATGGTTTGCTATGAATTAGGATCCCCAGTTGCATACTTAGCAATCGTGTTTATTTAAGAGGTTGGGATGGCTCGGTAGGCAAGGGCCGACGTTTACTCAGTAAGCGTGTTCATCGTTTTGCATTGCAAATTGAAGTTGGTACATGGAGAAATCTGATAAATCAGAGGTGAGCTTCTTAGTTCTTTGTCTATCCTCTATGACAGAGATCTAAGCTAAGAGTGACTCTTCTTTTATGTTGCGTGATTTCATATCCTTCCCATTTTTATTGTGCCTCTGAAATCTCATCGTTTTGATTTATGTCTGTCTAGTCTTTCATTCTCTTGCAACCTTTTTTTTTTTGTTTCTTTCTTAACTTTCATCTTTTTCTTAGTTTTTCATCTCGTAATTAAGCGACGCTGATTCTTATATAAGAGAACATTGACGGTGAATTGGACACCGAGTGAAGAGTTCATGTTCTCGCAAGACATTCACGGGATTAAGTATGTTTACAGCTACCATGACCATTCTCTTTCTTAAATTACATACCCTCTCTCCTTTTCCTCCCTTCATAATCCTCAACCTCTCACATTTCTCCTTTCCTGTCTTTGCATCAAGAAAAATACCATCCCTACCATCTCCTCGTCTACGATTGCACTACCTCTCTTCATCGCAAATGAAAAACTATTTCTTCATTTAGGATAAAAGTCTTCCACTTTATAAACAGTACAACTCTAAAACAATTCTAAACTCTAATATCTCTTACTTCCCTCCCCGCCAAATCCTTTTTTATTCAAGACCTTATGATATCTCCCCTTCGTCCGAAATATACCTTCCATTTTCATATTGGAGATCATAAACTGCCTCATATTCCAAAAAGCCTTTTTCATCCAAGAGCACACCTTTCCTCGCTGGCTTTTATATCGCAAGACGCACTCTACTTCTCAATTCTCAATATTTAAAAAAAAAAACCAAAACAGCAAAAAACCAAAAACCGCCGGACATTCTTTCGTTGAAATCAATCCCCTAGCCGCCTTTATTCAATCAAGATCATGATTATCAGTTCTCTTGATAAAACAGTGTCTTCTCTCCAATGTTTCCCCATTGAAAATTGACAACTTCTGTTATATCCGCCTCTTGATACGATGCCAAATCCTCCATACCATCCCCAAAGATTCCGTCGAAAATTTTATCATTCTGATTCTTTCTTTTATAATGATCTTTCCTCCCATACGTCTTTATCGGAAAGCACACCTCCCTTTTCCTACTTCATTATTCAGACCATAATTCCCCTAGACTCCATACATTTCGTTTTATCTAAGATCACGTCTTCTTTTCTTATAAAAGATCGCATTTCCCTCCAAATTTATCTAACATCACACAATTTACCCACATCTGCCACTGCTCTGCTCTCTCTCTCTCTCTCTCTCTCTCTCTCTCTCTCTCTCTCTCTCTCTCTCTCTCTCTCTCTTTCCTCCTTGAAATCTGTCTTTGCCAGTAAAGTCGTGTGTTGACTCAGTTGCATTGAGCACAGTGTTCAAAATGTCACGAAAATACAAACAAATTAAAGACCGATTAGCATAAAAAAGATCCTTGGGAATAGTGGAGCATTGCCAGATGTTTATCTCTAGATGTTTCGATGCCCCTTAAGTCTTTACCACAACTTTTTAACGAACGCTTAAGATCGAGTCCTTTTCAAGCACAGGCGTAATTCTGTTTTTCTTGCGCGCAATCATGACTTCTTGATTTCCACATTTTTAAAATCATTTTAGTTTTGCCGAACAATACAAAAGGGACTCTAATGTCATTATTTGAAATGAAACATTAAAGAAGATGAAAAAAAAAAAAAAACAACTAGCCTATGCCGATTAAAGGGAAACCTAAAAACATCCAACAAATATGGATAAAACAAATTGCAAACGCTGCAGATCAACTTTTAACGTATTCGTTTGATAACTTCATGTAGTGAAAATGCAAAAACTAATGAAAGTCTAATTAGGCTGTAAAATCTTTATAATAAAATTATTGCCCATGGAAACTTGCACTTTGGCAAACTAAGAATCAAGCAGTCACATTGACTTTGAGCTCTCTTAATTTCATTGACCCAATAATAAATTTGGAAACAAGGATAACAAAAAATGCAACTTGTGTGTATTAACAAAGCACATAAGGTACAAAAAGTGTGATGTAACCCATGGCTCTAACAATCTATGAGGCCAGGCTTTATAAACTCTCTATTGCCAGAAGTGTTACATCTAGAAGAGTCACTCTTTCAGAGGAAGATAGCTCAAAGGCGTTTCATCTTTTCAAAACTCTTTGCATAGTCTTGCAGTTGAGTATCGGAACGTTGAATATTAGCTTGTCTACTGCCCAAAACCATTAACTAAGTGAATTACATAATACATTTTTCTGCCCGTTTTGTTACATGCCATAGATAGTGTACCTAACGTTGAACAGCCGTTCTATGATCCAAACTAAGCTGTTTGAAGTTGAATCACTAGAGGGAATTTCAACATGCTATTTGATCCTGAATTTGTACAAGGATTTTAAAAATCACCGTTTGCAATTTCTGCAAGGATTTTCAGGAAGAATTATGTTGTTACAAGTTGAATATCTGCAAAGATTTTCAATCCCAGAGTCACGCTGATTTCAGATGAATTTCTGCAAGAATTTTCAACCCCACGGTCATGCCGTTTTAAGATGAATTTCTGCAGGGATTTGGAAATTAAATTCCTTCTTGGATTTCAAACACAGAGTCAGGCCACTTAGAACTAAATGCGTTACAGAATTCCAACTATGCAACATTGATACTCCGGGTAAACTTGAATGGATTTTCAACCTAACCAGTTGTTTTACTTCAGATGAGGTCTGTAATGCCCCCAAGATTACACCTCCGTGATGTGCAAGCTACATCCACATCTCTTGATACGGTGACAATGAATTTGTATTGCTCTTGTGTAAGATGCCTATATAAAAATACGACGCTGAAGCTAACAAAATATACCCACATCACTTAAGACATCTCATTCCCTTCTCCTCCTCCCTAAACACACATATTCTCACACTCTCTCTCTCTCTCTCTCTCTCTCTCTCTCTCTCTCTCTCTCTCTCTCTCTCTTTTTCGCTGCATCTCTTAATTCTCCAATCTTCGGGTATTTTCTTCTGTTTTTCTCAAAATGTGTCGGCCCAATTATCTTTGTCTATGTCAAATATCTGTAGTTGTATAACTTTCTCCCTCCCTCCTTAAGTCTGCCTGCTTTTCTCTCTCTCGTCTCCGTCTAAAGTCCCTATCAATTTCATTGAAGTCTCTTTCTCTCTCTCTCTCTCTCTCTCTCTCTCTCTCTCTCTCTCTCTCTCTCTCTCTCTCTCTCTCTCTCTCTCTCTCTGTTGCGTGGTGAGAATCTTACAGCGTTTCAACTTTTCCTTACCCATGATAAGAGAGAGACATCGTAATTCCTAGCATGTTCCCATTGTTTTACTCTCTCTCTCTTTCGAATGTTTCCCTCCCCTTTCATGTTTCTCTCCTATCCAACAGCTTTCCCATTCTTTCTTCCCCTTGTCCCACTCGTTCTTTCTCCATACTTAAGTCTCTTCCTCATATCTTTATCTGGCGTGACAATTTTATTAACCTTCTCCTGACTCTCTTAATCTAGACTCCCTCTTTTTCTACCCATCCTCTATCTTTTCATCTCTCTCTCTACCTCTTTCCTTTATCCCCTCAAGCTCTTCTTCTAATCTTATGGCAGTATCCGATTCGCTGTCTCTTCCTCATCTCTCAAAGCTATTCCTTCCTCATCACTCTCACATATCATCTCTTATTTGTTCACTCCATCCATCTCATTGTTATCTAAGCCTACCTCTCTGATCTTTCTTTACCGTTTCACCTTTCTATTTAAGTTCTCTTTACCTCGTCTCTCTCTCTCTCTCTCTCTCTCTCTCTCTCTCTCTCTCTCTCTCTCTCTCTCATTTTATTCTTTTCTTTCTTGCTCAGATACTGAGTTTAACTCCTTAATTTCTTTATGACTGCCACAAAATCTATCTGGAATATCTTCTATTCATAACGCTGATAGTCTCCTTAAATGTGTATTAATTACCTCAATCTCAATGTATTTGAGTGATCAAATAAAATAAATATCGACGAGCAATAATTTTATGAAGTAAAGCATCCCAGACACAATTCCTGTTAATTTTCACACAGACAGCTTTGACTCTCTTGGACCATTTTCCTTTTTTCTTTACCATTGAGAATGCTGATATTTTTTTTCGTTCCATTAAACCTTTCTGCGCACTGCAAAATAATAATAAAAAATTGATAAAGGGAAAAAAGTAAAAAAAAAGAATACATTTGCGTTAGTAATTTATGCATCTGTTTGAGTCTCATTCTGAAAGAAGGTTCTAGAATCATTCCAACTGGAAAAAAAACCAGAAAGAAAACATGTCAAATATGATATTATTGTACAGTGTATTTCAGCTTACCTGTCGGCTGAAAAACATGCAGCCCACTGTTGCGAATGTCAAGACACTGGTAAAGGCGATTGTCAAAATCTTCATTTTGTTTCCCAACTTAGCAGCGAAGAAATGAGCACAGCAAAATGATTGGGCGTTTTTTTTAAAATTTAAACAGTTTTTGTAAACAAGTTTTCATCATAAAACAATACGGGCCATGCCGATACTTTTCTAGACTTAAGAATTATTTCTAAACAAAGAAACAGATATTTTTGTTATATTTCCACTGAGAAAATAATGGAAACGCAATAAATGTAACTTTACAAGGACATCTGTAACAAGGAAGCATGAAAAGATGAAGAATGAATGTTTAATGTGATCTCTGGTTGGTGTAAATAAACGACGCTAGGAGAGAGAGAGAGAGAGAGCGGGAGAGGAAGAGAGAGAGAGAGAGGCGAAGAGGGCTTTGATTCTGTACCGGGCAGCTGTTGTAGATCTATAGGCCCAGCGAGCAGTGGCAAAGTAACTCAAGAGATGTTGCACTATGCAGTGCCTGTCTCGTGATGCACGCTGTTTTTGTTTTTTAGAGAAAGCGAGGGGGCGGTGAGAAACAAGGACATAGAAAGAATGAGACACATGGATAGATAGATAAAGAGATAAAGAAATTAAGATAGATTAGTAGAGATAGAAAGATAGATAAATAAATAGATCAATAGAGAGAGACTTAAAGAGAGGGGGGAGAGAGCGAGCAAGAAAGAAAGAGAGCGATTTATATATATATATATATATATATATATATATATATATATATATATATATATATGTAAACAGAGAAAAACAGAGAGAGATAGAGAGAGAGAGAAAGAGATAGAGAGAAAGAGAGAGAGAGAGAGAGAGAGAGAGAGAGAGAGAGAAAGAGAGAGAGAGAGAGAGAGAGAGAGAGAGAGAGAGAGAGAGAGAGAGAGAGAGAGAGAGAGAGAGAGAGAGAGAGAGAGAGAGAGAGAGAGAATACCCCTCGCAAACGCCGACTAGAGTCAACTAGGTCTAACAAAGAACACGAGTTGATGTACTTGACTAATGCCAGAATCCTTGTATGTGGTGCCACCGGGCGTCCGCGAGACCACATGTGGCTAGACTCTACATCTGGAACTGTTTAGAGTAAAGAAAACCACCCACTCAGGCCTTGTTGTCAATCGACAATAACTGTGCGTCATTTTTGGTCATTGCGACAATCCCACGTCCTTCCTCTCTAGTGTCTAATTTTAGGTGGACAAATCGAAGCGAGCCCTATTCCAGAAACTTCACAAATATCACGTTTCTTTTTCACCGACGCCCACTTGGAATTATTAGACACGTAAATAGATTAAACTAAAAACACCCCACTTTCACACCTCCATACATAGAATATCTATATTTGTACCTATGTTATAAGCGTATATATATATATTTCTTTATATATATATATTTACATATGTTATGACGTTATACATGCATACAAAACAATCAAGGCTGTACAAAAGATTAAAAAGGAAAATAGGATGAGTGAGAGGCAACGGCGACAATAGAGCCACATATATTCTCCTACAGATGATTTGAAGATAAAATCTCAATTTTCCCTAAATAATAATAATTCTTTAAAATAGCTTGATTTTCATTTTCTCACTGTCCGTGTCAATGCATACTATTGATGTTGTTAGTTTTACTTAAACCTCTGTTCTTAACAATTGAATTTGATGTTAATATTGAATTGGGGTTATTCGAAGCTATTCTGCTGTCTCGCAAGACCTAGGAAAATGTATAACGCCTTACGCTGATATCCGCCTCGGTTTAAAGAAAGAGTAAAAGACAGGGAGAGGAGGGAGAGAGACAGAAGGAAAGGGGGAAGGGGAGAGAACGAGACGGAGAGAAAGATAGAGAGAGATGGATCGAGAAAGAGAAAAGCAGAGGAAGAGAGAAAAAGAGAGAGCAAGAGAGATAGAAAGAGAGAGAGAGAGCGAGAGAGATAGAAAGAGAGAGAGAGAGACAGACAGAGAGAGAGAGAGAGAGAGAGAGAGAGAGAGAGAGAGAGAGAGAGAGAGAGAGAGATGACGGCATGATGAGAGCTGTTTAAAGTAAGGTTTATTTTAATTGAGGAAAATCAAAACTTGGATTACTTTGTATTAGTACCCGAGAAACAATGCTTGGCTCAGTTGTTTTGAAGGAATCATTATGTTATGGAGATTAGCTCAAACAGCTCAAGCTCTCCACCACCTTAATATAAAAATTTTATTAAGAGATCTAACGCCATGCGAATAGAATAAAGAGTCTTTATCAACCAATGAAGGTTATACATTATTTCAAAATTATTTGGAACAACAAGGAAAAATAAAATATTCAACAAAATGTACTATCCTTTGTTGCAATTTGACAGCCATGCACTTTTTGGCGTTTGAATCCGGTTTCGTTTCATGCAGTCTAGTCACGTTACCTAAAGGAGGAAGGTCAAGTATCTCTACAAGAAATAATGAAACCGTAACCTTCCTCGCGTCTTATAAGTGACGTCATGAGATTAGTTTACAGGAGCGACCAATAGATGAAAGTGCCTGTTGAACCTTCGCTTCTCTGACCCTTCGCTGTCAAGGCCACTCAGAGGGAATAGACTTGGATATTTTGAAAGTTTTGTGAAGCGGTCGGTAAGGGAGAAATCTACCCATTTCAAGCCGTATTTTTTAAACAATGTATTTCATGGCTATAAAGAGTTTAAGCACCGCTTCTGTGGTTTTGTGATGAGTTTGGATACTCACCCCTTTGCCTGTTTCCAACGCAATGCGTTTCAGGATAATATACCTCTCTCATAAGTAGCCCATCATTATTTTTTCACTTACCTCCTTCCTCTCTCTTCTTGTTCTTTTCTTCGTCTGCCTCTCTAGCTCTGTATTTATTTATTTATCTATCCATCTGTCTCTCTACATCTCTCTGCTACTCACTCTCTCACCCGCATGAGCCACTTTAATGTCAATGAGGTCATTAACCTTTTCATTGAAAACAATTAGCTGTGGTCAAAACCTTCAGTAAAGAGCTTTGACATTAAAAGAGGAAAAGTAAAGATTTAAAGTTACACACACACACACACACATATATATATATATGTGTGTAGATTGGTATAGTTGGTTAGATTTATAAATAGATTGATGAAGAGATATATACACAGAAAATTCAAGAATGAGATAGGTAGAAAATGAGAAAGAGAAGGAGAGAGAGAGAGGAAGAGAGAGAGAGAGAGAGAGAGAGAGAGAGAGAGAGAGAGAGAGAGAGAGAGAGAGAGAGAGAGAGAGAGAGAGAAAGATTGAGAGAGAAAAAAAGAGAGAAAGAGTCAGAGAGAGAGAGAGAGAAAGAGAGAGAGAAAAAAAGGGGGGGGGGGGGGGGAGGGAGGTAGCGGAAGATAGAAGTAGAGAAATTATCTACAAAAATTTAGTTCAAACGACGAAGTAAGATAAATATATAGGCATGAACTAAATATTATATATCGACAACGCTGAAATACATAATGAATTATTTAAATACTTGAATTCTAAGCGTTGAATTCCAACACCACAGCGTTAAGTACATGTATCTATGTTGCAGTTATAACTTCAGCCAGGGAAAAAAGAGGGGTGTTATGGAAAGGTCGGCTTGAGGTGAGTGAGTTCTGTCTAGCCAAGAATTAACTATCTAGGGATATATAAATAACACATGGAAAATGTGAACGTCCCAAACAACATTATCAAATGGATAATATGATAGCAATTTGGGTTTATGCTTGAGGATAAACTGAGATGTATCAAAGGACTCAATAATTAATGCTATCGTTTTGACACCGTCAACGTTGAGAGGAAAAAATTCTTAGATCATGTCAGATAATTTGATGAAAAAAAAAAAAAAACCCAAAAAACCCCCAAGTAACTAAGAAAGAATTTTGAAAGGGGAAACTAAGACAAGATGATTAATCAGAGAGGCCTCTTGGTAGAGTTTTGTGAGCAGCCAGATCCAATATTTTACTCTTTCGCTTAATGAGTGAATTTATAACAAAATCAATAAACATTTAGATTAGATGGACATATGAGATACGCAAAGGATTTTGAAAAGGTGAGGAATAATGAAAGATGAATATCGCAGTAAAGTAGAGCTCTGTGCATGGTTACAAGGCAAAATGAAAGATTGTAATTATTTTGAAGAATTATTATTTCAAGACTTTCTTTTGAATGAAATGGCCTATCAATCAAAATGTCTCTTTTTCTTCTTCAATACCACAGGTGGAAGATTTAGCTATTGATTAAAAAAAAATAAGCAAACCATTATTTCAGATCTATATTATTTTCTACTTTCAATTTTATTGACACATTCTTGTTTAAATATCAATGGTATATTAAAAAAAAAGAAGACAAGCTTAAAGCTGATTTCGTCGATACAACACAGTTAAAGCAATCAGGTTTTAGGGTAATAGGATCCGAATTTGTTCCACCGTCAAGATCAATCAAAACGGGTTTTTTGTTTGTTAATCTTGAACATTGCTCAAACGTGACGGTTTTATGTAAAGAGGGAAAGAATGAAAATGAAAGTGCGCGCGCGATAGCGAGGGAGAGAGAGAGAGAGAGAGAGAGAGAGAGAGAGAGAGAGAGAGAGAGAGAGAGAGAGAGAGAGAGAGAGAGAGAGAGAGAGAGAGAGAGAGAGAGAGAAGAGAAAAACTTCAAATCGTTAACTTTCTTATATGAAAGCAGCTTCTGAATACAAGTTGATGGTAATTATACTTTGAAATTTCCTTTTGGGAAAATTCGAATATCTTGGATATTGAAAGGAAAAATTTTTTATAGTGAGACAAAGAGTAGAAAATATCATGACACATAGAAACTATCGGACAAAGACAGATTTAAAGGTTGCATGGTGCTCTGGGAACCATTACAGTCAATCAGAGATGTTTTCTGACGAGCAAATAATAGAGCTGCCGTGTGTCAAACCGGCCAGAACACTGATCGAGACTGTCTGCTCGTGTTTAATCACGTCCACTTGATTCCACTATGATGGCGAAACCGATGTTTTTAGAGGCCGATTAAAGCTGCAAATATCCGAAAAGAATGATGACTAGGGACGTGCGTCATTGAATCTAATTTATATTCTTTCTTAAGTTTCTAGAATTAGTTAATTTGTTTAGAACTAATATTTTAGTCTCTGAAAGTGTAACCATTACGAACAGCGTTCTATCTGAAATGAAAACAAAGAAGGCGGAGGGTTATCTATTAAATATTTCAAATGAAATTGATACAGAAAGTCTCCTTTTTAATGATTTTTTTCGGCAGAAAAGCCTATCACCATTCAAGAACGAGATTTGCGAGTCTACCACACTTTCCCTTAAGAGAACCGACGTTTTCCTACAACTAATCCCAAAACAGTTAACTGATTTGTTATAGGTGAACGGAGCGGATAAGATTATCCACCGTTGACGCGAGTTGTGACATTTTCTCACTAATTTATATTGTTATATTATTTATTTTGGCCTTTTTGTGGAATTGGTGTAAAAATTGACCGAAACTGATTTCAAAGGTCTCCGCAATCTTGGTTTACCAGCCGAAGTTGCAAAAAAAAAAAAAGGTTTAAAACAAAAGTTCCATTGTAGGGAGAACTTTTAAACAAGAAGAGGGGACAGGGGGGAGCTTTTCACCGGTTTTCAATTCCATATTTTGTACAGCTCAAAATAATATCCAAAACAAACGAACTACTTAGATAAATACCCCAGACATACACCAACGATCTTCTCTAGTTGTATGCTGATCTTGAGTCCTATTTTTCGGAATGGACCAAGAATTAAAATGAGGACTAGTTCGCGTAAGACTTTCTGTTTTTCTGAAGTAGTAGTCAATGTATTTAAACTTCTGAACATCGATCTACAATGTATATAACACTGAGATGAACGAAACCAAAATAAGATCTTTGGTTTTTTGAATCTTTTCATACTTTCAATAGTGTTCGAACTATGCTGCTAGTTGCAGACGATTATCTTTAAAAAAATTGATTATTGATTAAATAATTGCTTGTTAATTTTTTAATAGAAAATATTCGGACTTCTTTCATTTTTTTCATTTTGCATAGGAACGCCCAGGGACGCCTGTAGTTTTTATTGCTATTACTAACTTTTAAATATAACTTAAGGAACATAAACATCTGATTGCTTTGTACTCTATCTCATCCGTAGTGTTTAATGTTGAAAAATGTAAGTGCTATTGTAGACATTCATTCAGAAAAAAAGAAAGAGATAACAGGATAATTTAATTGAAAATTATCTTTAAAAAACCAGCTTTGTTTAGATTAATCTTCTATTTTCCACGAGTGAAATCCCCATCAAATTTGGCGTATATTTGATAACATTTTCTTGATAAAAGAACATTTAAGGTTCGCTCTTAAAGATGAAAAGATCTAAAATGTAGTTGCCATCATTCTGAAGGCTTTATTTTTTTTTTGCAGATCTTAGAAAATCAAGAGGTTGTTTAACATCTCAAACATTCAAGTCTAGACTGAACACTTCAGGATCGAATTTAGAACTAGATTCATAGCCATTTAGTCATCAAAACAAATTATAGAAAAGTTTAGCCTTAGAAATACCCAATTTATTTTCACCTTCTCATACCTTAAAAAAAAATTGACGTCAGGTTACTTTCAAATTTAAACAGTCTCAACATTATACTGAAAAAGTAAAGAACCATGAAAAGGAACGAAGTTTTTGGTGAACTTAGATATGAGTATAATTTAACTTGATGATAGGTAAAAAAATACAAAAAAAAAACCAAAAAAAAACAAGAAAAAATAGCTTATTATTATGAAAGTCCAACTTGGTCAAAGATTGAATGCCGAAGCTATTGATGGCACCAAAAGATTTAAGAGTTTGTCAGTGCAGCATTCCGTATGCGTCCGCATGTTTAAGAACTCAGATTTTATTTTTGAGAAATTAGAAAACTATCCGTAACAATCTGATTAAAAGACTTCCAAATAATCAAAATGACGCACGAGGTTTGTCAAGTTGAATTAGAGAGTGGTGGAAGTTTCACAATGTATCAAATGTGTGAATTTAAGATTCCTCATGAAGGTAAACAGCAGAAAAATGAAAAACAATAACAACAATATCATAAACGCTCATAACAAAGACTCTTCCTTCTCGCGGATAAAGGTTTATGAGAATAGGCATGAAAAAAGACTAAAACAAACGAACAAAAAAAAAAAAAGCAACAAAAAAAAAAAACTACCAAATTTCTTGGGAGAGACTCTCTCTCTCTCATTATCCTCATCAGCTTCTTCTTCTTCTTCTTCTTCTTCTTCTTCTTCTTCTTCTTCTTCTTCTTCTTCTTCTTCTTCTTCTTCTTCTTCTTCTTCTTCTTCTTCTTCTTCTTCTTCTTCTTCTTCTTCTTCTCTTCCTCGTCTTTTCCTTGCTTTTCTCTTTTTCTCTTAAACTTCCAATTTTTCTACTCTTACTTGTTCTCTGTATTTTTATCTCTCCTGTAGACTTTCATGGGATTTCCCCAGTGAAAGCCTCAAAGCACTAAATAACCTAGCTGTATTTTCTTTAATTTTCTCTAAATACCCATGCTAGAGGGCATTACAGAAGCAATCCCAGTGAGATTTATTCACTTACGTCAACTTGCCAGCATTTTAGCTAAACGAGTCGAGAAAAAGAGAGAGAGAGAGAGAGAGAGAGAGAGAGAGAGAGAGAGAGAGAGAGAGAGAGAGAGAGAGAGAGAGAGAGAGAGAGAATGAGAGAGAGAGAGAGAGAGAGAGAGAGAGAGAGAGAGAGAGAGAGAGAGAGAGAGAGAGAGAGAGAGAGAGAGAGAGAGAGAGAGAGAGAGAGAGAGAGAGAGAGAGAGAGAGAGAGAGAGAGAGAGAGAGAGAGAGAGAGAGAGAGAGAGAGAGAGAGAGAGAGAGAGAGAGAGAGAGAGAGAGAGAGAGAGAGAGAGAGAGAGAGAGAGAGAGAGAGAGAGAGAGAGAGAGAGAGAGAGAGAGAGAGAGAGAGAGAGAGAGAGAGAGAGAGAGAGAGAGAGAGAGAGAGAGAGAGAGAGAGAGAGAGAGAGAGAGAGAGAGAGAGAGAGAGAGAGAGAGAGAGAGAGACACACACACACACACACACACACACACACACACACACACACACACACACACACACACACACACACACACACACACACACACACACACACACAGAGAGAGAGAGAGAGAGAGAGAGAGAGAGAGAGAGAGACACACACACACACACACACACACACACACACACACACACACACACACACACACACACACACACACACACACACACACACACAGAGAGAGAGAGAGAGAGAGAGAGAGACACACACACACACACACACACACACACACACACACACACACACACACACACACACACACACACACACACACACACACACACACACACACACACACACACACACACACACACACACACACACACACACACACACACACACACACACACACACACACACACACACACACACACACACACACACACACACACACACACACACACACACACACACACACACACACACACACACACACACACACACACACACACACACACACACACACACACACACACACACACACACACACACACACACACACACACACACACACACACACACACACACACACACACACACACACACACACACACACACACACACACACACACACACACACACACACACACACACTCACACAGAGAGAGAGAGAGAGAGAGAGAGAGAGAGAGAGAGAGAGAGAGAGAGAGAGAGAGAGAGAGAGAGAGGGAGAGAGGGAGGGAGGGAGGGAGGGAGAGAGAGAGAGAGAGAGAGAGAGAGAGAGAGAGAGAGAGAGAGAGAGAGAGAGAGAGAGAGAGAGAGAGAGAGAGAGAGAGAGAGAGAGAGAGAGAGAGAGAGAGACTCTAGAAACCCACATACTCCCGCGACAAAAGCAATAAAACAGATGGACTGTTTATTTGTCTCAGGAGACTGATACCATTTCACAATCATCGTCTCCATAGACTTTTGATCTGACAGGTGATGCAGATTGGTCTGAACGGGTCGGGTGATCATTTTCGGATCAGCGACAACCTTGTTCGTACTGAACTGACATAACTTAACGTCAACTCTCGCAGGGAAAACAGACAACTTTCGTTGGGTTAAAACAAACTATGATCGTTGTGGGGGGCTTACGTCGATATCCCTCGTGGGGATAATCATGACAAATTTCGAGAGGATGACATAGCCGTGCCTCTTTGTGAGGACTTGAAGACTAAGTCTGATTAAACTTGGATCAATTGATTTTTCTGTTCAAACTCGCGTTATGTCTGCGTGGCCCACAAAGATGACGGAAAGTTTATTTCGCTTAGCAAGCCTTGTGCATAGAGGTGAGATAAAGTATTTGTCTGGATGAGCCTGTGCGGTGTGGCTTTTTGTTGAAGGTGTTCTTGGTCGATCAGTACTTATAAGAATTAAAGATCTCATAACGTTCTGTTAAATGAAAGGAATTACACGTTAGTTTTATAATGGCGGTTTCTTCGTCATGCAAGATCTTTGTTAATTTTTATATTTTGACGAATATACAGCCAGTTTGGTCAAATAATCTAAAAAAAACCGCATCACCGAAGCATTTACATCAGTTTATAACACAAGGTATCTATAGCGCATTTTAAAGATTAACAAAGTGAAAAAAGAAAATGAAAAATGAAGAACATCATTTAATCAATGATTTGCCACTGATTTTAAAGGATTCGTGTTTTCTACTAATCAGCCAAACTATGAAAATGTTGATGCGAATTCGGGCGACCCGTTGCAAGCGCAGAATTAGACTTTTATTACATATGAATGTCTTGCTTACATTAGAGAAGCATACCCCCCCTTCCCCATCCCCATCCCCACCCTAACCACACCCATAAAACAACTGGGGGATTTCACATAGCTCAAGCGGGCATTAAATTAAGGTAATTTGAAATTTAGCAGGAATAAGAACGAAGAGCTCCAAGGGTTGTAGATAATTAAAACTCAGGCATATGCATAAATTTTCTCAGATATTTTTAATGAATTTAAAACTCAGCCTCAATATGTTATTCTATTGTATTATAAAGAAAAAACAGTCAAGCAAACGAATAAAAACAAAACAATGGTCTTAAAGGATTGGTGACAAGGTTCATGACATAAAAAAAAAAAGCAAACCAAAAACCTAGTTGACCCAGACAGGCCTTTCCATACAAGTAGAGATTAAAAAATGGATTGCAGTCAAAGAATGGTAACCTCAACTCTTTGTTAGAAAACCAGATACAATCATTTGAATAATTTTTGATTAAAAACAGCTTAAAAGCAGAACTCGGAAACATTGCGGACAGCATAAGATCGCCACGAGAACGGCCTAACAATTATCGCAGGGAGGAATTAACGATTATCTTCGCTATTATCGTAAGATAATGGAACATAAGAGAAGGGGACTATAAACATATAAAAAATATAAATTTTAAGGCCTCTAAAAACCGAATTCAGTTACCTCAATCCTTATTTAATCCTATATGAACTTTGCTGTGCACAGTGAAATGAATGACGACTGCGGGTTACTTTAGGGTGTTGTGCTAAATACTCATCCCTACGTTATGAAAGGAGAAAAACAACATATGCAAGAAATAGGGAGGAATATTAAGTTTCTGAAACCGTCGAGAGCCGAAGGGAGTAGGAAACAGAGACAAGAAAGATGTTGAAATAAAAAGCAGATAAAAATGGTAAAGAAGGGAAAAAAAGAGGAGGAGAAGGAAAAAGAGGAGAAAGAGGCGGGGAGGAGTGGAAGACAAAGAGAGAGGAAAAAAAAAACATTAAGAAAAGTAAAACGGAAAGAAGGAACAGGAAGGAAATATATTTTAACTTCTCTCTCAACCTTTCTCTTTCTCTCCATCTCCTACCCTCCTTACATTTTCCTATGTCACAGTTATTCTCTTCCTTAAACATTTAGTTTTATTTCTTTTTGCTTTTGAATTTTAATGCGTTTTTTTTTTCCTTTGCCAAATGATTATTATGTTGATATACTTTTATAAAATGTATCTAAATCTTAATCGTTTGCAAATCTAGTACATATAATTTTCAAGTTTGAATATTTGTGATAAAAGTGGAAAGTTGGCAGTATTTTTTGTGTATTTCCTATAAAAGTACACTTAAATATTCTAAATTTTTGTCTACGCTTCCATTTTAGATTGACACAAGTATTTTCATTTACGTTTTGTACCCGACTCACCCACCCCTCTCTAACCTTTTCTTCTCTGTTCCCAGCCCTCTCTCCTTGTCTTTGTCTGTCTGTCCGTCTGTCTGTCTATCTCTCTCTCTCTCTCTCTCTCTCTCTCTCTCTCTCTCTCTCTCTCTCTCTCTCTCTCTCTCTCTCTCTCTTTCTCTTTCTTTCTCACTATCTCTCAATCTCATTTTCTTTTATCTAGACCCCTCGCTCTCGAGGAAAAAGCTGGGCAGGAACAAAAATGCTCACATTATTATCTCTTTTTGCATGACAGTAATCTTGTCTAAATTTCAGGGGCGGATGTAATCTAAGGCAGCAAAAAGCCAAAAAGTGATCATGAATATTCTTCTTCCTCCTACTAAAAAAATGTTCACTGGTGGATAAAATATTATGGAAAAAGGAAACAGAGAGAAATATAGAGGAAATGAGCGAAAGGGACAGAAAAATAAGGAGATATATAGAGCTAGAGATCCTGAAGGAAAGAGAGATTCGGATGTATATGGACATAAAGGTATGTAGAACAGATAGAGAGGAAAAAAAGAATTGAGACCATTAAAAAAAGTTTCTGAATGAAGCAAAAAGAAAGAAAAATGAGAGAGAGAGAGAGAGAGAGAGAGAGAGAGAGATAAATAAAGAAAATATAAACAAATGACCAATGATAGAGAGACAAAAAATAGAGGTAAAGAGAGTGTGAGAGAAAGACAAAGAAAGAGATTGAGATAGAGTCAAGACTAAAACAGAAAGAAGGGGGGGGTAACGAAGATGAATAGAAAGGGAGAGGGAGAGAAAGACAGAGAGAGAGAGAGAGAGAGAGAGAGAGAGAGAGAGAGAGAAAAGAAAGAGTCTAGAAGTAGTAGTAGTAATAGTAGTGTAATGGCTGTTAAAGTAGTAGTAGTAGTAGTAATAGTAGTGTAATGTCTGTTGTAGTAGTAGTAGTAGTAGTAGTAGTAGTAGTAGTAGTAGTAGTAGTAGTAGTAGTAGTAGTAGTAGTAGTAGTAGTAGTAGTAGTAGTAGTAGTAGTAGTAGTAGTAGTAGTAGTAGTAGTAGTAGTAGTAGTAGTAGTAGTAGTAGTAGTAGTAGTAGTAGTAGTAGTAGTAGTAGTAGTAGTAGTAGTAGTAGTAGTAGTAGTAGTAGTTGAGCGGGGAATTTAGGTTCATCATGTAATTAAGGTAGTTGCCTGGAAACAGAATCTGCTCTTCTTTTATAGAAGTAAGAAGTACTGCCACTGACATTATTTTAAGTAGATATGATCAAGTGATGTAACCACAGCACACACACACACACACACACAAAATTGGTTTCCGCTTAAACGTAGAGAAAATATGCAAGAACTTGACCTTGAATTTATTCCTTAAGTATTTTAGAAAAATAAGTAGCAGCAATATATTTCTTATTCGATTTTAGTTTAAACCTTAGTTTTAAGATCTTTGAAATTCTCGTTTGAAAATTTAATGAAAGAGTTTGTACATTATTTTTGCCTAAATTTGTGGATATATATCTAACTCCAGAACCCTTGTAAAAGATCATTGCCAATGAAGAAATAAATTCATCAGCGAGAGAATGAAGAGAGTATGCTATGAAATGTTTCAATTTATGATTTCATGTTGTCCAATCCAATTATTGACACTTGCTAACTCAACCTTATATCTTTATATTGCGTGAGGACCAAGAGGAAGAAAAAGGAATAAAAATCAGCAGGGATAAAACTCGAACCTGACGAAATACCTGAATGTTCTATGTCAAACACGCAAGCAATAATTCGATCCTGTGTAGAAAACAATTTTTTTTGTGTTTGAGTTATCTTATGAAAAAACATTAAATTACAATATAGAAAAAATACAAATTACATATAAAACAAAATTTGAAAAGTATCTAATTGCAAAAAACCAGATACATGGGTGCCTTTAGATTTTTCAAATCCGTAAAACTGAGTGAAAGATAAAACTGTAAAACCGACTCCAACAAATAAGTAACACATGAATTGGAGACAAAAAAAAAATCCAACAACAACAACCCCTGCTCCCTACCCCCTCAAAAAAAAAAATTACAAACCCATTTTTTCCACCCGGTTTTAATGCCAGCTAAATGCAAATCAACAAGGATAAGATTAGATCAAATAACACGATTGTCTCGTGATTGATATATAAACAGTGACAGGGACATTTCTCATACTCTGACTTGGGTTACTGAGAAATAGCATTACTTGAACAAACACTCTGTTTCCTATCACGCGAAAACATTGTCTTGGGGTGGTATCGCTTTCGTCTGGGAAATAATATTCTATCCCGGATGAACCCGACAAAGCTTGTAGAAATAACCCCCAAACTAAGGCGAGCGCATCTTACGGCTAAGTCCGACAGAAAGCTTAAACAAAACATAACATGTTCAGCTTCTATAGTTAACCTGTTATAATTGTATATTCAAGCATTTACTAGTCTGGACTGGGAATTAAAATTAAAAAAAAAAAAAATAATTCCGCAACTGTTAAAAATGTCACATTAGTGTTGATTTAGGCGAGCAAGGATTATAATCTTACTCTTAAATACTTGATGTTTAAAAATTTTGTGGGAAGAGAAGGGCAAAGGAAATGAATGAGAAAAAAATATACAGAGAGAGAGAGGAAGAGAGAAGAGAGAGAGACAGAGCGAGAGAGCAGTTTATGTGTTGAGTAAAGGAGAAAATAGAGAATAAAGACACTAGAAACGAGAGAAGCAACGTGCTTGTTCATTAGATGGATGTAATGTATGGGTGCAGCTCACATTGGATTAGTAAAAAGGAATGGGCAAATTATTTAAAATATAGTTTCCCTTTGAATATATGATTACAAAAAAATTACCCGCTTTAAATATGTCTAAATAGATGCAGCAGGGAATGTATAATTTTTTATAAAGTTCGATGAAATGAAATAGAAATAACGA
>JAWDGP010007852.1:935000-1180000 GCA_033675545.1 Elysia crispata | reverse complement strand
ATAAATTTTGGTTTATTTATTCGTATAGATAACATTGTTTCGTATAAATTATTATCCCTTCTAAGAATACTGAGAAGTTTATCTGCAATCAGACTTACTAAAATAAATCTTTGCATCTGTAGGAAGTATCGGAAGAAAAAAAAATAGATATAGATAAACTATAAAAGTGTTTGTATCGCATCCTCAGGATTTAGATCGCACTGGATCTTGAACCTAGAATTTGGAATTACAGGAAAATAAATAAGCAGTGCATTTTCTTCTTCTTCAGAGATTTGTATTAGTGCCAATGTAATAAACTACCGCTAAACTTGATATTATTCTAATTAAGAAGAATATAGAAAATTAACCGTTGATTACACCAATTCAATACATTATTAGTGCCAAAAATAGTACGAACTCACTTCAATTATAAGTTGTTCAAAAACTTCCATATCTAACGCCTCGACAATTTTTTAACATGATATATACAATGCAACGTTTGAAACAAGGAACTATAATTATGGTAAAGATATTCCTTGAAAATTAAATGTCTTTAGACAACGAAAGAAAAAGACGCTGGATCAATCTTCAAGGTTTGATGGATTGCGCCTTCTCATTACTATTCAACTTATCAGATGGGTCGGTAAAAGTACAAAGAGTACAAGGACACATCATCACAACTTAGTCGGCTAAAATCCCCAGCGGATGTCACGGTTACTATATCTATTTAGTGACACACGAACGATGCCAAATGGATTCTAATTTAACAGCTCAGAACTCGTAGTTATAGGTACAATATTTGGAAAATAGACTTGAGGCCGGGCTTCCTCTTTGCTATTTTATTTTCACAAACCTGGTCCTATTCTGACAAACAAAAAGATAAAATTATTAGAAAAAGACTTGAACGAGAGATTCAAGGGGGTCAAGACTTATAAAAAGAAAACCATGTTTTCACGAACTAGTTTTAATAAAATAATGGTGCATTGAAAATGAATTTGATAAGAAATAGTTTCATTTAAAATATTTATTATTATAATTATCATTTATATTGCTTTTGTTTCTTTAGTCATAATTTATAATTTATTATCATTATTTTTATAATGTTATTATCATTGCTGTTATTATTATTATTATTATTATTATTATTATTATTATTATTATTATTATTATTATTATTATTATTATTATTATTATTATCATTATCATTATTATTATTATTATTATTATTATTATTATTATTATTATTATTATTATTATTATTATTATTATTATTATTATTATTATTATTATTATTATTATTATTATTGTTATTATTATTATTATAATTATTATTATTATTATTATTATTATTATTATTATTATTATTATTATTATTATTATTATTATTATTATTATTATCATTATTATTATTATTATTATTATTATTATTATTATTATTATTATTATTATTATTATTATTATTGTTGTTGTTGTTGTTGTTGTTGTTGTTGTTATTATTATTATTATTATTATTATTATTATTGTTGTTGTTGTTGTTGTTGTTGTTGTTGTTGTTTTTATTATTATCATTATTGTTATAATGATCATCATAATCCTCATCTTGTAATTTAATGGACAGCACTCTTTTTGATTATTGAACTTAACATTTAAATTTACTGAACTTATGAATGTATAAGAGATTCTCATATCTTTAAACGTTTGTTTAAGTTAACATTACTCGTAGTTATTTATTTTTGAGTCGAAGATTTATCTAAAACCAGCCCAAGATGACAACGTGTTTTCGCCCAGTTCCAGTTTTATTGGAAAGTTATGTTGCCAAATATGAATTCATGATATAAGAATACAGAGTAAACGAAGAAAACAAATAAGCCACATTGATTTTTTTACAGTGATACGAGGGCGTAAAAATACAAGTTTGAAATGCTTTTTCTTTACGACCTTTCAATCATTCTTCTGAAATATATACACGTAAAGCATGTATGTTGTAAAAAAAAAAAATGATTTTAATTCCTTTCCATCTGATAGTTTCCGCACTTCAATTTTGAAACATTTAAGAAATTCTATGTACCTTTTCTGTCTCCGTCTGCCTTTTCTCTCCCTGCGACCGTCTCATTTATCGTTCACTCTGTCTCTTTATATTTTTATTCACCTGTTAATCTTTTTTTCTATTAAATTCTTCGATTTCTCCATACATCTATCAATTGATCTATCTAACAATATATTACCTATCTACCTCTTAAAATGTCAAGAGCCACAATAAACAAATTCTAAAGTCCTGTAAGATAATATATTAGAACTACTGAAAACAAATAAAAAATATTTACAACCAGCATAATTATACATCTCCAGCTGTAGACAATAAAAAATAATCAGGAACAACCCATAACAAACATATCCGGGAACTACAAGGTGCTTATATTGACTACACTTTACTATTGAACATTATAGAAACAGTCCACCTATATTCCCTTTTAGGAGATAAGCAATATAATATCTAGTAAAAAAATTATTTATCCTAAAACTAAGAGGATTTTTTTTTCTTGTATCAGAACACACATCTTACAAAAATATGAAATGCAAAAATAAATTCACTCGCCTAGGTAGCGTGCAGGGAATGCACTCGAAACATGCGAGAACATGTAAATACGTTTATTTACACACACACACACTCTCTCTCTCTTTCTCTCTCTCTCTCTCTCTCTCTCTCTCTCTCTCTCTCTCTCTTCCTCTCTTCCTGTTTATCTATCTCCCTACTTACCTACCTCTCTGTCTATCTATTTTATATCTAATATCTAACTACTAATCTTTGTCTTTTGTCCCCCTCCCCCCTCTTTCCCTTTTCTGCACAGACACTCACCCACTCAATCTCTCTCATGCTCTCTACCTTTCTTTTGTATCTCTTTTTTAATGTTGTCCAAAAAATTTATAAAGCCATCTTCCAAAGACATGAAAAGTTTCCAATATGGTTGAATGCATAAAAAGGCCATGGAGATTTAGTGTTGCTCAGCAGGGACATGGAAATGAGGCCCATTTCAGCATTATATTTTTGTATTATTTATCTTTTAAAATTTCATGATTCATCATCGTCAATAAAGTGAAATTTTTTTTTTATAGTCTTCGTCTTGAATCTTGCACTTAATAATGCGAGGTTTTCAAAATCTACACATTGAATGGAACAACAAAGAAGGCATAGATCAGACAACTCTTCCCTTCATCACTCTTGTCACTCTTTTTCCCGCAAACAAAATACATTTTTCATAAAGATAGGATATTAAGGAAGCCCCCCCCCCCCCCAGGCCATCACATTTGTTACGCAGAATTTAATAGCTTTCAAACATCGTCCCTTAACAAAAAGATGGATTGCGATTTGGAATAACTTTTAAGAGAAAAATATATACACAATCTCCGAGCTATTTCTTTAATAATTTACCATAAAAATGACGACGTCCTTCTTTAAAAGCACCAATATTAAAAAAAAGAACGTAACCAGGTTATGCATTGCTTTGAGGGTTGCTTTTTTGTCAATACTTGTGCTACGTAGATTCGGTGAACCTCAAAAAAGCTATAGGAAACCGTCTGCTTACTTCATTTTATTATAACCAAATCTTTTATATTTTCGTCACACATTTATTGCTTCGGCGCTGCTTAATGATTATAATGTCTAAGTTATGATATACCGTATATATTTTTGTACGATTTTGAATGGCTGGTAAGTAAGAAAAACACTCTTATACTTCCGCTTATCGCATTCTGTAAGATCTTTTCCCACCAAATATGAAGACTGATGGATATGTGGGCAAAATGCTCTTACGTTACGAGCTAATAATGGGATTAGTCTCCACGATCTAACTACTAAGCGATTCTTTCCCTCATAAATTAGTTTGGATTTTAAGAATTAATGGATGCTTAGGGTCAGAGAAGGCTAAAACTTGGCTATTGTCTACTTTTGAAAATGTTTTGATGAATTGGAAAACTGAAAGCATTTGAAATGAAATTTAACACCATAAATTTTCGTTCTAAATTTTCTGTTTAATATTATGACATACTCATGAAATAATCAGAATAAATGTAGTATGTGTAGCTCTGTTCACGAACTCTAACAATTCAAAATCCTTAAATATTTGAAATTGAAAAATGGAATCATTATATCCACTAATTTGAGATTAATTTTGTTTATATGTACAGACGTACCATGATTCGCATGCGGATTTCTCATGCTTTTGTCATAAAAACAAAATACGAAAACAACTTTGTATGATAATTTTCTGAAAATCTATTATTTTTTTTGGTAAAAACTACATGTAATGGAAAGTTGAAATTTTTGCATTGATGAGGTTTTAGTTGAAAGTCAATCCGATATGTTTCATAGAAATATATATTCAATGCTGGCCTTCAAAATGGGAACACATTTGGAGATAGTAAAGCAACTGAACGCTGTGTATCTACAGAATCCAACTTAAAACCTTCAGTGTGAGCTGCATGAGGGTTTGTCAACCTATACAAGGTAGGGAAAACGGTAGAGCACTTTTTGTAGGATGATGGAAAAAATTACTGTGGCACTTTGAGCTCCTCGAGATAAATTTTTGTTACTTTCTTTGTTTGATTCAAGTAGATCATGAGGGTGCCTTAAAAGTCGCGAATGGAAGTGACAGAGTCCATTATGTCTGCCATTATTATTACCAATTCAAAAGCTCGTAAAGTTGTCATTTTTAATAGAATATCAAACCTTTTTAAACTCAAAAAATTCATTGGACAACTTTGAAGGAAACTCAAATACATATTACTCTAGTGTTGTTTACAGTAGCATGCCTATAACGACTTCTCCATTTAATTAATAGGTAAAGAAAAGTGGATTCTTAGACTTCTTATCCAGGTTGCAGAATTTGCTGTTATCAGCCCACCGAGAAGACTAGATATCAGCATCACAAAATTTTTACGTGATAGTTACTCAACTTCAAGAAAATCAATATAGACCTTTCAAAAAGGTCTTTCACTGCCTATAGCCGAATACCTATTTTCTATGGAAATGGACAGACGAAAAGATTTTTTAGAGTCTAGATTAATTACATCCCTGTTAAGGTAACAACCTTGTTGGCAAAGGTTAGGATGTGAAACAACTCTGTCGGGCTATGTATTCCTCACTCAAAAATTTTCTCATATTGTGCCCAGGGCATCAAAGAAGAAAGAATAAGAAGAAGAAGAAGAAGAAGAAGAAGAAGAAGAAGAAGAAGAAGAAGAAGAAGAAGAAGAAGAAGAAGAAGAAGAAGAAGAAGAAGAAGAAGAAGAAGAAGAAGAAGAAGAAGAAGAAGAAGAAGAAGAAGAAGAAGAAGAAGAAGAAGAAGAAGAAGAAGAAGAAGAAGAAGAAGAAGAAGAAGAAGAAGAAGAAGAAGAAGAAGAAGAAGAAGAAAACAGCAACAACAATATTTGAAGGGAGGTGGAAATGAACTCAGAGCATCTTTTAAAAATGACAGTTACACGGTACAAAGTGAAAAACCTACCTTCAAACATGCCACGTTGCTGATTACTAAGATGATGGGAAATACAAACACCTTAGACTGTGCCATCTTCGTAACTTATAGACACTTGATTCATCAGTTTAACACTACTTCACTCCTTAAATGCACTTGCCAGGCCCTAATCACATCAGGATCTGGGATCAACCCCTCTCCTGGTATCTGCCTCTCCAGCACCAATCTTACTATTAGATCCCGCTGACTGTGTGCGCCCCCACGTACCTCGCTAACAGCTCACTGTCCCAGCGCTTCGCACCAAACACTGCAGATGTTGACTGAGACCGAGATGTCTTTGAGCTGTACTAACACCACATCTAATTTCCCCGGGTCCCTACAAAGCTAACAATGAGAACTATGGAAGATTTTGTTGAACTCGTAGATTTAATCAAGGAAAGCTAGTATAGTGCGAGGGCATTATCCAATCTGTCATGAAATTAATGTTAAAGAGATCTAGGAGACTTTGAAATTTAAGTGATTGAATACAGCCATTTGAAGCCCAAACTTTTTCATATCATGCATGATTTATCTGGTTTAAAACTGTATGATCACGGAAGAAGTATGTTTACAATTCATGAAAAAGAATAAGATTTATAAAAGGAGGGTAAAAATCAATTCGTGATGAATATTTTCTTTATTTGCTGCCTGAAAAGAAATACATTAACATATTGTAAATGTCTTTTAACAAGAATTAAAACCAACCAACCAAACAAAAAATTCAAGCTGAGGCATTAAAAAGGATTTCGTAATTTCTCATTACATAATGGAAGAGCAGAATTTTCTAGCCTGACTCCTTGCTTCTCATGGCAAACACTCGGCACGCATGCAAGTAGGAATGTTTTTTGATAAGAGACAAGCATGATTCCCTGTTTAAGCCACCTTCAAGAATCAAAACAATGAACTATAGCTTGTTTAAGCCTATTGCATTATTCTGTTTTATTTTTAATTCAAGCCATCTGTATGTCTCTCTCTCTCTCTCTCTCTCTCTCTCTCTCTCTCTCTCTCTCTCTCTCTCATATATATATATATATATATATATATATATATATATATATATATATATATATGAAATTGAAGTACTAAAACCACATGCGAGATCATAATTATCTTATCTTGAAGGTGCCACTTCAATTATCCCTCCTTTTGCTGAGTTGAAGTTAATCGCATGAATACAATTTAGGTTAATGGGTAATTAGTTCATTTCTTATTCTATTATTTGTGAAGTCTAGAAAAGTGTAAACTGTTTAATCCCAGTTGAACATTAACGAAGCAAGTCACGTATTTTTATATGTATAAAATAAAAAAAAACCATCTAGTACCTCTTGAATGTTTGTCATCATAGTGAGGAAGTAATTGTATGACGTAAAACAAGATGTCGGATCGTCATCAAAAACTCAAAGCCATTTTTGATTACGTATTAATTTGTCCAGTTGCATTGTCTGTCCTTTTTAGTCTATGGTATATGCTTAACATAGTCTAGACTGAAGACTGACCATTTGTACCAATGACAGATTTAAATCTAAATCTAGACTAAAAGAGTGTTTCAGATAAGTGTAACTATTTTGAGACGAGCGGATAAAGATCTAACAAGGATAATCGGTAATTCCACAAAAAAAAAAAAAAAAAGATTTAACATGGTAAATAAAATGCCTTGTGAAAGGCCACCAATGTATGAATCATCTTGTCATTGTCTAATCTAATTGGATTTAGGTCTTAATGTAAAAAAAAAATTTAGATATTTTATGTTTGCTTTCTGATCATGCCCCTCCTCTTAGCGATGTCATTCTCTTGGAGGCACAACTAGTGTTCATAGCGAAGGACTGCGACTGCTTTTTTCCGGCTCATAGGCAAAACCTAAGTGCAATGTAATTGAGGTTTTGTATAATGTATATTCGCAGAGAGTATTAGGCCCCCGCCAAATTTTAGGGTAGCACTGATGAGATAAGATCTCTCCTAACCACCAGAAAGTCCAAAAAAAGGATACGAACCCGGAACCTCCGTAATGCCAGTCTAACGCTCTGCCGGGTGAAATATCTGGCAATTTAAATAGTTTACAATGCTTTAGGACCTATAAGATTCAAGATATATATTGGACTCAAGCTTTATTACTCAACGGGTATAAACTTTTAAATCTTCACCTTGACAACAAACGAACTACTCAAATACAGTGTTAATTGTATACAAGTTGTTAAACCCCGTGCTGCGAACGGGATCTTGGTATCAATTTGCTGGGGCTGGGGAGCATGCGTGTATTAAATAGATTTATTAATGATCTTGATATCTATAGTTTTACTTACACCGTTTACTTATCTAGAATCTAGATATAGATACATGTATCTCGAAAATTCTTATTCTTAACTCAAAATCTAGATCTAAATCTGGAACTTAATCTTTTTGAAATTCTAAACCTAAAAGAACAATCTAGATCTAAACCTTTTGATTTGAGTAAAGGCCTTTGATCTGCAACCTATGGTCAAGTATTTTATTTTTAGATTCATTACTTACACTATAACAAACAGATCTATTCCAGACGCTTTTAGATCTACCGCCGCATACATCGTACGCGTACTTTTAGTTCACTTCCTGCCAACTTCATTATGCTGTGCTTACAGGAAGTAATTTGCTCATTCCACTTTTTTCATTTAAAAAAATAAAAATCACATTTTTGCCTTCAATTTTCGAAAAACACTATTTGTTGAAAAATAATATTACCATTCCAATCGTTAGGTCAATTTACAACTTTATGCCAGGTGATATAAAAATGATCGGTTAGATGGTCCTCGTTTTTCGAGTAGCTCTTTTGTATTATAGATGCCGACACGTTATTTTTTTTTTCTAAGTTAGGTATCATAAAGAATTTAACACATTGAGACATCGAAATTGAAGTGTTGATCGGTAAGAAATGATCTACAAAAAGGGGCAATGACTAGAGCTATTAGAACTTTTTTTTTTCTACAGATCAAAAAAAATAAATGGATCCACTACTCAAAATAAATATTTAACAGATTAAAAAAAAAACCAGCAAAGAGTAAATCTTATAGCGTAAGGTGAGTTGGGTTGCATAGAGTAAAACCAAAATTCAACTGAGTTGATCACTACAGCTTGCATGACTTTCAATCTGTCAGATCCCAGATACAATGACTGGCTTTATGAAAACCATCAAGTACTTTTAAAAAACTGATCTGACGTTAAACTGTAACTTGCGAAGCATAACTGTCAACCATTACAAACGTATAAGATTGCTATTCAATGCAGATTTGCCGTCGCATTCACAGGCAGTTTAAAAAAGATGTTAGACACACCCCTATCTCGTTGACTTTTGTTAAAAATGCCTGCCGGAATTGTTTTCTGGGATGCATCCAATTTGTTTGTGTCTGATTTCGACAGTTTGAAAACGCGATAAACATATAAAATTATGAATTTTACCAATTTCCTATATATTTGGATATTATTGTCTGCTTTTTTTAGTTCCACATATTTACAATCTTTTAAGCAATATACTTGACATGACTTTTTTAGTCTCAATATCTATCTTTCATTTATTCCCCCAGTAATCTCGATCGTTTCTTTTTGTCGTGTGTTTCATGTAGGCTTCAGTGATTTTAAAGTTATGGCCTTTCTGAGGTGCAATGAGTACCATTCTCTTGAAATCACATGAATAATATGGTAAATGTTGTGTAATCGGTACAGTATTCTTGTTAACAGTACGATGTGTCATGAGTTTGCTTCTGTAACGGTTAATAAATTTTAAGAATAAAAAAGATTATCATTCGACTCATGGGTTCACATTTTACTCTTCGGATTCCGACGCCAATTTTTATCCGAATGCTATCGCCTCAGTCCTGAAATTCCCAAGAACATCCAGATGTAAATTGTAACTATGCCATTTGTTATTTAAGGACTAAATGTGCCCATCTCTTCTGCATCTAATCTTCATATCCACCAATTGTATTAATGTTCTCAAATTTGATCTCTATATCATAATTACCAATTTTAATTTTAATTTGACCGATGGTATCGGTCGAAACCATATGTCGAAAAGTTTTTTGGTTATGATGTTGTTTCTTTTATTCATGAATTACTTAGAATTTCGTGACTTAACATAAAAAATACCAACAACAACAAAACAAAACCTCCCCTCATCCCCTTTTTCTCTAAAATGTTGTCTTCAATGACTTTGATCTAAGTCCTTTATCTGCCGCTGAAATTCATTTTAAGTAGCTTACTACTTTTCTCAAAAGTTTAAAAGACTTAAGCGGCAACTTGTTTTAAGTCTGTCGAATCTAGAAGTTCTATTTTAGTTTATAGTAGCAGATGGCGACCAATCATGTTGTTCTTGTGAATGTTGTAATTTCATGGAATTTACTCTACCTAGTTCATTATGTGTTCAAGAATTAAGCTAACGTTAATAAAAGAAAGTTTTAGTGAATGTAAATTAAAGATGGAGTTTTAAGTCGGCCTTTTGAAATGTTGGATCGGCAAAATTTACCAAAGATATATAGAGGGAAACGTTCGAAATTTTGAGCTCAGTGCGGTTGTGTTGTTTAAGACAAATGTTATCGCACTCTATAACCCTCAAAAGATCTTTAAAATCTTTACCCTTTCACCTTCTTTTGAATAATTTAGGTGTCAAATAAAGCTTCCGCACTGCTTTCAGTTTTAACCCTCCCGCGCCATTCTATTAAGTATTGTTATAAACATTAATTTCTTTAATTTGTCCCCCCCCCTTTCTTCCCTCTTGTATCTAGAATGGACGCTGGAGCGACGTAACTAAGCTACTCAAGTGACCTCATTAGTAGAGCTCGTGAACAGGCTTTCTATCTTTTATTCTTTTCATTTTTTTTTCTCCGCAAGGCCAATGCATACTTAATAAAGTTCGCTCTGTTTTTTATGAGAACAGTGGAGTGAATAGAGAAAGACTTTCCAAGATGAATGTTTGATATGTTATTGCAACGATACAAGACATGAAATTTTTCGATCAATAAGCGTAGCAATATGAAACAAAGACCTCTCAACAAAATTAGAACGGTACATTGAGGCAAATAGTATAAAGAGCGTGCATTGTTATAATCAAAGTTTGACTTAACGGTCAGACCTAACGGACGTTAGTGCTTTAAGACCAGGACCAACCACGAACGATTCAAGGAGGACTCCTTAGGATTTACTGAGATTGAGATACTGACAACGGACGGTAACACTTTTTTTTACACAACTATAAAAATGAGAAAAAAATCCAACCATATAATATATATATATATATATATATAAAACAATAAAATTTACTACTTAGTAAGCCCTGGCAAAATAAATCTAAGTAATCAATTTTATCATAACAATTATTAACGCTCCTCTTTGTCGAATACTGCTACAGAATGCTAGAATGATCACCGAGCATAATATATATATATATATATATATATATAATATTATATTGCATAGGTGTGCAATCCTCTAATCGGTGTTTATTTATTAATTCGTGGCCATTATGCACGGAAGTAAACACCAAAATAAGTGATTAATTTTCCCGAATATTATAAAACTGTTTAATTCAGTTTGCATTCTATTTTGAGGCCTATCTAGACCTTCCAGAAAGTCGATATTTTCAATAAATTTTGTTTTTGAAATAAAAAATTGGTGTATTATTTTATACAACAATAGTTCATTCAAATTCTAGAGTGGAATGTTAATACCATGTGGGTTATTTTCAAAAAGATTTAGATTCTATAGGCTAAGATATAGTGCTCTCATTCAAGCTTTTCTGCAACTGCAAACTAAGTTTGTTCAATAAATAAACATTCATACGAAATATGTACACAACCGTGAATTAAGGGCGTCGGAGTGATCCTAGATCCCAAAATAAATCAAAGGATAAATATTATTTGGTGCTATGATATATTCTTAACTATACTTAAGTTTGTCATAAGTACTAATTAACAGACCTTAAAGTGAGAGCATGTTCAATTTTATTTCAGCAATGTATAATAAAAAAGGAAAAAAAGAAGGATGAAAAGGTGTAGGGAGGTGGAGTTACATCAAATTATCATGAGATTATATTAATAAAAATTAATGGAAAAAATTGCAAAAAACAAGATTAGAACGAGGTAGTTCCCAAAAGCCTATAACGTCTCATTCCGCTTCACCATCGCAACTATTAGGGGAAGGCGAATTATTTGAATATTTATGCAGATTTATACTTTTTGCGACACTCACTCTTTTTTTTTGTCATTAGGATTAATGTTCATTTTGGGTGGACATTTTCCCAGAATTTAGTCTTTCTAAAAAGATGCCAAGTTTATTTCTAGTCATCTAGAATGCCCGTGTTTGGGCATTTCCCATTCATTGACTGAAAAGAGTTATGTGATGTTTCTGCGAGTAATTGCTATCTCAGACCTAGATTACGCTTTGCTGAGCCAAATGCAACGAATAAGCATTTCAACTTCGCGTGAAACGAAAACTCAGGTAAAACAAAACAAAATAATAATGATAAATGAAACGAGGACAACAATAAAATCTGTTGAGGAAACGTTACATTGAAAAACAAAATTGAATTGAAAATAATGGATCTACAGTGTATTGGGTTTAAAAACAATCTTCTTCTTCTCAAATGCCCTGTCTGGAACAGACATCGGCGATCATGATTCTCCTCTTGTCCCTATCTTCCGTCATCCGCAATAAGGCTATGTTGTCTTTGTTGTTTCCTGTCACAAAAGAGCTCAAGCTATCAAGAAATGTAATCCTTTGTCTACCTCTGCTTCTTGTACCTTCTATCTTGCCTGTAAGAGATAAAAATTCCAGTCCCTTAAAAACAATATCCTTCATTAATAATATTCAGATAATGGGCACGCCTCTCATTTCACCGTCAGAAAAGCTTAGCTGTTCTGGCGATTGATCTTTTCTATAAATCGTTAACAGCTCAATTTCGGTACTCAAGAATGTTGGTTTGTTCGTTTCTTTGGAGTCATAAATGAAAATGGGCAATGGACTCCGAACAACGTGTTATGTTACCCTGAGATGGGTGCAGAACCCGAGTTATGTTTCCCTGACATGGGTGCAGAACCCGAGTTAAGTTACCCTGAGATGGGTGCAGAACCCGAGTTATGTTACCCTGAGATGGGTGCAGAACCCGAGTTAAGTTACCCTGAGATGGGTGCAGAACCCGAGTTATGTTACCCTGTAATGTGTGCAGTTGTAGAGAAAATTGAAGCTTCATTTCACGTTTCAAAACATAGGTCCTAAAACATAACTATGGATCTTTAAGCTAAAGTGTCTTTTTCTCCTTTTCTCTTCCTCATCTACACGTTTGCTGTTTTTCTTTGTTTCTCGTTTCTTTCTTTCTCCTTTCTTTCTTACCTGCTTCCCTTTTCGTCTTAATTTTCATAATCTTCGTTTTTACTGCAGTGCGAACCAAACCCTTTGAAATCTTAGTTTTATTGTTGTTCTCGATGATAGATTGCATAAGTGGAATATCAAAAAGTCCTTCGAAGAATAACAGCACTTGTTACTGTTTGGCATTTCGACCATCATAATCTGATGTGAAGAAGATGAATGATCACAATAACAAACGGACAATCTCCGGCCTCGGCGGTCAGACTCTGTCTGGTCCATTGCTTCTTCGATTTTGAGACAATCTCTGACCTCTTCTGCTGGTTTTCATTGTTGGACGGAGGATTTTCACGGAATCATTAGAATCTTCAAGCATAGTCAACAATCTGGCTTTGGACAGATTTCAATGGTTTTTTATAATTTTGATTTGCTACAAAACATTGCTGAATTCTTTCAGTTTCATCGCTATAATCTCATTTTGCACCAGATCATTTATCGCAAAAATACTCTAACTTTCCGTGAGTTTTGTCCTTACTTGAACAGGTAAGGATAACTTCGTCCTTAAATGCTTTCAGAGGAGGCCTGTAAACTCGCTTATCTAGATTTGCAAGACTTCCACTTCGTTCTGCTTCTTCGAATATGCCGTTATGAAGGAATCAGAGCATCCTACAGCTATTTCACCTCCAAGTTAATCCAGTTAAATCTGATCTACTTATAGAAAACCTCATTGGAAATCTCTAAACGGTCATGACTTATATAATCTCAGAGGCGTGGTTCATCTTGAGACTGAAACTTGCTATGGCACTAAGCCCAAGCGTTTGTCAAGTCTAAGCGTACAGCTTAGGGTTCAGTTCAGTTTATCTCAAATTACACTGTATATGGCTTCCTAAAACGTTGGGGCTTGCTCCAAGCGACCTGAACGTCCAGGACTGCCCCTCTTTTGGGCAGAAGTATTTCTATACACATTCTTAATCAGGTATTTTGTTCGATGTGATGCCATAGCTGAATAGGAGATTTTGCCTTTCGCATTAAGCAGTGAAATTGATCGGCTCTGGTCTATACATTTTGAATCTACTCTTTTCGAACAAACTCTTCTGCTTTCATCCATTGTTTTCCAATCTCCATATTGCTTCACGCTGCCTGGAGTATTTTGAACAGCCTTTTATCTCAGGAGCAAACATCCAGACAAGAAGTGCAGGTTCCTTCAGAGGTAGCTATATGGATATGGATCAGGTGATTCTCGAGGTTTTCTTTTCGACCTCCAGAGAACCAGATCATGATTTTTAAGAGTTGTTCTTGAATTGGAAAGGATCTCTGAAGGAATTTTCCTCGTTTTTTTTTTTCTTAGTCCGACTTTTCCCAACGAATTCCGCTCTACTCAGTGCTGATTATTACACTTTTTATTTTCGCCCTATTTCCGGGAACTCATCTTTTCCCTCTAAATTGGTGGTTTTTATTTGTTTTTCAAGTTGTCATATAAGTGTTTTCTGTTGATCTTCGGCCGCTTTCTGGCATTGCTTAGCTTTTAAGTTGTTTTTTCATGTTTGGTAGAAAAAGTGGAAAAATATTGTGCTAAAGCATACTTTTTCCGATGAGTGAATGCAGCTTGAGAATTATAATTGTACTACCCAGAGCTTCTCGGTGCTTCTCTAAATTTGCCAGTTAAAAATTGTTCTCTAGAGTTTAGCATCAATATGCCGTTGGAACTCTTCGTCTCGCTCTTTAGAATATTTGTGCACATAGTCTTTTGTATAGTGTCTCATAAACAGCTTGAAAAAAGATATTTTCTATTTTTGTTACCAAACAGTTTTATGTTTTACTTCTGTATAAAAATGTCTGCTAAAAACTATAATTACTTCATCATCATCAATCATGATGAAATACAAAAAAAAAAAAAAAAAAAAAAAAAAATTACAACTGTATGTTTTCTTTTTCTCCTCTGTGGACTGAGTATATTTAAAAAAACAACAACAAAAAACAAGGTAAAATTGTATATTTTCTAAATGTAATATTTCTTCCACTGGGAAAATGATGGCGATCACTTTTGTAAAAATGTACCAACATCGAAGATGAGGATAAATATTTAGAATATACTTCAAACAAGGAGTTCTTTGGTGGATTTTCAAAATAAATGTCTCATTATTGTTTCAATTCGCAACAATTTTACATTGCATTGGTTAAGACAACGTTTTAGGGATAGTGGAGATAATTTTTTTTCTTACAAGAAGTAATACTACGAATTATTATTAATTAAACTTTTTGAAAAAATATAACAAAACCCAGCTTGTATTTGATGTCAACAGCAAGAATACTTATAAAATCCTCTAAAGTGTGTATTAATGCAATATAAGTAATGAAAGCGTGTGCATAATTCTATCTATTGTTTTGCAGCGTGATCTGTGTGCATCGTTTACCAAGTTGCCTCAACTCTTCGACGACCAGCATGGCTCTACATCAATATGATCTGCCAAATATTCAACGCAGTCTGTGTTTGTTTCTCTACCTCCTGATCTTTCCTAAAACTCACCACTGTGCGAGCTCAGGGTATTGCCCGCTGACGCCTACAACCTTGTCCGTCCATCAGGGGTTTTCAACTCTAGAGGAATGTTCTTTCTTGCCAGGAGCGGCTTTTGTCTGTGGCATGCAGTGTAGCGCTTTGCCGTGGTGTAAGGCTGTGAGGGTCACGAGCTGCAGCGCTAACGGTATATGCACATGCTCGTTCTGCAACAGACTGACAAAGGTCGACTTTAGAATCACTAACTTACAATTCTTCCTCCACACCAAGGAGATCGGAAAGAATACCAATCGCGTCACTTTTCCTGGACAAAGATTGATCGCCGGACAGCCGCTGCAGATAAAGCTCTACATTGTCGGTACCAGAGTAAAATTAACTTTCTACAGCACCGTCGGGCACAAAGCCTTCGACACTGAAATCAGGTTTGATGAAGGTTCTGTGGTGTCTAACTCTTATATCGGCTATAGATGGGGTAATGAGGATCGCTATACACCCCACTTTAGGTTCACACAGGGGCAAGAACTCTCTGTGTTCTGTGTCGTCACCACCGCTGCTTATGAAATGTATTTTGACAAAGTCTTATTTAAAATCTTTCCACATAGGATAGGACTAAGTCTCATCTCAGATTTTATTGTATCAAACTCTGGAGCCGGTGTTGCAAAAATCATATCATTTCGTCTCTAAAGAGTTTATCGATCTATATGTCTAACTGTCTATCGATCTATAAATATATCTGCATATTTATATATCTGTCTATGTATGTATGTATAAATATATATACATATTATATATATATATATATATATATATATCTTTCTCAAACTCTATCACTCTTCCCTGAATCATCTTACCGCATGTCTGGGCATCTGGCTAGCTGCTTAATTGTATGATTCCCATCTCCGTTTCTCTTTCCTAATGTATATATGCCTATTCTCTTTTAATATTTTTTTCTACCCGCCTTCCCTCTATCTCATCTTTTTCTCAAACCCTCTCTATGTCTCTCCCTCTTTCTCAAGCACACTTTCTCTAGCCATGTGCATAGGTCTTGACATTATTTGACTCTCTGTCTGTCTGACTCTTTCTCTATCTGTCTCCCTCTGTTTCTTTCTCACTCACTATTCATAATACCTAACTTCCATTGTTCTATGACAATACACACACACACTCACATATATATAAATGTAAACCTGCATATATATATATATATATATATATATATATATATATAATATTTTTTGCAGGAACACATGTAAAAATACTTTAAAAAAGATTTAAATCTAAATATTGAAAGACTAAGATGAAGTTCTTTTTAAAAAATGGCTGCCTAAAGTAGTGCAAAGAACAAATATTTATTATCCTCAAAAAATAATAAAAGCAAGATATTGAATGGAATTTAAAGCTACTGTTTGAACAAGCGGTTGGCATCTAAACGGCAGCTGCCCAATTATCCTTGAAATTTCTATGATAGGCTTAACTATTTCATCACAGTGTTAAAGTATTCAATATAATTTATTTTTCCTTGTAACTTTCTTCTTGGATCGATAAATTTTTATTGCCAAATCAAGGTACCCTCCGTTCTCCCATCCCCCTTCCCCGCTCCGACACATAAACTCTCATAGTGTCACTAGTTTTTTCCCTCTATATTTTCCTTTAGTAGACACCTTCGCCTAACACTCAGATCTTCCATTTCTGTTAAAATGTTTCATTCGGATATTTTAATTTATATAAATCAGTTATCCGATAAATATTTTCATTAACTCAAGAACTACTGCTACAAATCTAGATCTAGATCAAGAATTAAAAAAAAAACAACAACAACAAACAAACCTCCACCTCTTTAAGCTAGCCATGTCGTGGCCCAACGCATCAATTGTATACACTGCATTTGTACACATGCGCCTGTTTTCAAGGCCTCATATTGTATCTTTTTGGAATTAGTCTAAAAACATCTTTTACGAGAAGTAATTATATATCATTTAGTATCAAAATTAGATTAAATCAAACTATAAATCCCATTCTGAAGTAATTTTAAGTCTTTTTTGGCAAAAATTGTTTGCAAAAGAAGAGACCATCCTCTCCCTGCCTAACCAATTCTGTACACCAGCGACTGTCATAAAAGAGGACGTGTCCTTTTTTTTGCTGGACCGTCTATTCATCGATGAATTGAGGGTAGTAAAAATGACGCTATGTTTTGTATTTGCATTTTTTGATGACGTTAAAATGTATAGAAATGGATGACTGATGAAGCTCTTTGTAATGCCGCCCTAGACAAGTCTCAATACCAACTATTTTCTTATAATCTAACAAATAGTTTTTGACTGCGCTTGTTCTCTCTCACATGATTCAACATAATGCGATTTCGGAGATGTGGTTTATTCATAAAATTTTCTTTATTCATCTCTATTGCAAAGGAAACAAAGCGCAAAGGAATTGAAAGAGTAAGGCCAGAAAAACGACAAACTTAAGTTGCCCAAAATAAACAGTTGTTCATTTAGACCCGTACAATAATCGAGATCCTCTTGTTCTCTTGGATGGATATCCCAATTATGGCTTTCTATCAATGTTTGCGGGAAAACTTAAGCTTAAAAAAAATCCCATTTGAAATGCAATAAAAACCTACTGAAAGCTCAGTATGCTTCGTTTAGTACTTTGCACGCCTTTTTTCTAATCCTTTTGTAATTTTGCAGATAATCAATTAAAAAAAAGTGTTTCCTGCTTTTACTGGGAATCCTGTGTCAGTCAAAGTCAATAGAAGTTTTAGTCTTAAATACACGAGATCGAAATTTTTAAGTCGTGTTTTATTTCCTTTTCATTCACTGTTTCATTTTTGCGTAAACAGCTTCTGATGTTCTATTGAAATTTCCCAAGCTCTGTAGCCCAACTTTCCGATGTCCAAACCTTACTTTTCTCTGTTACAAAACAAAATTGTAGGGAAAAAATTTTTTAACAATGTCATAAGAAAAGTGTTTATGGTTTGTTTTTACCACAATTGTTTCAAAGGCAATGGTTGTAATGTCTTGTCAACGAAAAAAAAATTATTTCCCAGGCAAAAAAGTTACACACACACACACAAAAAAAAGAGAATAAAAAAGTCGATTCAATTTTTTTTCATCTACATCCAGTATTATAAAGTCTTAAGTTTATGTTTCTATAGGATCTCATTTCCTAGTCCTCGCGAAACAATTAAATATACCGAAATAACTTAACTTACTATTCAAATGGGTCAATTACTTTTGAATGACATAAACCGCTTTAGTACTTTTATCTATCTATAAATGAAACCATGGTTTTGTAATGTTTCCCTGCAGAAACCATAATTGCTACCAGAAATTATAACCCTATACACATGTTAGAAGTAAAGCCATCGTCATGAAATCCAATGCTTTTAGATTTTTATTCAAAATTACATCGAAAACGAGTTTAATGTACTTTGCCTTTTCACATTGATTTGGTTTATTTCGTCGAAAATGAAAAAATCGAAATTCGACAGACCAGATCATGAGGCCAAGTACGGTCTGTCTGATAGACTTAAGTAAACAGTTCCCATCGGACTTGAATGGTGGAATCTGGCCACGTCAATATCGAGTCATGAATCCGAGGCTCTGGCCTCACCGTTCCTGCCTGCTTGTCTCTGCCAGACTTCTTTGGTTTGCGAAAAACCTTGATATCAAATTTAGTTTGGCCATAGTTTACAAGAGATGGTGTTAGATGTTGTGAATGAGTACAGTAAAGTGTTTCCTGAAAAGAAAATATTACATTCAGTTTGAGCGTAACGTTAATTAAAAAAAAATGTGGAGACGAACTAAAAAAAAAGACAATGATTGCATAAATCAAGCACACAAATATATGAATGCTGTTCCTTAAAATTTCTGTCCTCAAACGACTTTTTTCTATAAAAAACCAAACAAATAATTATACATTGCTAGTATCTTTTTACAATGGACGATCTTCACCTTTTCTTGATTGATAGATTTATAGAAAATAAGAATTCAATCTTTAATTATTCTTAGGGATGTCTTTTGCTTCTTTAAGGCATACTTGAATTAAGTGACATTAAAAAATGCGGAGCAAAATGAAATGTCCACTGACATTTACATAAATTTGAATAAGAATTCGTTTTGTTTCTGGTAATTATATTTCCAAGTGTTGACAGCCCCTGATAAAACTATGATCTATTGCAGGTTTGTAGCTTTCGATCTTAAAAGGTTGAACTCCATGTCAAAAAATGAAGAGTCGTGAGTTTGAGGACTTCACTTCCGTATTCTTCTGTGGACAGATAAAAAATAAAAATAAAAATGACGTTTTTGCGTAGTGTTGGAACCTATATTTTGTGTGATATAAAAATCATTTTTTAAAATGTAACATCAGGTCAAAATTCATTCATTCTCTTCCGGGTCCCATTTCTCCATTTCATTCTGATTGATTTTTAAAAGTCAGTCGATATTTATGCCCTCATAGAAAAGATATTATCTTCTTTTTGAAATTGCCATCCAGAAAAAAAAATGAAAATCAAATATTTATTCAATGATCACAATGCGATAGCTGTTTTAAAAAGGAACTGATGCACCGTCCTGATTTAAAAATCTTCATACTCTGGAATCAGTTTACGTGAGAATCGAGCATATTTAGTTGTGCCATGAGCACAAGCGAGATTCCAAGATGATCTTATTAGCAAAGTTGATTGTAAAACAATAAAAACCGATGGTGAAGTAAACGAAAGAATTGTTCAATCAAACTTCAGTTTAATAAAAGCAATGTCTATCAAGGTTAGACAATCCAAATGGTTTAAATGTATTAACTTCTTTGTGAAATAAAATTTAAAAAAAAATCTTGATTATAAGTTTATTGCATAAAGAATCAAAATGACCGAAGTCTAGAAAAGCCGTTCCCTCATTGTGTAGAGTTCGGGTTATTTTCATTGGCATTGTCTTCCTATCGTGATAAGTCACTGTTAATCTTTCACATTTGTTTTTGTTTTGTTACAGGCCCTTAGCACTTTCAGATCATAAAAATGAATTTACCTTTTTTACCGCACGAAAAATGCAACTGGAAAGATCTTAGCAATTCTCCTCTAAATGCAAGTACAAAACCAATGAACCAAGGTTATTGCTCTGTCCACTTCCGTCAACTGTATTCAAACGAGCGAGTGTCACGCGCGTGTTGGCCTCGCTTCTTCCAGCCAACATTTTTAAGTCACTTTGCGTGTACAGGATGATAACAAAGTCACCTTCGTGCCCAATCAATCCTCCAGAATCCATGACCAAGCTGTCTTCTGCCACAATCGAAAACCCATCCTAGAATGAATCACTAGTGAAGACAGTAGAGAGCCTTCACAACACAGTTTACATTTTGATCAATCACTGCAAAGAGTGTTTGAGTTGTTTAAATAATACAAAGATGGCGTTTAAATGAAACAATGTAATTTACTAATATTATTAGTAGTCTATAAATATAAAATATTAGTATCAGTAGTAATGCAACGACTGGCTGGACATAAATCCCGAACGGCAATTTTTCTTTTCTTTTTGCGATTAAACATCAGTAAAGCTATAACAATATTCAAGTATATAAAGAACCAGACATGATGTAAAGAAATCTCAATGATTAAGACATTTTTAACAATTGCACTCTATGGTGTCGTGCCGGGTAGTAAACATTTCTGACAGAAAATGTGAGGGTTACAAGAGTAGAAACATTGCTGGTTGCAAACGAAGACAAAGGATGCATACAGACCAACCTGTGTCACTTTCAATACAACATAACTTTTACGTCATACTGGTAAAATATTATCTTTTATGTACAAGACGTCCATTAAAGCAAAACTATACTAGACTGCTTTATCGTTTCTACACATTTAGACTAAGTGTGCATAAGAGAATGATAAACTTGAATGTTGAAAATTCTCTGTTCATATTAGTGATATTTCATTAAATTAAGTTATTTTCTGAAACTATATAAAATTTGAATGAATAACGGCAATAAAAAGCACAAAAAGCAAAAAACTAACTCGGCCTTTCTTTTTTAACAAAAGATAGCGGTAACATCTATTGAATTGTCCCTAGCTCGTTAGTTCTTCTTAATATATATATATATATATATATATATATATATATATATATATATATATATATAATTTACTCGCAACATGAAAGTGAATTTATGAAAGAAAGTTCCTAAGATTTGTAAGCTCCTCGAAAAAAAGAGTTCTTCAGGCCATTGTATTACTAATTTACAAGGTAGAGACTATTAATAGTAAAGCATTAATGCTTAGTTACAATGAAAGAGATAAATGTATAGATAAACAGATAATAAGAATGAATCAAGATCTGAAGTGCTTATCATGAAAATTATAAAACAAACGAAGATTGAGAGAGTGTGGTAGAGGTTTATAGAGAAAGAGAGAGAGATGGAGGAAGAAAGGGTGAAAGATAATGAGAGAGAGAGAGAGAAAGAAAGAGAGGGAGCAATGGTTCTGATGTGAGATGAATAAAATCCGTATTTAGACCGACATCGACCTATCCCATGGCTGTCCTTCATTACTGGCCGTGACTGCTACAATTTCAATGGTAATGATGGTAATTCTACCAGCAGTCACTGACTATGTGTGCTTGCTCACGCAAAGTCTATCCTGGCCTCCGCCTCTCAACTCACGGTGCGCCTTAAATGGTGTTTGCACGCCCGAGCTGGAAGACAGGCAGCTCGACTGGCGCCCACAGAACAATGACGGTGCTAGGCTGTGACAATCATTTTCTTCTAGATCCAGAACTGATAAGTGGTGCGGAAACTTAAAAAGGAAAATTGACTGTAATTAATTTTTGCTCACCTCCCAAACTTAACCTTAATTATCATTCAGTATTCAAGTCTTATCTCCCTTCAATAACCTCGCGGGCGCCCCCTCCCTCCCTCTTTTTCCCGCCACACACACGTCAACAGATCCTGAAGAAAAATGTGTATCTAAAGTCAAAATTGATCATGCAGTATCCACAACTAACACCTATCCAATTAAAACACATACAAACATACACATGAGCAGAGAGCAGATGAAAATCATGTATTTTGTAAGATAAAATGTATGTTGCTGGTATGAGAAACTCTATGGCCGTAATGTTTGTGTGAATTTTAACTGAAATGTTACCGAAAGACTTCATAAAAGTTCATGTATGAAATTATGAACAATTAGAAATCGGCCTGGTTAAGAACTCCTTCGGGGGGAACCAAGACAAGAAGAGACAGAAAAAAAAGTTATCGATAATCTATAGCAATATTTTGATAAGGTCAAGTTGGTGATAAATGACGCCAGGAGTCTCAGGGAAGATTTTGTCCCAGTTGGCAAAACATGCACAATAGACTTATTCATTATGATAAAATGCTTTCTCATACCAGGCCAAAAGTTGTGAAAACTAATATAACATAAAGCCCTAACAAGATGTTTTCGACTTCTCACGCAGCTTGCGTATTCATTGTGAAATAAGAATTTAGCAGGTTAAGTTTTAAGAAGTGTTGGAAAAAAAAATGACAGGAAAAAAATTCGTTCCTTTAAGGGATCTGAATCTATAGTTTCTCCTCAATATAAGCCTACCAAGGAAGCGCTTATGATTAAATCCCTTAACAGTTCCATCGGTGAATGTCAATGTTTTAGACAAATTCATGGAATTCTTATATGCCACGTAAATTGAAATTCATGTGATGGTGAGTAAAAACTCATTTTTTTAAATTAAAAAGGGTTTCTCTACAAATACTTGAAGCAGCATGCAGCTTGATGCTCTACAGTTAATCTCGAAACTGGACGCCTTTAGTTCAGACGGCAGTCTTGCAACATTTAAATCATTCTGACAACAGCAAGAAATGCAGAGTTGGTATATAGTGCCAGTACTCGCTAACTCTATCTTCATAGTTTAGTGTAGATTGGTCTTGTAAAGACTAAGAGGTTGAAGCGGCCCGTCAATTCAAAGGCTTTATAAACCAACTCGCTCTTTCACACAAAACATAACTATATAGAGCAAGAGTAAAACGAGAGCGCTATTTTTTGTTCTTGTAGCATAATTAAAAAACTGTAGAATTACGATACTAAAGTTCTATTAACCCAGCCATACTAAAGTATCAATCTACTATAAAACATTACATTGCACTAAATTGAGGTCAGGTCTTAGTGCCAAGACAAAAGGTTTCCTTCGCTGGTGCAGTGTGTTATTTGCACAGGAGTATAAAAACTAAAGTATTGCGTCAGTTTTACCCACATCGCACTTCTCTCAAAGATTAAGGTTGCACTATTGTGTATCCTCTCTATTTCTTAAGGCGAGTTGCCCATGAGACTGCAGTTAGTTCTTATAGCAGAGAAATGTCATGCATTTTTTCAGCCTCAGAGTGCATGATTAAGATCAACGTCATTGTAATGCATAAGGTCAAAAAGACTATAACTTCTCTTCAAGCATTAAGATAGGGCTGGTTAGATGAAATTCGATACCACAACTAGTAGCCCCAAACAAGATTCGAATCCAAGACAGCTCAACGCTACGGAATGTGTGTAAAATCATTCAAAATGTATAATAATTATCGGACACAATCTGAAGTAATATTAAAGAACTAGTGGCTGAGATGCGTGACGCACTTAACTGGGAGTTCATTTTGTTTATTGAATCGATCATTACGTAGGTGAGACTATGTTATCAAAGCTTTAAACCTTTTTCATTGAACTATTGAGATAATAGCACCCAAAACAAATACTGAAATTTGAAGAAACGAATTAAAAACATAAGAAGACAAGAAAAACTAAAACCGAAATAAAAAAAAAAAATCTGTTGCTGTACCTCATACCTTCCACATTACACTCTCTTGCGATAGAGAGTAAAAATAATGTGATGTCACTGGCGGTAAGCATCGCAAAACAAAGGAGTCAAGATCTCAGGAAAACAGGAGTCAGGATCTTAGAATAACAGTAAGGGGGATCTCAGCACAACAGAATTCAAGAAAAACAGGAGTCAGAATCTCAGAAGCACAGAACCCAGGATCTCAGAACAAAAAGAGTCAGGATTTCAGAACGAAAGGAGTCAGGATCTAAGAGCAACAGGAAAGGGAATCTCAAAACAAAAGGATTCATGGTTTCAGAACATGAGTCAGGATCTTAGAACAACAGTTATAAAGATCTCAGAAAAAGAGTCAAAATCTCAGAATATGAGTTGAGATCTCAGAACAACAGTTATCAAGATCAAGATCTCAGAACAAGACTCACAACAACAGGAGTCTGAATCTAGGAGCAACAGGAGTCAGGAGTCAGGAGTCAGGATATCAGAGCAACTGGAGTTAGGATCTCAGAGCAACACGAGTCAGGATCTCAGTGCATGCAACAGGAGTCAAAACATCAGAACAACAGGAGTCAGGATCTCACAGTAACAGAAGTCAGGATCTTAGAACAGAAATCAGGATCTCAGAGCAACAGGAGTTAGGATAACAGAACATCAGCAGTCAGGTTTTCAGCGCAATGAATAGGAGTCAGGATCCCAGAACAAGAGTCAAGATCTCAGAACAAAAGAAGTCAGGATCTCAGAACAACAGAATTCAGGGTCTTAGTGCAACAGAAGTGATATCTCATAACAAAAAGAGTCAGGGTCTTAAACAACAAGATTCAGGATTTATCATATCTGATCGGCCAAAAACTCTTCATGAACTAGTGATTTTGAAACAGTTTAAGTAAATTTGGGCAGGATTGTACATACTTGTGACTCTTTTCAATAAAAGTGGAATAGACTTACTTGAAAGTAAATAAACTTATTCTTTAGGAACATGTTATCCCGATATTTTTTTTTGGTCCTACCAGCAGCATTGAATTATTCATAATGTTTCAACGAAATTTTCAGTTTCCTTTAGGTACAGTTCTAAACCTTCATTAATTTTTCACACTGCATTGTGCTATGAGTATTAAGCAAGTGTTTGGCAAAATCGAAAGTCGGAAGAAAAGCAGTAAGAAAATGTTACGCTTTTATTGGACAACGAAATGATTTCAAATTCATAATTTTTATCACTAGCCAATGGTTCTATTCTTTGGCTGTACGATAAATGCTCTTTTTATTGACAAGTTTTTTTGTTTTGCGTTGATAGATATGAATAGCAAAGCAGCTAAAAAGCTTCCATAATAATAATAATGATAATAATAATAATAATAATAATAATAATAATAATAATAATAATAATAATAATAATAATGATAATAATGCTAACCACAACAACAACAACAACAACAACAACAACAATAATAATGATGATGATGATGATGATGATGATGATGATGATGATGATGATGATGATGATGATGATGATGATGATGATGATGATGATGATGATGATGATGATGATGATGATGATGATAATAATAATAATGATGATGATGATGATGATAATAATAATAATAATAATAATAATAATAATAATAATAATAATAATAATAATAATAATAATAATAATAATAATAATAATAATAACAATAATATATTAGATGCATGAGTTGCCTTTTGGCATGACAGCGTGAAAACAATGAACTATGCCTGGAGCCAAAATCAGGATCAATATCGCCATTCAACAAAATAAGGTGTACGATGCTTTGGAACTCCAATAATTTTTTTCCTTCTCAAAGATTTAATATATTAGGCTTGCTTCACGCCAGTTGTGTAAGAACTGCACCAGTGGCGACTGTGACTGCACGAGGCTAGAAGTTCTGAAAAGTGTGACTTGGTTGTAAGAAGAAAACGCTGAAATTAAAAGGTAAGAGTCGTTTTAAATTATCCCTTAAAGAGAAAATTATGATACCTTATTATTTGTGTCTTTGTTTCTTTTCTTCTTCTTCTTCTTCTTCTTCTTTTTTTTTTTTTTTTTTTTTTGGGGGGGGGGGATTTCCATATATGTTATATAATGAGCCATCGGACTAAATTCATAGATATTAATCGCAGAAATACGAAAACTAAAAAAAAAAAGTCAATGAGGTAAAAGACATAAGTTACCTGCATGAAAATAAATGGTTGTGGTTTTTATTTTATGCCTAAATTTTATGCCTAAATATTCTATACTCTTTCGCAAAATTTTTTTACATACTGATTTTTTATTTGAACATTCCTGGTCGTTCGACATTTGGATAAGCAAAAATACTAAAATCATTTTTTGCTCAAGAAAAAACAGCAACAACGCAACAAAACAATAACAGCAAAAAAAGCTTTTTTTTTAACAACTAAATACGAGTAATTCCTTAAAATCCTTAGCGAGGTCTACGTCGACAGGGCCAGTGAGATGGTCAAGACTTTAGATTTGTTGAAAGCAGCCATTTGGAAGTAATTTAGAGAATATTTCAAGACATGCCTGTTTTTATTATTTATATGAACATTGATTAAAATATAAATGTAGAGTTTGAAAATTAACTGGAACAATCGATAAGAGTGCTCAACTATGGCAACTTTTCATAGATGTTGACGATCTTACCATAAAAATCTCTCCATGATACACGAAGCTGTGTTTCAAGCGGAGGACGAGGGTGTTGTTTGTCCTCCGCTTACTTCAGGCATGACTAGATGTACAACTTGTTCTATGGGATGTAGCAATCAATATTTTTCTGTGATTTTAAGAACATCCATAGTTTTGTCAATATTGGAAAGAATTTTCAAAATAGTAATCTTGCCTCATTAAAATAGAATGTATGTGACAAAAGCTGGCGTGACCTCAAACTTCTGAAAATATTTGCTCAACTTCAAAGTTGATTTGAGGAATGAATGATCCCAAAGTGGAGTCTCTGAGACATTAGAATAAACATGTATGTTTTTATGAAAGAATATACAAAAGATTAGAATAAAGCCTTACTTTCCCATGTACGGTATGTAACTATCGCTGTCGGTGCATATGTAAAGAATGAGCACAACATGGACTAACAAATTGAAGAATTGTTTTTAATTAAAACATAATGGTATTAAAACCTGTATCAAGGTTCTGGAGGAAAAAAATACTTTGAGCTAGAGATACAATACAAATTGCCCTTTAAAAGTCATTGCACCTATGGACCATTAAAATGAGAGAGTAAGAGAGACTCTTACCGAAGGAAGCAGATGGAGTGAAAAAAGGAAAGGGAGAGAGAGAGAGAGGGAGAGAGAGAGAGGGAGGGAGAGAGAGAGAGAGAGAGAGAGAGAGAGAGAGAGAGAGAGAGAGAGAGAGAGAGAGAGAGAGAGAGAGAGAGAGAGAGAGAGAGAGAGAGAGAGAGAGAGAGAGAGAGAGAGAGAGAGAGAGAGAAGCAAGAGATGCGTTCTGAAAATATCGTTGGAAGTTAAATTTAACAATTCCCAAAAGTTTCAATAAAATATTGCCCTTTTTCACGAACCTTTATTATTAAAATTAAGTTTAACATAATCAATGACTGCATGTCCAATTTTAAAGAGAATTTTTCCTATTATGTAAAATATTTTTAGACTTTACACGCGATAAAAAAAGGCTTAGGCTTAATCAGCAATTAAACGTTCCGTCACGAAAAAAAGAAATGATGGCTTTTCTATAACTTTCCAGCTTCAATGATCTCTCAGCAAGCTACTTCAATCTCTAACTGACCACCATGATTCTCCTTCGATGTGACTGGAAACGAAGATCGCCCAGTCTATGGGTTCTAATCTACCTTCTAATCTGTCCTAAAACTCACCACTGTGCGAGCTCAGGGTATTGCCCGCTGACGCCTACAACCTTGTCCGTCCATCAGGGGTTTTCAACTCTAGAGGAATGTTCTTTCTTGCCAGGAGCGGCTTTTGTCTGTGGCATGCAGTGTAGCACTTTGCCGTGGTGTAAGGCTGTGAGGGTCACAAGCTGCAGCGCTAACGGTATATGCACATGCTCGTTCTGCAACAGACTGACAAAGGTCGACTTTGGGATCACAAACTTACAATTCTTTCTCCAAACCAAGGAGATCGGAAAGAATACCAATCACGTCAATTTTCCAGGTGATAAATTGATCGCCGGACAGCCGCTGCTAATAAAACTCTACATTGTCGGTACCAGAGTAAAATTAACTTTCCTCAGCACCGTCGGGCACAACGCCTTCGACACTGAAATCAGGTTTGATGAAGGTTCTGTGGTGTCCAACTCTTATATCGGCTATAGTTGGGGTCATGAGGATCGCTACACGCCCCACTTTAGGTTCACACAGGGGCAAGAACTCTCTGTGTTCTGTGTCGTCACCACCGCTGCTTATGAAATGTATTTTGACAAAGTCTTATTTAAAATCTTTCCACATAGGATACCACTAAATCTTATCTCAGACTTTATAGTAACAAACTCAGGAGCCGGTGTTGCAAAAATTATATCATTTCGGGTCTAAATCGTGTATACGATGTCCTCTGGGTTTGACGCAGTGGTTATTGAAGTAATGGAAAAATTAATAACATAAAAGATTTATCATTGTCAGAATGAATTTGAGAACCTTGTACGATAATTTCGATCTTATCAGCGAAACCTGATTCCAGAAACCATAGATTCTACATGATAATGCGTGAGCTAGGCCTCACTATCAAAGAAATTCATGAATATAATCTCAAAGATAGTTTTCAATTGTGCATGTTCTCTCTTTGTGATCCGACACAAAGCGATTTAGGAGGTGGGTTTTTTGTTTTGTTTGTTATTGATCAAATTTTCTGAAATCATCTTAATTGCAAAAGAAATAATTATGGCATTTGCAAAGTGAATGACTGCCAGAAAAACGAATAAGTTTAAGAGTTTGAAAAAACACTTGGTGGTTTATCATCAAGATTTTTATACTTACTTGCATGAACATCCCAATCAGGTTTTCTCCTTATTATTACATGTCAATGTACCACGTGTCTACAAATTAGGGAAACTTAAAAAAAAATTGTTTTTTCATGCATGAGACCGAAACATATGAGTTGTGTTAAACTTACTTTTTATTTGCAATTTTATATTTGCATTAATATCATGTGCGGTTCTTGAAAGTTCTTGTGTTTCGGAGCTCAAGATCTTCTTGTGCAAACCTTACTTTTATTTGATAAAACTGAAATTCTGAAAAGATGCGTTTTTTACATCCGTGTAAGAAATGTGTTAATGATTTATGTACACCAAAGTTTTCTTTATCTTAAAATTTCAGTCCAGGTAGTGAAATGCATTAATGTGAATGGTGACATTTTTTGGTAGAGCTGACACAATTCTCCAGTATTGAAGTCTAAAAAACACAATGCAACAGCGCAGGATGCCAACTTAGTGCAATGCAATGCTTTGTAATGTTGAGTTCGGCTATGTTAATGTAACATATTGTGATTATTGATAATACAAGCACAATTCATGTTGTAGCGCTTTAGTTTTCTTATAGCTTTACATCGTTATAATTTGTTTGAAATGTTGATTTGGTTTATAAAGACTTTGAGCTGACGGACATCTTTAACCTCTTACACTTTACTATGGTGACAGAACTAGCATGAATCGGCACTCTAAAACTCAATATACTTCTATTATCACAGTGATTTCATTCTCTAAACAAATGGCGTTCAATTTCAACAGTTTTTAATCATACATCAAGCTACATTAGAGTGATTAACACACAGATATATGTTACATCCTTATGTCCCCAAGTGTGATGAGATACAGTTACATTATCATGAGTCTTTACTTGAGAGCACCTAAACATTTCAAGCTTCATAGCTGTAGTAACACATTTTGACCATTAAACATTGAACAGTTCGTGAGAGCTAGGCTATATTGACAGGATGGATTTAATTGGTCGGTGATGGGTTTGGGAGTGATAACTCTTTTAGCTTCCTCCCACACAGATTTGGTGACAATTTTCAGAAGATTATGAACTATTATGGCAGTAGGCTATTATTTGTATCAGCAGTCACTGACTGCTTGTGCTTGCTCATGAGTCTATCCTGGCCTTCGCCTCCCAACTCACCGTCCGACTTAATTGGTGTTTGCACGGCCGAACTGAGGACCCTTAACTCCACCGAAACCCGCAGAATAATAAGGATTGTGGGTTATGCAAATGATATACTCTAAACGTAATGGGCAGTTCTGAAAGTAAAATAAACTATTGACCAAAAAACAAGGCTGAAAAAAAAAGAGAAAAACGGTGGACTAATATTATTCGTCCACTCACCTATCATCTGTTGCGAAACAGCAGCGAAGCAAATGAAAGCTGACAGACAAGGACATAGATTAAAAAAGAAATTAAGAGACAGTGAGACAGGAAGATGAAGGCGAGAGGGAGGGAGGGAGAGAGAGAGAGAGAGAGAGAGAGAGAGAGAGAGAGAGAGAGAGAGAGAGAGAGAGAGAGAGAGAGAGAGAGAGAGAGAGAGAGAGAGAGAGAGAGAGAGAGAGAGAGCGAGTACATTTCAATTTTTTATATCAGTGCTTCAGCTGGGTTTCCCCTTGAACTTAAAGCCAACCCAATCTGCATGAGACTGCAGACCTGGGCAACTTGAAGGAGGAGACTTCAGTTTCCAGCAAAACATACATAAAAATCAGCCGCCAGACTATTGGGCCCCGGTTTTGGACTTGAATCTAAACTCACTCTGAAAATCTATGCTGAAATCACAGTAATTGTAGGGAAAAAAATCATTCTTTACAGTTAAATTTGCGAAAAATGAAGTATACGTTGAACTGCTGAAAGATCTTTCTTCAGTTCTTGTGTGATTTATATATATGTTACAGTCAAACCCGGAAACAAGTCATTCTCGGGGAAATGCCTGAAAACTCAGTCGTTTTCAAGTAATCCTTGATTGCGCATTTCTAGGAATGCCTAAAAGTTTCAGGCTTTCTTGAAGAATGACTGAAAATAAAACACTTAGATCTCTAGTTTTGTCTTAGTTTTGATCTTGACCACCATCCATCTATTGCCATAGTTCTGGTTTGAATGATGTATTGATCCAAATTGAGGTGATTAAGCTTATACTAAATTAAGGCATAACATACGTGCATGTGTGTATATATCTATATATTATATATTATTTTTCCTTTTTACTGATAACAAATTCAGAGTGAAAGAAACAACATCATTTGTACTGAGGACAATATCCTCTAAAAACAAATCTTTCCTGTAAATACATACTGGTACAGATTAAAAAAGAGCAAACGCATGCAAAAATTGTGCAAGTTCTGTTCTATAGTTAAATGATATCTACAATTCTGTTGGACCCTTCATTTTGAAAGGGATCATAGAGATTTCTTAGAGGCGAGACAGCACTAATCTAGAGTTTCAGTGGACCATGATGACATCACTAAAAATCAATCCGGTTGCTACTTGGATAAAAGAACCTTTCTTGGAGTCAACCATTTTCACCAGTCCCACAAGAATGACTTTCAGTGGTTCAGGCTCCACTGTGGTTATGACTGAAGATCCATTATAAGTGCGAACCCAAATATAAATTTTGATTTGAGCTACTCCCACAATACAAAGGGCTATATTACACAGACTCAGAAAAAGCTCTATAATCTATCTACCTTGACACAATAGGAATAAAGGGTCTTTCTCCTCTCCTCAGCCCAAAAGATTTGTATTGGAGGGTAGGGGATCGTACACTGATCTAATGATGAGTCATATGATGTAACTACCCAACAAGTCATCTGTTGCTGATTTGGAAACTTGAGAATTTCTATTAAGGAAGAGCGCAACTATTTGCTCCACTTTTGATCTCGAGTGGGGGTCACCCGCTTTGAGTTGTGTGAAGTCTGCGACTGCAGGCTGTAAAAATTTCCTAATAAGCAGTTAAAAATTCACCTTACATTGAGTCTCATAGAAGACATAGGATATCAAGAAGTAAAGTTTGAATGAGGAACATTTTCACTTTAATACTGTTGTATCCATTAAAGCTTTTTTTGGCATATTATATATATCTACAAACAAATGGTAAAAGAGGTTTCGGACAATTCACGGGTGATATTTCTTCCATTTGATCACTTGTTGAAATAATCTGATGTCCTTTATCCCAGTAATCAGCTCTTGAGATGCTTCACAAATTTTTCAAAGAATCCACAATCTATAATCTACAGATTGATCAAAACTTGTAAAGTGTTAAAGGTAAATGTTTTCCCCTCTGATTCAATGTACAAAGTGGATGGCACTGTATTATAGTAGGAATTTCAATAAAAACACTAGATAGATGTAGAGTATAGCTTAAACTGGGGGCACATCAACAAAATGAGCAAAATTAACTGCAGATGTGATCCTTGGTTACTTACACGTGGTTTAAACAAATTTGTGAAAATAAAGGCAGTTTTTCTGATACCATGAACTCTACACATGCCATAACTAAAGTGCTCTAAATGATTTCATTTTTTTCTTAAACTACAATATCTTCATGCACCATATGAGAGATCTTTTGTATAAAACTTTGTTACTTAACTGCATCAGTATTTATCAAATTTTTTTTCCAAACCCTTCAAACAGAAAGAAGTACAAAGGCTAAAAACAGCCCTTTCAAAAAGTAAACTTAAAGTTTTTTTATTCTGTAACTTCATTTTCATATATTAACTAAAAAATATTTTGTACTTTCTCAATCTTTCCATAACAAAAAATATGATGATTCAAAAAAATTATATAAATACTTAAAAAATAAAAGAAGAAAAAGTGTTGCAGATTCTTCACAAGTACCATTTAGACAAGGAAAATTATGAAAAATAATAAACAAAACAAACAAAACGTAACAATATGGATAAAAAGAACCATATTTTTTTAATAATTCTTTTTTATTTCTTATGCGTTGGGGAATAGTTTTATGGTTTTAAAGACAATTAAGATTAAAAATGTGTCAATCTCAGCAAAGAATAATAATCCATTGCTTCTTTCAGTTGCAGAAAGAATCATCCTGCATTGAAAGAAACAACTCCTAGTGGTCTTTCCTTGGTTTCCGTTTCCCATGTGTAAGTCTTGCTCTGTGTGGCTTCTTGTTATGTCCATCTTTAAAAGCCAATCCTTTCCCTTTGCCATTTGATCCTCCTTTGTGTCTAAACCCCTTACCTTTGGTGCCCCCTTTGAGCCAACGATCACGGTCGCCCTCCCATTTGAGTTGTTTTTGAGCTAAAGAAAAGGAGAGAAAAACAACAACTACTGAGAAGAAAAAACAAACAAATGGTAAAAGAGGTTTCTGACAAGTTTTTTTTTTGCTATTATGGTCGTAAATTAATCTAAACCCATGAGAGACAGTTTAAAGATTTAAATAAAAGTTAGAGAAATCCATGGCTTACATTATTGGGTATAATTATACTCTTTTTAATTCAAAAATGAAAAAGTTGATATTACACATGCTTAAAGGTGAAACTTTTGAGTCCCCCCTTGCGCCAGACACATTTCTTTCAATTACAGACTAAAGCAGAAAAGAGATGTTGAGGCTCAATTGTTTTGATGATTTAATAGTAATATAAACAAGTTCTGGAATAAGAAAAGGAAAAAAGAAAAAACCAAACCAAACAAAAAAACCCCTAAAAGATTCATGAAAATTCTACGGATACAAGATTTTGACATGCTCTTCTCTTCTTTCCCACACCCAAATTTCCTCCCTTTCACTATTCTTGGACATGCCCAACTCTGCCCACCTGTGTACTAAGGCAAGAAGGAATTGAAAATGCACTGTAATGAACAGTAGCAAATGATGGAAAACTCAAATATAAAATGCTGCAAATATTATGTTCTTACTGTACCTGCTTTATCCTTATTCCTGAAGTCAGTAGCACCCCCAAGAGAAACTGCTCCAGCCTCTGTATCCTCTTCCAAAAGATGAGAGAATTCCTCAGCAGAGGCAAAAAGGTCTGTGACATCTTTCCTGGAGAGGACAAATTATATAACATAAGCAGACATTCCCTTTAAAGGCTAACATATGAAAACAAAATCAAACCCCATAAATTTCAGAATGATATTTGCAAATCTGAACTGACTACATGCCTCTAAATCTTTGCAATGGTTATTTTCACTTAAAATGGCCTATTATTTAGAAAAGTAAATTTTTTATATGAGCCAAAAATTTAGCGCAGGAAATCATGGTGAGATAACCTTGCACTGAATTTGACCACGTGTGAACAAAGTGATTTATTGATTAAATGTTTCAAGTTGTCGGTCTGTTCCATTATTTAAAGTATTCTTTTCCCATTCAGCATTATCAGGATAGAAGCCAATAGTTCATTTCAGCAATTGGCAATTAAATTGTAAAAGGCTTTACATAGCACACTCCTCACAGACAAAAATTGCGCAACAGCAATATTTGATACTAAAATATACTTAATGCAATTATAGTGGATGCAGTATTCTATGAATATCCACTTGGGTTTGATGTTCTTCCATCATCAACATAAAAATCTTTCGGCAACCATTTTCATAATGGCTCTGAAATACTGTTACATAATTTATTCTCAATCTAAGCAGTTGCAGCAACTCATCATCTTACACAAGTATCTTTTTGTCTGGTTTGGTTGATGGAGGAGTTTGCCAGATTACTTCATTGCAAAGAGATTACTGAGAATCTCTTCAATGTGAAGCGAATAAATTTACAAATTATTATTAAAATAACCATGGCAATGAACTGAGGGCATATTTGTCAAGGATTAAATAAAGCTCTCGAGTCATATAGACAATTTCATTGATGTTACAAATAGAAATTTCAGTCTTTAGATTGGTTGAAGCTGCCTCTGAGCACAAATTGCTTACTTTTTCTTTTTCTTCTTGGGGCTCTCCTCCGCATGGCCCATATCATGTTTTCTCTTTTTCATCTTCCCTTTAGACCTCCCTTCCATCATCATTGCAAGTTCATCTGATAAAATAAATGTGAAATAAAGATATAAAATGCTCACAACCTTTAATACAAATAATGTAATAATAATTAAAACTAATTTGGCTAAACCAAACTTTTTTGATCTTTTATGCAAATTCACCATTACAACTGAATGTTCTGAACTACCAACATCATCCTTTCATAGAACTTGAACAGTGTTGAAATTTGATATTTTTTGTTATCTGAGCCCTTGTATGATGACAATATATTTGATTATATGTAAGGTGCTTTTTGTTGGTTAACCCAAGGAAACTATATTAATTGCCTAATTTAATCTAAGAATATGTCATTACATTAGAGTATGCTTATTGCTTAGTCTTCTGGAGAATATAGGTGTATAAAAGGCATAGTTCTTTCATAAAGGTAAGATATATTTAAAAAAAAAACAACTAAAGCGTTGTTAAAGAACATAACAGCACAGATTAAAGATGCACTTTTAATTTTCAAGAAACTGCCATTCACAATTGATGGCTTTCATTTTTATTTTACAAGGTTATATTTGTTTTGAAATATTGACATGAAGACTTAACAAGCAAGAAGTAATTGTAGCACCATTATCTGCCTCACTTAAAATTTACTTATCAAGTTTATAGCCATACTTATTTGATGTTGATAAAATTGTATTCAAATTATTTCCATAGAATGTTACCATCTTCATCAGGAGAAAATTCGATGTCTTCCTCTTTCATATTTCTGACAGCATTGGAACTCAACGCTTTGTCTTCAAAGTCATCACCACTGTCACTATCCTCTATGCCTTCCAACTCCTTCTGAAATTCTGCAGCAAGTTCGTCATCCATGTCCATGTCATCATCTTCATCCTCATCACTTTCATCATCATCATCATCAGATGCATTAGCAGCAAATTCCTTTTTGGTTGATTGAGCCTTCTTTTTGTCACTTTATCAGAAACAAAGAATGAATGAAAATGTAAAAGAAATAAAAGTATATAAATTCCCGGAAGACTGATTATTCTGGTGGAAACCTCAAGTTACATATAAACTCAGATGAAATTTGGCATTAAGATGTCTATCAACCACTAGTAAAATACTAAAATAATTTTGGGAAAATGAGACTTTAATAAATTTCTATCCTTGATTTCAACTTCAAACTGGTCACACGTCTTACAATAAAGGTACATATCTCATATCCATTGCTAACAACAAATTCAGTAGTTTGCAAATATAGCATTACCTTGCAAAATCCAAATCAAAATCACCAAGGTTGTCATCTTTCTCCATGCCATCTGAAAAGGTTATGGAAAACAAAAAAAGGCTTATCACCATCATAGTTGCATCCATCTTGTTAAAGTTTTTTGATTTGCGATAATAAAGTGGGCATAAGGAGGAAGCAGGATGGCCTCTTTCTCTCTATCTCTCTAACTACAGTAATGTAAAGCACAGAAGTCTCAAACTTAATCACAAATTGATAATTCACCAATCATCCCTCCACTCATAATTGTTCTAAGAAATGAAATTTCCAACTGAAAGCTATAACTCAAAGTTTTTAAGGTACTTAGTCTAGATCTTAATGTGACTGAAATAATGGCAAGCAGGTTTAAGTCAGTGAAGATGAACATAGTACCATATCGCTCTCTCTCTCTCTCTCTCTCTCTCTCTCTCTCTCTCTCTCTCTCTCTCTCTCTCTCTCTCTCTCTCTCTCTCTCTCTCTCTCTCTCTCTTTATCTCAAAGATTTCTTCATAAAATTTCCGAAACAATATTAAAAACCTATATAGGTTATCAATCACATCATGAGAACAACTAGGCTCAGTCATCCATAAAGGAAGCATCCAAGGGAACAAGTATGTGCCCATAAAGTAAAAATATGTTGCATGACAGTCCTTAAAAAAGGTCCTGCGGATACATAACAAACAAAACCCCAAGTTCTCAGCACAAAGTTCACCCCACACCTGACTTGTTTTATTTATATGGCTGATTACTGGCAGTAGTAGAAGTAGTAGTAGTAGCAGTAGTAGTAGTAGTAGTAGTAGTAGTAGTAGTAGTAGTAGTAGTAGTAGTAGTAGTAGTAGTAGTAGTAGTAGTAGTAATGGTAGTGGTAGTGGTAGTGGTAGTGGTAGTGGTAGTAGTAGTAGTAGTAGTAGTAGTAGTAGTAGTAGTAGTAGTAGTAGTAGTAGTAGTAGTAGTAGTAGTAGTAGTGGTGGTGGTGGTGGTGGTGGTCGTAGTAGTAGTGGTAGTGGTAGTGGTGGTAGTGGTAGTGGTAGTGGTAGTGGTAGTGGTAGTGGTAGTGGTAGTAGTAGTAGTAGTAGTAGTAGTAGTAGTAGTAGTAGTAGTAGTAGTAGTAGTAGTAGTAGTAGTAGTAGTAGTAGTAATAATAATAATAATAATAATAATAATAATAATATCATCATCAATCCACATAAAAAAAAAACAAAAGAAAAAAAAATTCAGAAATAAAAGTTTTTTACCCCAATTTTGTCTTAATTCAACCCTCAAATGAAGCTGACAATATCAATTGACCAAATATTTAAAGAATATGAATTCAACACTTATCCACAACCATTGTTGACCATTGCCACACATGTTTGCTATTCAAAAAGCCATAAGAGCTATTACAAATTCTTAATTTATGAATTATATACTTAAACATAACAAATATTACAAACATAAATAAATGAATATAGAATATAGAATCCCGAAAATAGCTTACCAAGAAATGCGTCAAACTCCTCATCCTTGACGCTATCTTCATCACTATCCTCATCACTTGCCTCCTCTCCCTTTTGCTTCGCTTTTGCCATAAAATACCTACAAAAAAGCAAGTTCATATATACCTGAGCTTATTGAGGAAGAAAATTTTTTTTAAAGAAAACCAATCCTTTGATGCATGAACTGCGTAAACTGACCTGTTTAGTTTCTTTACAAGTGCAAGTCAACAATTATAAAATTGAAATAATAATTTGGAAGTACAAGTCCAACTTTTCCAAAAAAAGATCTAAAACTATTGTTATAATAAGAAACTAGAGTTGATATTGGCTGCTCTGCTTACCATAACATGTCTCAAGATACTGAAGGTTTTAATTGTTTGAAGAAGAACCAAGAAAATTGCTCCCATTTTTTTTTATATGGAATGTTAATTAAAAGCACTTTATCAACATTGTCATTTGATTATCATTTAAGAGAGAAAATGAAAAGACTACCGAGTGAATGTCTTATAAAGAAACAATGTAGCTAAAATGCCAGCTACTTATAATTGTGCATTTGTAGGCATTCCAAACTGAAACCCGAACTAGAAAAAAATAAGTTAGATTTGATCTCCGCCAGAATATTATTAATTTCAGTTTGTTAAGAATAATATACCATTGAAATAACAAAAAAAAAGAAACCACAAACGTTTACCCTGCTTTTGTGACTATTTGAAAAAGAAGATTGAACTGAAAGAAACTTTCTGAGTATTTGAATTGAAGAGGATTTTTTTCCCTGATATTAAAGCCGATTGTGAGAAAATGGACCACAGAAAAATGATGAAGAAAAGTGAAAAAAAAAAACAACATAAGAAAAGGCCAAAACTATGCCTTTAGTATTCCTTCCCCACAATAAATTATGATAATATAAATCTTTGATTATTATCTCATACACGAAGGGATCAATTAATATTTCACAAATTATTAAAAACAGGTTGGGAGCAATTTTTATCCTTCAAAAGAAAAAAAAAATGAGAACTGAATTCCAATCATTTTCATATTTTCATAGTAACTTTTTCTTCTCTTTAATTGGCATGTATAAATGTTTAAATCTAATGATATTTTTTCTTACTGAAGAAAAAACTTTTCATCAACTGGTACCCTTTGCTCTCCAGCCTCAAGGAACTCTTTTGAGTTGACAGGAACTGCACGGATTCCTGTAGGTGTTGACCCCTTGAACTTCCTCATGTTTGAATTTGTCACTGGAAAGGAAGATCCAGAAATTGTGTCAGGGCAGACTAAGCAGAGAGTATTTGTGTGATGTGCCCAACATATTAATCTACAAACAGTTTGACAAGCATTGTTTTCTTTCTTTTTTTTTTTTACTTTACTCTTGGAAAATATTAAACCTTTAAAAAAAATTCTTATTCATTTAACCAAGGAATGAGCAAGATCAAAAACAATCATTGCTAATCTGTTTTCCATAACATATGAGAGGGAGGGTGGGAAGGAGAGAGAGAGAGAGAGAGAGAGAGAGAGAGAGAGAGATTAATTAGCATAATACTAAAAATAAAGATGATATTGATGAATTTTTTCACCTAAATCCTTCTTTGGGTTTTTGTACACAAAGCGGTCCAAGAAGCGAATCAGGGTAAAATCTCTCAGTGGATCTCCATCATATTTTATAATCTGGCCCTGACATAAAAGAACAACAAAAAGGAAAAGACAAAATTGAGTTATGATTTAAAAAAAGCAGATTATTAAAAAAAAAAAAAATTAAAACTGTGATGTAAAGCATAAATTCTAAACTACAGATACTATCTGACATTCAGTGTGTACCTTCAAGAAAGTGAACATGGAAAGTGATGAAATCACAATTCATGACATTTAATTGACCTTTTAGATAAGCTCCATCATGAACAAGATGCAATCGCAGAGGATATGGCAAATGAGTATAACAATGTAATAAAGCTTTACTTGGATAGAAGCTATATTTAATGTATTTTTCATTTTTTTTCTCCCTGCCTCTCATCTCACAATAGAGCCCAGGATCTTTTGTAAGTCACTCTAAGACAATAAATGTCTAAACCATCTCAACATACACAAATTTAGATTTGTTGCCTATGAAATTTACATGAAAATGTTCTTAAGGCTTTGAAAAGAAAAATAGTGAACACTGGTCTTAAACCTCATTTCAAGACCTGAAAATTTGTCCAATTTTTTCCCCCATATATGTAGAATAATACAATGAAAGAAATTTGAAAGCTGATAAAGAGGCAGAGTTGTCTGAATATATTGTTCAGGAGAAAAATGTTCTGGCCTAGTTAAGGGTATGAAAATATGCCAAAGCATACAGCTTGACAGCTCTGATCATATCTTCAGCCAACGTATCTATATTAAGCAATCCTTTTTAGCACAAAATTATCCTAAGTTATCACTTGAAGACAAACATTAATTTTATTTAGCAAAATTAAATTTATCTAGCCTTTCTCAACTTAAGCTAATCAGTCATTGTCTAAAGCAAGTGATTTTCAACTGTTATTCTGAAAGTTGAAACACCTAAGTACCCCTGAGGGAAAATTATGGCAACATGTTTAAAGCTAGAGAAGCAGTTGCAAGCATATGATTGAATAATGTTCCTTTGCAGATTTGCAGATATCTGTTACCTTAAGCAGGGTCTCTGCATACAACCTGACACTGGGGTGATAGTGCCTGGCCAGTTGCTGTAACTCCCAGACACAATCAAGCTCTGCTCGAGAATACAGTGGGTTCCGACTAAATGGATCGTAGCTTGATGAGCGACCTTAGAAAAATACACATAGAAAATAGGAAATCATACAGGGTTAAACAATATAGTTTCTGCTTTTAACATTTATCACTTTTTCATGACCAGCCTGTGTCCATCTGTGGAAAACAGATTTTACATCACTATGACTGCCCACCCCATGGAATGGCATTTTCCAATGCCTCTCATTTATACTTAGCAAGAAGATTTTGGTTCTGACAAAACAAGTCATACATACTAATACCAATGTATAAACAAAATGCTCAATGCAAACGTGTGTTAAATCAGATTTAAAAGATAAAGGACTGATTTCTACTAGAAAGCGTTTAATACTTACTCTTTTCCTTTAAAACAATAGGCAAGGAGTACAGGAAATTTTCAATCTTTTCTCAATTCAAAATATCAATAACTTCTGCAGCAAACTCAAAATGACAGTATTGATTTTTCTCAGAAACAACACAATCTAAACTATTAGTTTGGAGGTCTTAGACTTAAATAACAGCATATAATTTTATATAACACCCAATAATTTTATAGATTTATGCACTTTCCTTGATCAGCATAGATTTCGTTAATTAAATTAAAAAAAAATATGAAATGCGCATGAAAATTACATTCTGCAATAAATTTTTTTACCCACTTACAGCTTTAGTGAAAAGAAAAATAGATTAAAGATAGGGAAAAATGTATTTCTACCTGACCCTCCAAAATTGACCCTGTGAACCCAGGAACCTTTGAACCCATTAATTTCTGCATCAGCATTTGGTGTTTGCTCTATTTCATCCACTAAGCCTGACGCAGTTTTGTCCTCTGATATATTGGGAGCTTGAGTGTCCAAATCCTTGTTTGTATCTGGATCATCATTTGGTAAAGGTTGGTCAACAAACTTCTCCTCTTCATCATCTGACCAAGTGTTCTGGAATGAAGATGACAACAAAGAAATCCCCCCAAAAGTAAAGAAAGATTAAAAGAGAATCATATCAAAACTTAAGTAAAAAGTCATACATTGGTACTCTCCACTTCAATAATTACAAAGGTATCAATATGTTCCAAATACAATTCATAACCTGAGGGAACCATCAGCTCAATTTGTAAATTTTAATAAAAATTTGTTTCTTTCTGTCCTTTGGTTATGTAGGACATACCTAAGATGAAAAACATTCCAAACTTCAAAAACTAGATAGTAAACATCTCTAATAATTTACTCTTAGCAGGCTCTCTTCAATTACTATGGGATCCAACAACAAAAAACACCCAGATTTGCTGTATCAAGTGTTATTTCATAAAATGTTATAAAATGCCTAGTAAGAAACTGAATGAGTTTGAATACCTGACTTAAAAGAGGTGCAGTCATTGACATTTGAATGAACATTTTGAAGAAGATTGGACTAGTAACAATGTAGTCCTTGCACAATTTTCCACTCTTCATATTTGCAACAAATGTAATAATTAGGATTAATTTCAGGACATAATGGATAAAACAACAACAATAATGAAACTAAACAGTGAAATTTAAATTAAAGGATGCTCAAAAAGGATTCTTTTTCATTTTCAATTTTACTTTTACTATTGGCCTTTACTCTGCTGCAATAAAAAAAAAAACAAAAAAAAAAACAACAACATTGAATTTACCTCAGATATGTGCTTCACTTCTAAAAGTCCAGGTTTTTCATTAAGAATCTGAAAGTAAAACAAATAGAAATTAAACTTCACTTAAAAAATTCAGCACAGTAGAGGCTAATCTTCATTACCTTTTTCCTACTTTCATGAGTACAGCAATTGTTTGTGTAAAAACGAAAAAAAAATCAAAAGGGACAGAAGTATAAAGAAAGATTAACTTCTAGCTTAGAAGTCTATTTAAATTATTTTTATGAAGACTAGGTGACCAAGGTAAGAGAACTTTAAGAAAATGAACTATAAAGAATGTTGCAAAATTAACTAAACTTTTGAAATGAAGAAACTGAAAATGTTTTTAAGGCTGACTGACTGAGCATTTAAATAGAAAAGCAAAAACACCACACTTGGAGGACAACTTCGTAATTATAAAGGATCCAAAAAGGACGCGTGTGTGTCTGTAAATAGTGTGAAACAAGGTTTAAAAAGAGACAGGCACACCACTTTATAACTACGGGACTAAAAAAAGAAACAACACAAGTATAGATTAAACATAAAAACGTTTCGCCTTTATTGTGGCTTCATCAGAGTGTGTAGGAAAAAATTGACTTCAACAAGTTATACAAAACATTGGGGGAGCTGGGCTCATCCGTCCCGTCTGAGCCCAGCTCCCCCAATGTTTTGTATAACTTGTTGAAGTCAATTTTTCTACCTCTGATGAAGCCACAAAGAGCTGTTTTATGTTTAATCTGCTTGTGTTGTTAGTCCCGTAGTTATAAAGTGATGTGCCTGTCTCTTTTTAAACCTTGACTGAGCATTTGAAATTGACCTGTAGACATCTAATATGGGAATTTCTTGATATACCTGAGACAAAATGATGAGGATGCCACAAATAACTTGTGGTGGTTGTTGTGAATAAACTTGTAAGATTCTTTTGATGAATGCCTGTAAATTTCCAAGGTCAGAAAAATATTTGAAAGGCAAAAAGAAGTTTTCACATAAAATTACTAATACAACATGGTCTTGTCATAATCACAAAAATTAAATTTGGAAAAAAGGGATAAACATTAATATTTATGAGAAAAAAATTCTTGGAAAGAAGAAAAATTACAATCAAAATAGCAAGGTTATTGTTGACATAGGTTTTGCTATTTCATCCATGCTTAGTCTGACAGAGGATAACATGATCAAGACCTAATATCATCTTGAATGGATTTAACTAAATATATCAATCAACCAAAAGATAGTGATGCCAACCTTGATTCTTCTGTCTACAATGTCTCGTTTCAAGCTCTTAAAGATGAGGTTCATGAAGATTGACTGCTTAGATGAATTCTTCAAAGCTGGGTCAGCCAATTTACGATACAGACATGCATAGTAGCGATCAGCTGCATTGGTGCTAAAACAGAATACAAAATAGATAAGTAATTTATTGGGTATATAAATTCTCTTCAAGAATAAAATATTGATTTGATTGCCTCATACCCTGTACTTAGAATATTCTTAAAACAGGTACATTTACCTCAACTAGTAGATACTGTAAGATGGAAAAATGCCCTTCATATCCCTGGACCAAAATATAAAAAATACATTCACAATTTATTGGTACTAATCTACAGGAATGAAGGGATGCTTTGCAAACACTTTTTGTTACCTTCTAAGATAAAAAAAAAATTCTGCAGCAAGAAAAATCATATTCCCCACATATAAAAATCTAGTAACATCGAATTTTCATGTCTCACAGTAATCTCAATTTAATTCCGACATGATGAAAAACTGATGCAAACATGCAAATTATTGATGATAAAATTTTATCAATCTTGTTGGTCCCTCAATCTCTCTCTTTAGGCAAATGAGCAAAGCCCAAAAAGTACACCCAGCGAAGAGCGTAAAAAGTTTGATGAAAAAAACCATTATAATTTAGCCTCTCCAATATATAGTTTGATCTTGCACTTGGGCCTGATTTTACCCAATTGGATTCCTGGAAGTATTTTTATGAGATCTCACCTGGTATTGACGACCTGGAAGAGTAACATCAAAGCCTGGACTCCAGTATGAAAGTTGACAGAGGGAATGATCTTGTATACCTTGTCCATATCCTCTGCTAACTCTTCTTTGTTGGCTTATCCAACAGCGGTGGATGAATAAATGGTAAGCAAAGATATTATTCCAATTCACAAATTGCATTTTGTATAAATAATCAAGAGTATAATTTTATTCTCAATATATTGTATTCTTAACAGATTTTAATGGATTAAGAGCATATGTGGTGACATTTCAACAGTAAAAGTTCTCAGAGAAAAAGTAGCATTGTAGTCATTCCCAAGGCATATATTGAACTAAAAAAACCATCAATCAATCAATTTTTAAAGCTTAAGTTCATTAAAGGTTGGGCAATGGGAGAACAATCTATGTTGTAAAAAAACAATGTTTTGGAAACGGCAACAAAGAGGAAAGCCAGAACCATTGTACATAATGAGTTACCAGAGCAATCTAGGGATGCTCTCCATTATGGCAGTGGTGAAAGCCAAGAGGAAAACACTGACAGGAGATGAAAGTTGTTCGCACCAAAACTAAACCTAGAATATTAGAATGATGTACAAGACTAAAATATGCACACATGAGACTAGAAATGAAAAGAAAGAGATTATGTGTTCCAGGAGTTAGTGGGAGATGGTGGTACGATACAGGCTAAATTAGAACCTTATTATTTATATTCAAACAGAAATGCCTATGTGCATGCAGAAGGAGTAGGTATTTTCTTCAACAGGAACAAGGAAAGACTTGAAGGTCCGTGCAATAACTTGATAAATGTACAATACTGCATGTCTATTATCAAGAGAAGGAAAAGTGGTTGTTCAAATAAATACAGATTAAGCTTGAGACCACACCAGACAAAGGGATGATGATAGGAGACAAGAATACTAAAGTTGGACATGATAACACTGGTTTAGAATGCTTCATGGGATGACATGGCTGTGCACCACCAATAACAGGGAAGAGGGAGGGATTCTTTTCAGAAAAGTCTTGTCATAGGGGAAACCCTCTTACATAAGCTAATATGGCTAACCCCCAATTGTAGGGACAAAAAATCAGAGGGATCATCTGAGTATCAACCAAATAAAAATCTGCTATCTACTGAATGTTCAGGCAAAGAGAGGGACTGATCTGTTTGAGGCAGCTAATATTAACAAAATTGAAGAAGAATCACTCTCCTAAAACAATACTCTAGAAACTCAACGTGAACAAATAGGACATTATGGCGAATATGCCATTCCCTCTGCAATTCAAAAGTAGCTTTCACATATATCACACCTTAAAACTCACAAGCCTGTGGAAGTGGAAGTTGCAAACAAAATATGGAACTGGTTTAAAACAGCACACCTGGAAACTAGCATGAAAGACCAAACACAAAGACTGGATCTCATAAAACTCCTGGCAAAAAACTGGAGAACATAAATATAATGAAGCAGGTTCTTTCCACCAGATTTGACCACCCAAAGAAACGTTACCATCAAAAGTATAAAGAGTTTCAAAAAGCAGTTCAGAGACAAACCAGTTATGACAAGGGAGTCTGCTTAAAAAGCAAGACCACCAAACCAGTCTGTGGAAAGCTCCTGACTAACATAGACATACAACTCAAAGATAAAAAAAAAAGGAAAAATTAACATAAATAAAAAACCCCACAGAATCGCTTCATCACCCTGGATGACACAATTTTTATAAATGACATTGTCCTCCTCTCTCACATCCATTGCCAAGTGGAGGAGAAGGCGAACAGGATCAATGGCTTTGGTTTGCAAGTTGGTGATAAGTAAAAAGAAAACAAAAAATCATTACACTTCATATTCTAGACCCTTCCCCTATTGTTCTTGAAGGGAATTTGACACCAAGGGTAAAATCTAACTAGCTTTGAAGCACTGGGTGACATATTGAAGAAGCTGCTACAACATCTATGAATGCTCAGTACCATATAGAAGTCAGGGCAATATTCAGTCAAAAGGAAGCTTAAATTGTACAAATGTATGTTCTCTTACCTCTATGGATGTGTCTGCAATTGATTTAAATTTACACATTCTCACACTGTGAATCTTTGGAGGATTTTGAGAAAATTATGACCAAATATTGCTAAGAACCAAGAGATTTTTGAGCATTGCCAAGACAGTGTAACCAGTGACAAAGGAGATTGATTGGAAACATAATATGAAGAGACCAAAGCTCCATCTCAAAACTGCAAATCAAGGAAAACATGAAGGAAAAAGAAAAAGTGGACGCCCCAAAAATACATGCCAGCAAACAGTGGAAACTGAGGCAGTAGCCATGAGGCACACTGAGAACTTTGGTACGGGACCACTTGCTTTTTGCCTCATTGAGGAGAAAGGCAATGGGTAAGTAAGTAAGCTCATTAATAACCAAATTGGTAAAAAGTATTACTAGTACTGTAATGCCTTTGAGAACAAGATTACTGATGTTTACGTATAAACCAACAAGTTAGCTAAAAATGATCTGCATGAGCATCAATTAGCTTACCTGTCGCGTAGACATATGCCCTGTTGACACCCGTCAGGAGAGCACTCATCATCTTGTTAGTAACCTCGCCACTATTTAAGTATGTCTAAAAAAAAAGGGTGGGGGGGAATAAAATGTTTCACTCAAATATTAAACAATAATTTTGTTGTCACCTTTATATAGTATAAACAAGCAGAAGTAACTGCTTATTTATCGCCAGAACCTACATAAAATGAAAAAATTAGGTTTATTAGTAACTAAGACAAATACCCTCTTGGATTATAAAATTGACTTGTTTTGGCTACATTTATCCTCTCAAAGTGAAGTGAATGCTGATCCTTAGTATTACAATTTGGATTTCAGAATCCTTCAGAAATCTAGTGTAAGTTGCACACAAAAAAAAAAAATCAGCTTTAGGCCTCTCATGCTTCCAAATCATTCTGACTTTTTATGATGCACCAGGCAATCATGTGGTAGGCTGGACAATATAATTTTACCAGTCTACCATTTATTTCTTTCACTGAGACATCAAATTTAAAGATTTTGCATTTGAAATAAATGCAAAATCTCTGCCACTTAACCCTTTGCTGTTTATATTAGGCGGCGGCCATTTTGAATGTTAGGTTCAGCTTCCTGGTAACAGGGACACCCTTGTTTGTTTACATTTTTTTGGTCAGATGAGGGCTCTACAGGGGGGTTCTAGAAAATAAGCTGTAGTTAGGCCCATATGGATATTAAAGCTATGAAATTTTGATAACTTGCATACAATTGAATGTGCTTAATAATGAAACTGGTTTTGAAGAGTTTTCAGTACGTTTTAGTATTATTTTTTATCATTTTTCTTCATTTTCATTTGAATCCCTTGCATACAGATTCACTAGAATGAACACCCCCCCCCAAAAAAAAAAAAAAAAAAAAAAAAAAAAATCAAGAGACTGTACAGAGTGACACAAATTCAAGAGGAAAAAAAGACATAGCCATTGTCAATAAAAAGGGAACAGTCCAACTTACTTTTCTTAGACTTTGTTTTCATAATCCAAAACATAACTTTCATAAACCCTAACACACTAAACAGCCTAGGCCTACAAAAAAAATTTCATAAGAGATAGCACTGAGCAGAAGCTAAAAGATAAAAAAAAAAATTCTAAATCTTATTCACACACATTATAAACATCAGATCAACCTGCTTTTTTTTTTTAACAAAGCATAACTTTTTTAGGACACTAGCTCACGAAACTGAAAATGTCATACACGAAATATATAAATCTAGCTTCCATCATCATAGTGAAGACGCTTTGCATGCAAAGCAAAATATTCTTGATCTTCCATCTATTCATATCTATCTAGATCTAGATGTAGAATCTAAGATTTGTTTTTTTCTTCTTCACATTTCTAAGTGAGCGAAACTAAGCTAGGCTATGTAGGAGCAGAATTGGGATGTGAACAGAGGCAAAGATCGGTATACAACTGTAGCAACATGAAACATCGAACCGATCTCTCGTTTATAATTTAAAATTAACTTTTTAACTAGTTTTACTTTGTTTTATTTCTCCTATATCATAAGTTGTCCAAGCAGTACATTCCCCCGGACTTAATATCTAGCCAAGATTCTATATTCTCTGGAACTGGAGTCTAGATCTAGATCTAGATCTAGAATCTAGACCTAGATCTAGACTCTATATATTTTCGCTCCAACTTATTTATACTCTTTCAATAAAGGATCGGGGCTGGTATCAATATTAGACTCAAAGTCTAGCTCAGTGTCGCTATCTGGAGTGTCCATGGTCAATCAAAGATAATGAACGTCACAAAGTCAGAACAAGAAAAGCTATGTGTAGAGCTAGTCAGAACAAACGTTGCAAGACTGAGTGTTAGGGCTTCCCCGTGCTTTCTATGTTAGGGAATCCCGTGTTATTCTGGGTCGAAGCTATTCAACTATAATTAGAATGTTGCAATTTTCTATTTTTAGATAGGATTTACCCCAGCTTTCGTCCAAAATAGAACCCTCAAACAAAGAGAAACGTCAAGGCCGTATTTGGCCGGCTTAACCCGTAGCCAGATATGTATAGCACGGCCGCTTTTGGCCGGGTTAAACAGGAGGCTCGCTTCCATTTTAGGCCGGATTTGGCCGGTTTAAACGGCAAAGGGTTAAGCATTATTATACTTATTTAGCTTCAGACCTCTATAAATATATCAAAATTGTAAAAATTTTCAGTTCATCTGTAAATTAATACTCTGTGGTTTGTTGCCAAGATTCCACTCGCTTCTAATTCCTTTTTTTTTTTTCATTTTGAAGGAAAGTTTCGACAATTTATCTTTAAGAGAGGAAACAAAGTTCATTATGGTTATACAAGTGCATAATCATGTAGAGAACATAAATCCCACACATGAGTAATTTATCACATACAAGATAAAGGACTACCTGAAAAAAATAAAAATAGATCTTGATCAACCTTGAAGCCAGATCCCCATCTGATTTGCTCAAGCGCAACTGAACCAAGTAACATATTGCATAGTATCTGGGGAAAAAGAAAACCATGCATGAATGGCTTTTCAAGTGTAACAAAGTCTTTTGGGAACATTTTATTGACTAGAACAGTGAGACAACATATTGTTACCCTTTGTATATTTTTCCATAAAAAAAAAACTATGATTAAAAAGTGGAACAATTCACAGTTGGCATAAACTCCCTGCATGAGTACCAGTTAGTTGAAATGGAAACTATCTTATTGCCAAAAATGAAAATAAAGGTTCATAGGCACTTAATACAACTTTCCATACCTCAATTCCAATGTGCATATCATTAAATTTTAATTGATGAAAACTGCAAAGATTTTATTTTCTTTTTCTGTTGAGATATTGCAATTTTATGTATTTTTTTTCATAACAATACAGCAAAAACTTCTTTATTATGATGATTATTAATATTTTTATCACTATTATTATTATTATTATTATTAATATTTTTATCACTATTATTATTATTATTATCATTTTGTACATCTAGATAAAATTTGGAACTAATTAGGACTGGTTTCAAAGCATTAAACTAAAATAGAGGAAATTCTCTTCAAAAAAGAATTTAACTCACTGAGCCCTTGAGGAAATGTTAGGTCTATGTAGAAGTTGCTGAACTTCAGAAACAATGACTGCCTTCATGTTAGGATGTTCTTCCACTGAAAGTCACATGAAAACATAACAAATAAACGTTGGGGTAAAAACAAAAATAAAACTCAACAATTTTAAATGGAAAAAAAGTCTTGCATGGTTATTCCTAATAATTTAAATACTAAAAATTGTATACAGGCATTACCAATTAATAGGAAAAACTGCCAATACAAAATAAAGCAGAAACAATGAACGGTAAAAAAAAATAAATGATGAAAACAATGGAAAAAACACATAAATATGTCAACAAAAAAAAAAAAAACTAAAATGACTTTACCTAGTTTTGTCAACAGGTATGTAGCTTTAGATTTTACTGAAGGATCTCCTAGCTTATTCACCAGCATTGAGAGAAGAATCTGGGGAAAAAAGTTGTCCTTAATTGAGCACATTCAAAGTGCTCTTTGCTTTTACACCTCACATAATATTTATAATAATCTTTGGATATTTATTGACTTATTTTTAATCTTTAAGATATTTATTACAGAATAAAAAATATACTTAAATTTAAATAGAAGTCTCTCTAAATGGTATGTGTTAAATGATATTCACAAAATTGAAGAGCAATGTTTTTGTCAATCACATGATTTACAGCTAATCTCACTTACATTTTCTTGTTCAGGCTTTCCAGACAAAAGTTGATGGACTGTACCTGTGAAAATTAAAAAAAAAAAATCATGGAAAAAGAGTTAAAGAATTGGATACAGCATTGCTTGACAATTTTTCAGTGTCACAACAGAAGTGAATAATTTGACCTACATTTAAAGGCAAAATATTTATCCAATTACCCCATAAATTACTTTGTGCTGGACACAAACAAAATCTATTTTTTCAATTAAATAATAAATAACATTGCTAGCTTAAGACTTACTGACAGCCTTTTCTTTTGTGGCTTGAAGAGTATCAAATGACAAGTCCTGTAAAAGATAAAGAAAAAAAAAGGAAAAATTGAAGCAAAAAAGAGAATAAATAAAAATATGACATTTAAAAAAAATTCAAGTAGAGTTTGCAAATACAAACTCAGATAAAAGAAAATTGAAAAGAAATCGCTGATCAATTTTTTTAAAACAAAGATAGAAATAAAAGCAGAAAACATCTTTAGTGATCATATATATTATGTATTCATTGATATATGATGAAAAAAAATGGGGAGAAAATACACTCAACCCAGAAGTAGATGTTGTATACTTTAGCAAAGCTTTTATCCTTTTACGTTACCCTAGAAATATTCAACTTACACCCAAGCACTTGATAAAGTCTGCATACTTTTTCTTTATCAAGCTCTCGAAGTACCACATCATTAGAAGCTTGTCTCTTCCATCAATGTCTGCCTCACTTAAGGTCTCAAGATCTAAAAATGGTTGCTGTAGAAAACAAAAAAATCTCAGTAAACTAACACCACAACATTTGCTTCTCAAACTTGTACTCTAAACAGTATAGCGATAAAAACATGAGAAGAAATGTAAAATTTAAAAAAACCAACAAAACTCAATGAATAAAATATAAAAAAACTAAATAGTCCTAAATCGTATATCCAATATTCACTATTTATTTTCTTACAAAGAACAGGCTGAAATGTTTTCAAACCATGACTTCAACATGATGATAAATGTCCCTCTTGTCTTTTTTTATATATGGTTTACGTAATAAGAGAAAATAAATTATGAAAGAAAATATTTTTTCTTACATGTTACATCAATATAAATAAAAAAAGAGTGAATCCATACACACTTTTTTATTTAAACAAGCCTGCTCTTCAATACCACTAACCTGGTTAAAAGCTCTCAGTTTCCTATTGTCAGGCAGCAAACCAGTTAGAAACAAGTCCCTTAATGTATCTAATGAGGGTAAGAAACAAAAAGGAGAAGAAAATAGATGAGCCAATGCAACACTCACATGCTATTCATTTATTTACTGATAAAGGAGAATGGAAATGATAAAATTGAAGACAATCAAGATAATAAAGTAAATGGGTTGATAAGAACTATACCATTCTTTGTTTAATTTTCTTCCAACATCATCTCCATTGCTAAACACGTTGCATCAATACTGAAAAAAAATGTCATTGTTGCTGAGTAAATTTCTCTTACCAACAGCCATCATTGCTTCACGTTTGCCTTTTTTTCCCGCCATGGAGATTAGGGACTCCAGGCTTGACATACTATGGAGTGGTGACTCCTGAACAAGCAGTGTCAGAGCAGCCATCTTGTCTGATAGGGTACCTGAGGCAAGCACTGTTTTCATCCATCTAGCTTCAGAGCGCTTTGTATTATCCCTAACTGGGAAAAAAAGGATGATATGAGCAAAAAAAGATTAAAAGGTATTTTAAAAGTTTATGGCACAATATGTTTTCCTTTTCATGAGTAATGAATTCTAAGATAGATTTCAACAATAGAGAACAAAAAAACACAAAAAAAAAAGACCCAAAGTAATGTGATAAAACAAGGTATTGACCATAGAGAATTTTATTAAAATAAGCAACGAAATTCTAAGTCTGTGCTTAAAGTTTCAATGGTCCTAATCATGTAAAAAAAATACTTTTTCAAATTGGACCAGGTTTAAAACAAATGCATCATTGAACAAATTTTCTGGATACTGAGATTTTGGTCTTATATTAATTAACACAGAGTGAAAAAAAAAAGTAAACCCAAAAAATCTGCTTTCAAGCATGCTCAAGGTATTTATTGACGTACGAGAAGTTTACCCTCTACTTATTAACTAACCTGCAGCACATCTTGATAACAAATTAAATCATCACAGAAATCTTTTTGACTGAATAAATGTGAGCAGGATGGTTTCGACGATTAATATTTTTAGACTCTAACAAAGTAACAAGGGTGGTCTTGACAATTTTTCATGACCATAGAAAAAGAATAAACGTACATTTTGAATAGAGAGATAATTCATCTTGCATGAGCTTCTGTACTAATTGCTCTGCTTCCCTCAGGAGTTTTGCATCCGGGGGATGAGGAGGTAGAGGGTGAAGCTGAAAATAGGTATACCTTTATATATTTGAATTGTGACAAAGGCAACTTTCTATACGGATTTGACTATATGTTTAGAAAAAAGACAATTTTTTTCATTTATTGATGAAATCAGTTATGAAAAATACTAAATATTGACCTTTTAGAAATTTAATTGAAGTTTAGGAAAAAAACATTTCAATAACTATCTGCCAATATAAACAGAGATATTGTTATCTTTATAAATAAATAGAACACATAAAAGCTACTTTGCGAGAAGCAATGGCTGTATAGCAAGAACTATAAGGGAGAGGTTAAGGAAAAGATGATAAATACACCTCTTTCCAAAACTTGTGAGAGGATATGGAGTAATGTCTCATATTTATTTAATGGTTCTATACTAAATTGCACAGTTCCTGCAAATTTGAACTTAAAGATCTCTAAATCTAATCCTAAGTTGTCAGATTTCACTTTTTTCCAAATGATTCCAAGGTGACTGTTATATCACAATTCAGTCCTCATAGTTGCTCATAGCACTTACTTTGCAGAGGCAGATTATATTAAATACTGTGGAAACTCAGCATAAGAGAATACATGAGCAAAAGATAAATTTCTACATGCTGGTGAGTCAAAGAAAAAATATAGTTCAGGAAGATGGGCAGTTTCAAAAGACTCTTTAGCACCCCATACAAAGATCACACTATTAATGTGGAAATATGATGTAGAATCCTTTGTATGCTGTTTTTCCATAGATAATGTATGTCCACTATAACTTATGATTCTGTAGATTGGCAGATTATCAAGATCAGATAAAGTGTAGTAAAGAAAACACAGAGTAAGTTAAGGCCAAAGACCACATTTTACCTTCTCTTCCCTCCATATATCCTCAGGTTTAAACAGCAAATGTTTTCTTGCCTTGACACTAGACAGAAACTTTGATGTGGCTTTAACCCTTTTCACATCATCCTTGGTTTGTACAGTGTTTGCAAGATTGCCATTTGTCATTTTGTTCCCCACAAAAACTGCCGTTTCTGCCTTCTTTCTATCACTGACTTCATTTTCTTGCGAGACTCCATTTTCCAGGGCAGTATCAGACAAATCTGGAGGTCTGAACTTGTCAAAATTGAGTTCCTTCAAAAACGCTGAGATCTGGAATAAACAGGGTTTGAAATGCACTCAGTCCACATTTCTTTTTTCATGTTTTTTTTCCTTCAAATTCTACATTTTCACTTAGATGTTTTCTGAAATAATGATGTCCTATGCATAGACATAAACAGATCTTGATCTATATAAAGTTATAACTTTTAGGTGCTGAAAGTTCACATTAGTACCAACAGATTAATTTTTTTTTCAGGGATTTTTAAATGAGTAAAATTTATAGTAGACATTGAAAGTCATAGTTTTGATACAACAACTGGTAGAAGTTTATAGAAATAATTTTATCATTTTTTTTTACCTCTGAAAGTGGTATGTCATTACCATCTGCTTTTACATCAAGGATACTCTCATCTTCCTCATCATTAACACCATGGAGAATTTTCTTGTCTTCCTGTGGATTATATGCATAGCTTTGACAGTGTTTATAAATTTAATGTTAAATTCATAAATAAATAATAAACAAACAAAATCAAGTACCAAATATGATTTTCAATCCATTCAAATTAGAAAATTTGCATTATAAATAAGATACGAGGGCTCTTTCAGAAATAACCGAAAAATGCCCATTGCTCAGCAACCAGTGGAGCTTTTTTAATTCTGTAAACGACATGATATTCCTTATTTCCTTACGGATACTCCCAGAAATTATGAAGTGCATCATTTTGCACAATGAATGTCTAGACGATTTTAAAGATGGCGGCCCACCTTGAAACTTGGTCAAAGGAGGAAATCAGAGCTGTCATACGTTTTTTGAACGCTAAAAGTCTGAATCCTACCGAAATTCATAAAGAACTTCAGAGTGTATATGGTGAGCATGTTATAAGCCGTACACAAGTCTATCACTGGTGTAATTTGTTTGAAGCCGGCCATTCCGACTTGACAGACAGGGAAGGGAGAGGGCGTTCGATAACTGCGACGTCAGAAGACAATGTGAAGCGAGTTGATGAGCTTATTCGTCAAGACAGGAGGTTGAAACTTCATGAAATTGCAAGCAGTCTTGAAATTTCGGAAACTTCTGCCCATAGAATTGTATTTGATGAACTTGGCTACAGAAAAGTCAGCGCAAGATGGGTTCCTAAGCAATTGACAGACAATCATAAAGAACAAAGATTGGACATCTGCAGGGAACTTTTGAGAAGAAGCAAGAGCTCACGCAGGGTTCACGGGCATACTGCCAACGCCGGCGGAGACTTTCTAGGGTACGATGTGACTTTTCTTGACAGCATAGTCACCGGTGATGAGACTTGGTTGCACCATTGCACCCCAGAAACAAAGCAAGATTCGATGACATGGAAACATCCATCCTCACCTGTCGCGAAGAGATTCAAAGTCATGCGGTCAGCAAAGAAAATAATGGGAACTGTTTTCTGGGACAGTCGTGGTGTTCTTCTTTTCGAAACCTTACAACCTGGAGAAACAATCAATGCTGCAAGGTACTGCCAAACTCTTGACAAGCTTAGGGAGGCCATTCGCAGAAAGCGCCCAGGGCAGTTGACCAACGGGGTCATTTTGCAACACGACAACGCTACACCCCACACAGCACGAGTGACGCAAGGTTGACTAGAGAAATATGGATGGGAGATTTTGCCACACCCACCACACAGTCCAGACCTTGCACCATCTGATTACCACCTCTTTGGGCCACTGAAACGTGAGCTGGCAGGAAAGCACTTTGATGACGATGAAGAGCTTGTTGACCATGTGCGGAAATGGCTACAAAACCTTGACGGAAGTTTCTTCCGAGAGGGTATCTATTCCATGGTGCGGCGTTGGCAGAAGTGTGTTGACAGACTTGGCTGTTACGTAGAGAAATGAAGGACGAGTCAAGGTATGAACACGTGCAAGAATTTTGTTGATAGCATAAAAAACGCGGATTTTACAGGCATTTTTCGGTTAATTATGAAAGAGCCCTCGTACTTTCAGTGAATTTTTAATTTCTTTATATTTCATACCACATACTTCGGTCATTAGGTCTTGAAGGTCTGAGACTTCATCTTGAACTGGATCTTCTTTTAATGAAACATCATTTTCCTTCTTTGACAAAGGTCCTTTTTCTTTGCCATTTTCAGGGATATTCTTGCTCCATTTCTTTTTCTTTCCTTTCTTGTGATTACTCATGTTAACTCTCTTCAGTTGTTGCCTTTAATACAAAAAAAAAATGAAGTGATTCTTCAAATTGTAATCTCGTAATTAAAAAAAAAGAAAAAAGCTAGGACAAAATCCTGACAGCCTCTTTTTTTTTCTTTTCAGAAATCTTGGGATGCAAGGAACAAGATTTCTTATCAAGATCTACTGTAACTAAAACCTGCAGCAATAGACCTCATCTAATTTTCTAGATTAGGGAATATGTTTTTTTTTAATACCACAGTCTATGATGGGGTGCAAAATGAGACAATCTAAAAAAACTACACCTGGATCTAATCTGGATACCTTGTTTTATGCTGCAAAAAACATACGGAGCTAATTAGAGTTACAAACTTGCTAGTAGGCCTAACCCGTTACGTGACAAATTCCAAGCCTCTCCTTTTTTTTGTTTTATTATTATCATTATTTCTAAATGCTTTTAATCAGCATTTATAAATAATTAGGTTAGGGTGACTTCAGATTTAATCATTTATCAACTGTGCCACAGCCTCTATATACTAATGCCAAGGTAGATTAATCAGCGTGGATCGTGTTGTCGCGTGGTGACTCTTAAATTTTAAGACTAGTACCGCTACTGTAATATTTATTGACATCAAATCCATTTCAATATAATGTGATGGATCGAATGAGTCTTTAGGTAAAAATATTGCTGGACCTTTTTGTTTGTTGATCGAGGCTTTTTCACCTTAGTCTGCATTTTCAGATCAACTGTAATTTTGTATCAAAGCATAGGCCCTACTTAGTTGAAATCAAATAACATAACAAAATAACCCTTGAAGGTAAAATTATAACCAATTTCAGCCTATCTTAGACCTGACAAGATTCGAAATATCAAATAAAAATTTATTTGATTCCAAATGGCAGACAGGCTCTCAAAGGTGAACAAACCTGGTGTACAAATGAAAAAAAGCGCCGCTGCTGGTTTGCCAATTGTAAACCCAAAATAATTAAACTGCTAGAGCTAGATCTAGATTCATTCAAGTTTGCCACAAAGGTATACAAAATGAGATGTTTGGTACTCTTTCCCATTTGTATTTGGTGGTTCAGAAGTCCAAAGATGTTCTGCTTAGATCTCGGATCTAGAATCTAGATTAGACCAATCTGAATTTAAATCTAGATCTAAATTAGATTCCTGGTTAGAAATAACCATACACATCTTGAGCCTACTACTGTAGTACTTAATCTAAAACTGCATGGCCTCATAAAACATCTTTGGAATGGTTTATTCTCATGAGTATTTATCATTTAAAGGCATCTTGGCAAGAACTAAAATCTAGATCTAAGTAATGGGATAAAATGAGCCTTGAAATATGAACTGCATTTCCACATATAAAGCTCTAATTCAAGGAGAGTATCTCGCCAATTGAGGAGAATAATGATGACATTTTTATAATCACGAAAAAAGGATTTCTCACCTCTTTAATTTGTGAAATTTAGGCCTATAATACCCTCACTGTAACATGTGTAAATGGGACTCAGTTGTATGTAAATGTCGGCTTTTGTGACTTAATACAGTCTTTAGCAGTTTATGAGTCGTTTACGCCTTCTTTTGAACTAAAGTTACTTTTAGATCTTCGATTGTAAGACACAGTTTCTGCAGACAGCTGCATTGAGCCTAGATTATAACAAAAGCCTAATTATTTTGTAAAATCCATATAAATATTTATGAACCCTTTTAAACATTCATGACCATTTAGGTTAAAAAATTGGGCAACTAAGAACTCTCAGAGGACTGAACCATTACACCCTTTTTGAGAAAAGCCATCGCCTTCTAATAAACGTTTAAAAGGAAAGGGATCTTGCAACAGATTAAGAAATTACCAAATTAGCAGATCCCTATATTGGAACGTCAATGATTGAAGCTGGTTGACGCTTTGGTCAACTAGAAAATCAAGCTCTTTGACTAGTATGTTTTGTGCTAATTATCTACTGTGCAAGGTTTTATGCTTCTCGAATAATAATAATAATAATAATAATAATAATAATAATAATAATAATAATAATAATAATAATAATAATAATAATAATAATAATAATAATAATAATAATAATAATAATAATAATAATAATAATAATAATAATAATAATAATAATAATAATAGTAATAATAATAATGATAATAATAACAATAATAATAACAATAATAGTAATAATAATAATAATAATAATAATAATAATAATAATAATAATAATAATAATAATAATAATAATAATAATAATAATAATAATAATAATAATAATAAAAAGCTAACAGGCGAATATTTCGTGCTCCGTTCAGATCTTATGAATGGAGGGGATAAGGAGAGAGAGAGAGAGAGAGAGAGAGAGAGAGAGAGAGAGAGAGAGAGAGAGAGAGAGAGAGAGAGAGAGAGAGGGGGGTTGACCATAATAGAATTGAACAGAAATAAAAATATACAGCTGATAACGCCATAATTTCTATCTAGTTTGATGCTCTAGGCAACTACAATGACAGTCATAATACGACTTTATTATGTGTGTATGTATGTAGGTCCTCTAATTGCATTTGAGATGAAAGTAAGAATAAAAAGATAATTTGACGATGGAAAAAAATATTAACGTATATTACAATGAATCAAAAAGTGCTCATTTTGAAGATAGAGCAGACATTACAATAATTCAAAATAAGAAAGGAAAAGTATTATTAATCCCTTGAAAAGAGCGCGTAAATAACACAACAGACTTAAACGATTTAACGATTGTGTTTAAACGTCGTGCTTCAATTTGTCCATCAGACAAAATACCTTGAAAGCTATTCTCTCTCTGATAAAAAGCTAATGGAAACAAATCTTAGCGCACGAAACACTTTTGGCTGCCTGGTTTTAGACCATTTGTAATCAATCAATGAAACGTCGCATAAAGCCAATCAGATCAGAGAATCGCAATAATCAAGCGATTTGGTAGAAAATGAGCACATTAAAATTTGAGCAGTCTCTGTATTTATGTTATGCCGAATTTTTTCCATGCTTCTTAGATGGGAAAAAACTGCAGGAAGGGTTTATACTGGCAGTTGGTGGTTTTTGAATAATATGCACAATATACAGACAGATAAAGAAACTTACAGGCATAAAGAGACAAGAGGGACAGAGTAACATAAAGAAGAAGGAAATGGAAAATGAAATACTCATACACTAACAGAAAGCTTAGTGATTGAAGAAATGAATTAACAGGGTTCAAACAGACTGACTGATGGATAAATTAAAAAAAAAAAAAGGAAACCAGCATTTGTTATCAACAAACCTAGAAAGTCACAAAGTTAAGTACCTCATCTAATGAACCGATTGGTTTAAAAAACAGGCAATATTTTGGGAGACACATAATTCAACACAGAGAAGAAATCAAATGCTTAATATACTGCATCTTGCATTTATGAAGCCTCTACAGTTCTATAAAACAAAAATAATAAAAGTTGATTTCATGATCAATTTTGAGGACGAATTTCTGGACCGTAATCTATTAGATCAAACGGGCCTAAATCAACATGATGACATAGCCTCAAAATCAAAATTAGTTGTATACATGCAGCATTACGTATTTTTTTCTATAAACGAACCTTAGCTGGCGCATTGCTACACTGGTTGTAACGCGAAAAAAAAGAGCAGCTGACATAAACGCTTTATCAAAAGTTTAGGGTAAACTTCATCAAAATAATCGCTGGGATACAAAAACTTCAAATGGGAGAGTAAACAAAGCTTTGCGATATTCTCTGTGGCCATTAGGAGTAAAATAGTTATGTTCTCTGTTTTCCTTAAAACGATTAGTTACTGGTTGTAAGCAATATTAGTCGTTCTTCGTGACTTAACAGTTAAATGTTTGGAGTGTGCTAAACAAAGATGCTTTTTCGTTGATTCGTGTGTGTATCAATTGTCTCTTGATTTCTGCATTATAGTTTCTACTCTTTTTTTGTCTCCTTTCCTCCCTATCACTTTCCCTCTTCTCTCTCTCTCTCTCTCTCTCTCTCTCTCTCTCTCTCTCTCTCTCTCTCTCTCTCTCTCTCTCTCTCTCTCTTCTAATATGCTTTTTGCCACAAGTAAGTAAAGATTGGCATTTGCAAAAAAGACGCTTTCTACTCGAAAGAAAATTTGCGCATTCTGGATTTTTTTTTTGTGAATGATACTATGAGCTCAAAGTGCGACAGAAAAACAGCTAAACAGGTTCTCTGAAGAACAAAAAAAAAAAAAAAACAATATATAAATTCCGACATCACGGTCTGGCATGATCAATAACAGCTGATCGATTTATTCGGAAACCTCACAAAGCTCCAATGTAGAAAGCTTGACCATCATTTTTCTCCCTCACGAGACAAGTAATTTAAAAAATGCTTATTTCATTATCGACCAAAACAATAAAAGACGATAATTTGTAAAACGTCTATACGCATTTCAGATCCTTTAAAATTGTCTTCCTCTTCATTGTTTAGCAAGCCTTCTTCAAACGAAAATAATGAAAAATTACAACTGAAGGCGACAGGAGATAGTCTTAGATTGTGAAAACAACTCACTCCATCGGACCATGACTCTTTTTTCTCAAACTTTTTTCTTTCACTTTTTGGAGCCTCAGCTGTGCCTCTTGAAGATAACACAGACCAATTTAACTCACAAAGTCTTTAGGAGGATAGGTAACTACCACTCGACAAGGTGTCATTGCCGAATCATTAAATCCTCATGTGTATCCTGAGAGGCCGATCTAACAATGTGGGGAACAGTCGGCTCTGTGTTCAAACACAAACCCAGTTGGTAACATCGTTCCCTATCTCTTTGGTAAGTTTTTTTCAATTTTTATGTTACACCTACTTCTGCTAAATTTGGAATATGAATGTTCTCTCTTTATAAATGATATAAGTAGAGAGGATAACAAGAATCTATAAAACTTAACATTTCTTTTGGTTTCAATCAATTTAATCAAGCTGAAGATCGAATTTCACTTGAATGCCCATTTATTTACGAAATGAAAACATAAGATATGTGATAGCACTTTAAAAAAAAATACAGTTAGAAACGCTTCAAATTTACAAATCAACATCCCCAAGAGTATTTATTTGCTACAGTTAAAATCTTTTGATTCGATCTCAGCATGCAAAAACTCACCACTGCAGGATCACATCCAGCCGTTACGCGTTTTCCATAAACCTATGGTCATATATCAGTTTTCTCTTTTCATCATGAAAAATTTTCAAGTTGTCATCTCAGAATGAAACGCTAGGGGTTATATCATATTTCGAACAATACATGTTTTCATAGTTAAAGACATACTTAAATCCCCAATTCTAACACAGCTATTGTAATTCAAGAATGCAATCTACCAAACCCACTCAGTGAACCTAGATTTACATGAATTAATATTACTTAGTCTATAAAGCAAACACATTTCAGTTTTTAATTAGACAGTGATACTTGGGGTAATACCAGTCTGTAGCTCAGCGAAAGGGACAATATTAAAAAAAAATACATTCGATGCGTGGAAAATTTGATCTCGAGGGACGCTTTTAAAAAAAAAAAAATTCATTCATGGTAATTGTGAAGATCTGCTAAACAGAATGTTATTATTTTAGGAAAGAGTTCCTTTTAGGTACGGACGGTTTTTTTTACATAGAAGAAACAACAAGAAAGCCCGGAGAAGGGGAATAAGTTAGATAAGAGACAGAGCTGAAATAAATTAATTTAAACAAAAACCAAGCCCAATCTTTTTCTATGGTCCCGATCAAACGAAGCCCTCTTTGGTGTGTAAATTAGTCCGTACCTAAAAGGAACTCTTTCCTTATTTTATCACGTGGTTATTAATTTTGTTTAATCTTAGTAAAAAACGTCTTATTCCATGATACTTAATTCTTGTATATGTGGGTCTTATATATACATAAAATTTTAACCTTAAATATAGCTATTAAATCTTTGAACTGATACATTCTTAACTAAGGTACTTCCTAATTTAATGATCGATGCGACTCATCATCATCGTTGCTCAACACTTAGAAATACTCATCACATCGAATATAAATCATGTATTTCGTGTATGTTTTCTTCTTCATAGCCTAATGGCAGCGTCTCAAACCACTGGCGTGACCACACGCCAAATGCTGAAGCGGCGAGAGAGCATGCTTGCCAATGGAAACAGAGACATTGCCGCTAAGAACAACCTTGTGGTCTTCACTGCCAAAAAAAGCGGTGGCAAGCAGAGCAAAGACTGTAATAAAGAGGACTCGTTAGACGAGTCAGGCCTGAAGCCCCTCGTCAAAGACGCTGGAAACGTTTCTGTGGTCAGCGACTTCAACTGTCGCACGTTTCCCTTGCAGCATGGGGACCAGCCGTGGATGGCGGACAGTATGTGCAAGAGGCAGCCCAAAACCGAGACAGCGTCCAAGCAGGTGAGGACTATTTATCGAATAAGGCATTATGCTTCTTAAAGAGAAAAAAGTATAACAGTATTACCTTGCACAGGAACGTTATGGGCTGGTAGATATTGTAGGCTCCATTTCAAATTTATTTTAAAAAAAATCAGTCATTTTTTAAAAGCTTAAGTAAAAACGTAATAACAGATTGGATAACACTGTCCTATCCCCGTTTACCGAACCCAACCAAAACTCTTAGGGCAAAAGTTGCCATTGTGCCAATACAGTTGAGGTGTGATTGATTAGAAGTCAAAACAATAGCAAAGTCATGCATGCAGTCATTCGTTTGTGAAAGACCATGCGTTTGAGACTCATGTGCTGTCGTCTTTTAGCCTAGTGCGTGGATGATGTGTACGCTACACATTTCGGAGGTATGACTGACTCAAAAACTACCACCATCCGCGCCTCCTCCACCTCATACCCTGAATCAAGTCCGCCTAAAATACATTTACACGTCCTTCCCTTGGGAATTTCTCACACAATCACTTTTCCATTTCAAACTAAACACATTTTTTTCTCTGCGTGGTTAATTAGCCTTCTAGGTATGTTTGCCTAAAGCGCTTGCTAGTTTGATGACAATGATATTTAAAACTGTGCTTAAAATAACTTTTTAAAGCATTTCTCCGTTTTGTTTTATAATAGAGCTTGGTCTTTTTGAAAACTCGCCGGCCCAGAGTCGCTTGTAACATGTAGTTAAAATCTCTACCCGATTTCATTTAGCGTTAGAAAAGATGGATTCTTGGTTGCAGCCTTTCATGAAGCAACACACAGTTTTCTTTGACAACTACTTTTTGTTCAGTTATAGGTGATAGCGGAAGCTTAATTTTTATGCCAATATAAAAATATGTATAGGAAATTCATTAAAACAGAAAAAAAAGAGATCAAAAAGTCTCTTTCTTGCGTTATTGTTTATTGTACCTGATGTATTGCAGAAGAGGGCGTTGTCTGACAGGAATCGAAATGCCGGTCAAATCCAAAGGAAAACAACAAGACCGCAGGACACCAATAAAACTGATGCGCCATCTAAAGGTATGGTGCTCAACATTTTATATAGTAACAGCTTTTCCCATATCGTTACATTAAAAGACAAAAAAGAAAACAAGTTTTGTTTTTAGGTATTTTTTGTTTTTGATATGAATATTGGTTTGAAATATCTTTTTTTTTTTTGTCTCAATTGCACTAAAAGTTACGTTTTGAGACTTTGCTTGGAGTCAGTTTAAGTTTACACCTTTACTTTTCTTTTTCTCAAAAGTAGGTGTTCAAAATAGAACACATAGATTAATACTTCGCTAAATTCCATCAAATTAATAGTTATATGAATTAACAGCTTAATATGGATTATAATTTTGCCTTTTTATTTTTTGTATCAGACATAGAATACTAATAAACAATGGGAGAAAATTCACGTTTACCGGTAGGAAAAACAGCACTTGGAAACCATATTCCGTTGTAATATAACACCGTTTATCTGATGGAATAAAATTTAGGTTGTGGGTTTTTAGGAGTTATAGAGGAAAGTCTATAAAGATGATATGATTATAAACAGTGGCTATGTTGACCTGTTGATTGACGAAATTAACATGAAATCTAGAAAGACCTCTATGAAGACCTTTCTGTGTAGGTGTGAGTTTAAACTTTTGGTTTGCTTGACAAGAATTAACAGCTTTTATATCAACCTGTAGAGGGTAGAAAAAACGAACTAAGCTCCAAATGTACTATATGCGAATCTTTTTATATGAAAAGTCGAAAAACGTGCAAGAGATTTGATTTGTTAGAATAGTTTTTAAGTTTCATTTTGAATTGCATTACCAAAGACAGAGATACGTGAATACTGAAACAGCAGACCATAAAGTAATCATGTTAAAAGTAAACCCTGCTAGAGACGACGTTGAATAGGTGTAAATACCTAGATCATCACATCAGTGTATAGAAATGCGAGTTGGCACTTAATTGAAAGTCACAACACACAAAGCATTGTTTCGGCATATCACTACTGTTGAACTTTCCCCCTGACTGGAGCTATAATTATATGACCGTACATCTTTACAGGGACCCAAAAATGAAGTATTCGGTGAAGCCCACAAATTTGTTCCACATGGTTATTTTCATTCTTTCACAGTCAGCACAGCACAGCCCACCAAAGCTCACCGCAAGTTTGAATCCAAAGAGATGCTGACTACAAGTAAGATCAAAATCATTTTTGAAAATAATGCTCTCTAATTTTGTTCTACGGTGAATTGCTATTTTCCCCCTTTTGAGTTGTGCTATTTGAGGAGACTAAAAGAGCTTGAGCTTGCATAAAGTTAGCCATCTCGTAAATCGAATTTTCCGTCTGTTGAATGGAAGGATACTAAAGTAATCGTTTCAACACATAAAATTTTTGATATTGTGTGTATGTGGGGGGAGGAGGAGAAGGTAAGAAATAATGAGGGAAACGGAATGTAATAAGAGTGGGTGCTAGATTACAACATGATAGTAAAAGAGATCATAGAAATAGACAGCCAAAGAAAAAAGCAACCCACAACGAACAATAGTAGGTTCTTTGTACGACGGGCGCTCCGAAATACGCAATGATGCTCTATTGCGATGTTGGTTGGTGATGGGTTTGGGCCTAGCTGCTGAACAGGCCAATTGTATGCAATCGTTTGCATGAGAGTTAAAAATTGTATTGACTTATTTCACGAATCCTTTGTCTAAAGTTAAGGAAATTAGCAATAAACATCTTCTCTGCGGACGATTGGCTACCAACAATAACACAAAACGCATGCCCAAAGGTACAGCCTTTACCTTAACCGCATTGTTTTGCGAACCCATATCTTAGATCTGATACACCACGATATCTAAGTCATGGGCCAAAAAAGGCCTCGGATTTTGGTTGTAGCGGCCAAACTGAACTAGATAAATCCATCGGTCAGTCCTCTTCAGTACAGAGTCAGAATCTAGTTATTCAAGCTTGTATCATTTTGATGAAGTTTATATAATTTAAGATTAACATAACACATGTGCAATTCTCTATTTTTCATTCGATGCACTTTGGTAATCTTTTAAAACTTGTCTTAGCAATAAACTAACTTCAACACATCGCTTGCCTTGCAATAAAAACCAGCTGGGCCTTCCCCCACCCCCACCGTCCCAGAGCAGTGTTTTGTGATGGTTTCTCCAATGGAGCTGTCACTTCTCTCAACCCCTGGAGCGGCCTCGATCATTAGCACCGATGACGCTCTCAGAACCTTCCCAGAGATGCCCAAAGGCGTTGTGGACATCGATGCTCAGCCGGACCAGACCGCCCCTTGCATTTACTCAAAGGAAGTGGTGCGGTACTGGAGGGTAAGGGACCTTCCGTTGTCCTGCTTTTTCGTCCATAAAGCTATTTTCTACAACGCTAAAATGAATCCTTACTAAACCAAAACGAGATGAATTGATCGAATGGTTTAAAATCAGTATGACTCAAACTTATTTATGGCGTAGAATTAGAATTATTTCAGTATTACAAAATGCACGATTTATTACAATTCCAAATATCAGCTGAAGGTAGAAAAGCTTAAACTGAGAGAATTCGTTGAGAATTATACTGTTTTCTTTGCCCTCTGTGATTAGAAAACGGAATTCAAGCACGCCATGGAGGAAGGATTCATCACAAAAAGTCCGGAAGTGACACCTCGGATGCGGGCAGTTCTCATGGACTGGCTGCTGCAGGTGCAGGTAATACAACTGTTCGGTGTTGGATAAGTTGGCGGAGCAATATAAAATAATAGTGTAAGTTACGGAAAGTCAAAAGATGAAATAACACTGCCATTTAATATGAACTGAGATAAGAATGGGAAAAGAAAAAAAAATCGGTTTTGAAATTATGAGAAGAACCAAAATCTGTGCTTGGTTTTAATGCTCCAGCTAGTGTTCTAATCATGGCTGCATAAACATCGATAAATGTAAAACGATTAGTTCTATTCAACCACCCAGTAATTATAGCATTTTTTTTTTATGTGAAACCTTAGTTTAAACAGGTAATATTTCATCCAGCTAGAAATCTGTATGTGTTTCATTTTTTTGAAACAACTGAATATATGAAGTAATACAAGGTTTTAAGATTTGCTGGTTTATTTCATAAAAAGGCTGTGTAACATTTTGCTCTCTATGTAGAAGATCAGGAACTGACAGAGGCAGACGCACCGCTGTCACTGGGAAACGTTATGTAAAGTTATTCGTGTAAAACGAAAACTGTTTGTGGCAATACACGAGAAAAGTTGTCTAAAGGCTTTCTACGCACAAGACTTGCTTTGTAATCTCTCTTCAGGCTTGTGGCAATACGCGTTAGGATACCAGGCCTGACTATAAGCTTACTGGGTGCAAGTTAAAGACTTGTTTTGTAATCTCTCCAGGCGCACGAAGACCTTTTGGACGAAACGATGCATCTGTGCCGAGTGCTGATCGACCGTGTCTTGGCCAGGGGAGGAGTCACCATGGCTTTGCTGCAGCTAGTTGGCATCACTTGCCTCTTGATCGCGTCGAAGTTCTGTGAAAGATTTTGTACTGAGGCGAGTTTGGGCTGATCGAGGATAAGTAGGAATAGGGTAGCTGGTAAAAAAAATTTTGCAGCACATTACAGGGCAACAAGCGCTTAAAAACTTAGGGATCATAAGATCAAAAGAATATGAAGGCGAAAAGTTAATAAATGGCATCATCTTATTATTGTTAGCTGGCAACATACCTCTTTTTTGCAGAATTTTTTTAAAAGACATCTTTTAAACTTGAAGTAGCTTCTCATGTTTTTGGTAGTGAGGCTCATTTATTGAGTCGTTGAGGCACAGTGTAATTCTCTATTTTTTTTTCTCGGCAGATTAAGACGCTGTGCTATCTGACGGACAACACTTACTTCGAGGATGAGGTGAAGCGATACGAGAGAGAAGTCCTCGTTATTCTCGACTGGGACATCTCCAGGCCCGTGTGCACACATTTCCTGGAGCGGTTTCTACAGGTACACCAGCACCCTCCAAAGGTAACTCTTTTCTTCTCTTACACTTGCATCTTTGACTGACTTCATTCGAAAAGCATGTACTTTCTTTAAAGCTGGGCATCATTGAACCTTTTACTTATAGAGATAAAGTAAATCTGTCCTTTGAAAAACTTGCTCTTCAATTTTGGACGGCGCTGACCACGTGGATTTGAGTTTCGTATGGTTACTGTTGCTGTTGGCCTGTGTTATTTCCAGATGCCCTTAAAAGGATTGCAGTGGTTTTCTTCAATCGTAAACAATAATTGCAATTACTATCTTCTTTGAAATCGGTAGGAAAAACTAAGTAATCCGAGCAAAATGATTAACCGCAAGCCTTTCGACTCTTCCTCGAAATCTTTGTCATTTGAACGTAAATAGGTTTGCGATTAAGTACTCTTTTGTGTATCTTGCTACATTTTTCCTCTCTTTGAGTTATGTGATGTCCGTCACTGATTCTAAGAACAACTTTTGAAGTTAAAAAAAAAAAGAAAAACCCGATTAGATGACTGACTGTTGTACTCTTTCCTGTTGCTTCCCCAATAAGTCTTGACTGAGAGTTGAGAGATGACGCTAATGTTAACAAAACGCCATCCAACAGGTCCGGCATATGTGCATGTACCTCCTTGATTTAGGCTTGACCAACGCCAAGCTGGCGTGCGTGCTCCCCTCCAAGCTAGCTGCTGCGGCTCTCCTCCAGGCTCGCCGGCTCCTGATGACGCCCAGCGAGGATCTGCCCGAGGACGGTGCGTTCTGGTCTCCAGCCTTGGTGTTCTACACGGGCTACGTCGAAGATGAGCTCCTCGAGGAAGTGGGAGAGTTGGATGTGCTGTTGATCAAGGCACCCACATCCAAGTACCAGGTGAGGTTTTTCAGGAAAGTGAAATGAGGGAGATAAAGTTCATAAGAGTAGTTAACTAATTTTCTAAAATCCAAACTATTTACAGATTTTATTAAACATTCATTATCATGTATGTTTCAATAACTGCCCGGATAAGAATTCCCGCAAGTCAGAGCACTTTAAAACATTTATTCCGAAAATTCACAGATTTTTTTATAAGCGTCTAAAAGGATATAAAAACAAAATTGGGAAAGTGCAAAATTTGTCGATTTCCTTAATTGATTTTGACAGACGCAGCCATACAGATGTGCAATTTGATGGAGAGAAAGAGAGATATAATTACGATAGCTATGACGAAAAAGTGGGAGACCGTGGTTGACAGACTAATAGAGAGAATGGGGTAGATTTTATGAACAATTAGAGAGCATATCAAATGTCTTTACAATGAAGAGTTCTGCTGAGTTTTTGTATATCTTTTTTTTTGCTTTTGGCACTATTACATACACCTGAAGCATTCAGACATGTTATCGAATGGCATGGAATTAAAATCTTACTCTATGTGCGTTAGATATGCAAAATATTGATCGTTGCCCTTTTTGTTCCCTAATTTGTCTGCTTATTATTATTCCAGGGTGCACGCAGCAAGTACAAATCGAAAGAAAAATATTTTGTGAGCATTAATCCGAAATTCGACCCCACCTCGACGGCGTTCTTCAACCCAGAAGAGAGCATACTGGTTTGATTATCGTATTTACCACTGTTCAAACGGCTGGCGACAACCTTCCCTCGTGCATTTCTATGACCAAAGACATGATTGGAAAGCACCTTTTAAATGAATTTTGTTATGAGGGTTTATTTGCATGTGAGACTGATCCAGTTTTACTTAGACATGATTGGCACTGATATTTAAAATACATGGAATAACATGCCTGCTAAAGTTCAGTGTTCTTTACTTAATCTATGCTTTTGAAAAACTGATGCATGTAGATATATGGTTACAAAACAGATTCACCGAAAAGTGAAATGTGATGTGTTTTGTTTTATTTATGGTAAAAAAGAAACATGCTCTTAGAAAGCTAGAATTTACCCTTGTTCATTTAGATAATTTAAGGCATCAACCTAGACAGATCGAATTATTAAAGCTCGATTGTCATATGGAGCAAACATTTTATCGTGGACTCGATAAATAATCACTGACTGACATTTATTTTTAGTTCTTAGATAGTTATGAAAAGCTCATTCCATATATATGAAAACTATTGTTTATGTTTAAAAAAAAAAAATAAAAATCAATTTGTTTCATTATATATAAGAAATAAAGAGAAAGTTTTCCTTCAATTAATGCCACTATTTCATTTTTTATTGAGAGAGCGAAGGTAAAAGATGAACCGAGGATTACATACCCAGTCTAAATTTTGCTCCATTCAGCTTACATATGTTATGGCTCCCATGAGACATTGTTACTATTTTAAAGTAAGTTTTCAAAGTTAAAATTGAATTTGGTAAGAAGAAACTAAGTTAATTTAAAAAAACACACCAAATAAAAAAAAAAAACCAAACAAATAATGTAATCCATAAGATTCTCTGAGTTTATGTGACGTAATAATGTTCATGCGTTAATTAGCAATGAAAATCGTAATTATGGGAAGTGTAAAATAATTTGTCACTGCTTAAAAAATCCTCGTAGCTGCCAATAAAAGAAAACATTTGCCCAAAAAATAATTGTATCGTGATTGTTTCATCTACGTATTTAAGAAAGCATTCTTATGTAATTACCAGTCCAAAATCTTAAAAAAATATATGAACAGTTTTAAAATGACACACGGGCTTATGCATGTTCCTAATGTCATTATCAAAGTCTTGACATAATGCCACCTACATTATATATATGTATATATAACTTATTTTCAGATATTTTTTTTAACCTTTGTTAATAAAACAAAGCGGTTCATAGCTTTTTAAACGCTTCATTGCTCTCGTGCTGCAACAACTCTCACTCTTCCTTATCTCGTAATGAATTTCCTTGTTAACCACATTTGTGTCTGAAGGAACCGCAAAAGAAATTAATGTTGGAAATCAACTAATTCTATTCGTTCGTATTCTATTTGAAGATCCTTTTAAACACAGGAGGTTATAAATACCTATTGGAAATACATGTTATTCCTTGTCACGGAGGATACACGTAATCATCTAAGAAACTCCTTAAAAATGCTACGAAAACCTAGCACTATCCCTGGAAAAAAAAAGCAGTTACAAGAGAAACATGTTCTGATTTTATTTTAAGAAGAGATAACCGAAGAAGATTTTGTCATATTCTAATTCAGTTTCTCATTTTAGTTAAAACAGGTCTAATTTTAAAATTATGGGGAAAATATTTGAAAACTGTAAGCATCTCTTAAGTTTAACGTTTTTCTTGTAAAATAAGGGTGGTGAAAGAACATTCATTTTCATCTTTGGTTTGGTGTATGTCTCTTGTCCTCCTCCCTCCCCCAACTCTGTCTCTCTCATTATCTCTCTATCTGTCTGTCTGTCTGTCTGTCTCTCTCTCTGTCTCTGTCTCTCTGCCTCTGTCTGTGTGTGTGTGTGTGTGTCTCTCATCATTTTCTCTTCTTTTTCTTTGTCCCTAGAATTGTTGCTGTGTAAATCTCATTCTCTTGTTCTCATTCCCACACTCTCTCTATTCGTCCCCTTAAACTGAAACTTTCTATTCTTCTATCCCCTTTCTCTCCCCCTTTCTCTGTTTATCTAGCTTTCTCTTTTTCTCACCTTAACTTCACACATGTCTCTCTTTATTTCTATCTCTTTCACCCTCCCTCATCCGCTATCTTTCTTTTCATGTATGCCGTTTTCCTTGTCTCCGTCTCTTTTTATTCCTTCGCCAGCCTCGTTTGGTCTGTGTCGTATAATTGTTTTCTTTATGTCTCTTTATTCTCTCTCTCTCTCTCTCTCTCTCTCTCTCTCTCTCTCTCTCTCTCTCTAAATATATATTTATACATACGCACACATACACAATCTAACTCTCTCAGACTTGCTTATTTAAAGTTGACATACTCTTATATCTATCTCAGAAGATTTCTGGGAAGATTATAAATGAGAAGATATGTATCAAGAACATTCTCTTTTTGCAGTCATGCTTATAATGACTTTGAAATCCTTCATCCAAATACGTCTTTCGTCAACGGATTTTCAGCGTCGATGTTTGAGACGACCTGAAAGAGTTTCGACCGTTTGTAACTGCTTCATTTTCGCTGCCTTAAACTAGTGTGTTGCTCCGAGCCTTGTAAAAGATTGGGAGTGAGAATTTAAATACGGTGTGCTCTCTATCATACGGGTAGAACTTCAATAAGAGGGATGGCAATGCTGGTTCGCAACAATATGAGAACACTAAGGTCAGGTTTTATCACCTTTGATCTGCTGCAAAAATAACGTGTTACCAAGAAATGCGTTTTGCTCAAAGCAAATCCCCCCCCCCCCAAAAAAAAAAAATGAGCAGGATCGACCAAAGTCATCTGCTACCTGAATTATGTTGAATGTTAAAACGGCCTATATCCAGAAACTTGTACTGCCTTTGTCAAGAGATTTTACAGGAGAAAATATTCTATATTGCATGCAATGTAGAGTTCAGTTTTAGAGCAGATTAATTAGTGAGGAAAGATGGACTTATTTTGCTAATCCTACTCATTAACGTGTAATATTGCGGAGATAGAGAAAATTCAATGTACGCGAAGCCTCAAAGCGTTAATAATTCATAGATATACAGCATCTACAAACCTTATTCCCATCTGTCACTTTCTGCAAATAATGATTATGATAATAGCTCATGAAGACAATGGATGAATGAAACATGCTGAGGTACTTTACAATTTTTTATAGACCGCGTTTTTTTTTTTTTTTTGTTCTTTTTTTATTTGTTTGAAATAGCCCGTCCACAACACGATGATCCCAGGACTTTTCGCATAATTATCAAATCTAAGTCACTATGCGGCAGGTATCACTGAAAAGATGAGATCCTAAACTAACCTAACGAAGGTGTGGGGAAAAAGATACTGATACACCTAACGGCTGTTTACTTCTTCGCGCAAAGAAAGGGCAACTTACACAGACGGTGTGTTTACGCTGTACATTTTGAGTTGATTTACTTACTTGTGCGAATCAAACGGTTTGACCTAAATGGGAAACAACAATTAGTATCACATTTTGAATTTATTGTTCAAAGTTGAACATATTAGACGTAATCATCATGTACCAGCAGTATTTCGAGTATAGAAGACTAAGAAAAAGAAAATACATCACAGGCTAAATTATATCTGTAAAGAATGTATAAAAAATGAGTCAACCCCATAAACAACAATGATAACAATAACATCAGCAGCGACAAAAAGATTTAATGATAATGATACTGTACTGATTTAGATTATTCCATACTTTAAACCAGAAATTTATTAATCCACATAATCTGATGAGGTTGAAATATCATTTCTAAACCCGTGTTCTAAGAGATTTGCATATTTTTTAATCGATATAATTATATAACTTCATCCAATGATATTTTTCTGCCGGCAACTTGGGTCTGGATGTTTTTACAAAATAGACATAATATTAAAAATTTGAACTTATCGATGTTGATCCTTAACTAATAATTCCAGAATATTGGCATTTTTTTTTCCGTTGAAATAGAATCACATTTTTGGGTCTTTGCGCTGGAATTCATTAGAAAATGCGAATGCGGAAGTACAAGGATCTGCTGTTACATTACAGTGTCCATTTCTTTCATCGTGGATACCTAATATTTTACCTCATTTCGGTTCAGTAGATACATGAATTTTGACTCCCTGACATGAACACCAATATGCTTTATTCTTATTGAATGAGCGAAAATCTTTCACATAATTTTTCTTTAGAACAAACAGATCCTCATACTTTCATAGAATAAAAACGTCTCAATATTTCTTGAATTTAGACCAAAGGTTACAATCGTTTTGCAACAGCAAATAAATATAGAAGGAAAAAACATTCACTGCAAGGTGAACAATAATCTGCATACAACACCTATAGCAAAGCCTGTAGAAAATGTTTCTCATCTGATTGATGTGACGTTTCGAACCTCCATATTCTCTTTTGAGTGATATGACGCTTACAAAATCAGAAAACATCCAATTTTAGTTGAAAAAATAAATAAAAACGGGCTCACAATCTAGAAGTTTACAAATGAAGCAATCGGATTCCAGTATCTCTAGAATCTTGATTCTGTAGAAAAGACACACCTCTAGTCGATTGAGATCATTAACGTTATTTCAAATTATTATGCTATCAAATTAAAGTCACAAACTATGTCCAACGAGCAGAAGTTTTTAATAACGTTCATTGCACTATTTTTTGTTTTGTAGAGTTGGATGGAACCAAATAAAATGCTATGAAAACTTATTGGCACCCACAGATCTATCTTGATCTATATGTTGTCATATATCTTAAGATAATCTAGAGAAAGGATTAAACAGGATATGATTCTAAAACAATTCTGTTTTACAATTAAAAAAACAAAACAAAAACAAGTGGTAGCGTGCCTTTCAGAAGGAGGAGGAGGAGGAGGAGAAAAAGAAGAAGAAGAAAAACAATTTTCAACACATTTTATCAAACATTCCGGAATAATTAAATGCCATGTTGAACAAAACAGGGTTTAAAAAAAGGATTCTCACAAAGAGCGAAATTACACTATGTGTGATAAATATTGAGATATCTAATAGATCATAAAGTCTCAATCTAATGAATATATTTGAAGTGAAACCTGCACGAAGTGTGGTAGAAATTCATATTGATTGTGGTACTTTTAACTGACCCTACTTTAAAGTGTCGTCAAAGTATATGGATCTCTGACATCAACAACAATCGAAACTGCTTCGGCGCAAAGCTTTAATATGATCTAATGGTACAGGCCTGTAAATTAGCCACGGAAAAATAATGTCAAAACAATTTTTTTGATATATTTTATCTATTGCAAAATGTTGATGTGCTGAGCTTGGAGTGAAATAACATAAACGCTATTTACAATGATATATAGATAACAACATATGACGACCCGTATAATATCCATAAGTTATTTCTACAGATACAATAATGTTTGTTGAAGTCATGCATTATTGATAAACAAAAAATTGAACAAATTCAGATTGTAACTTTCCTGCCGCCAAAGAATCTGTTTTAAGTCCACAGCGGAAAAAAAAACAACTAAAAAAGCAGTCTTCAATTCAGATTATTAAACATTCGGGGTGCTCAAGATATACACTCAGAGTCGAGAGGATTACAAAATTTAACCCAGTCTGAAACTTTGCAAATCCACAATTCATGAGTAAAAGATGGTCGATTTGTAGATCGTTGATCAAAGATCTGGCATCTGTTTTCATGAAAGGTGGAAGTTTTAGGATAAAATCAGCGAAAGCGAGTTTGATTGAGCAGGTGAGATCAATGGAGCGCACCCGTTTGTTTGTCTTGATATCGCATCAGTCAGTGCATCGAAGTTGGTTTTCAATCTGTCCTCATTATTGTTCAACTACACTCACACCAAAACCCTAAATCACTTGCACTTGTATCGTAGTCTTTACCCTTATCATAAAAAAATTGATATGTTCGGCGATTTTTGGAATTGATGTATAAAGGTTTACATTATTTTTAGATTGATAAAATCATAGAATTTTCTTCACTATAGTATAGCGACGTGGAAGTACCAATGTTCCATTAAAAATACTTGAGCTGTATCATGAGGATGTCTTTAACAGCACGATTTTGATGCAAGCCGTTAACTTTCATGTCTATGATTGTCTTACTCTCTGTAGGACATTTTACCCTGTTCATATTAACCACCACTTATATTCAACGTATCAAAGGAATGTTTTCTACTGCGCCATGTTCACCTAACGGCAGAATGGTTGATCACACTATAACGGAATTCCGCCTGACTCCGCCTAAGCTACGCAGGGCTCCGTATTGAATCTGCGAGATAGGCATAGGCTGTGCAATCTCCTCCAAAAACTGTTCTGCTTGAGGTTGAGGCACAGCATCTCTGCTTGCAGCCTCTCGCCTCGCCATATCGTGTCGCGCTTTCTCTATCGCGGGCAGCAGAGACGGCAAGTCGCTGTACGAGCGACCAAGCTCGATGAGCAGGTCTGGCTTGCTGCAATTTCTGCTGCACGTCACAGGAGTGTCTCGCACCATCCGCCTTGCCTCCTCTCCGTTCTTCACCAGCGACAGCATTTCCTCTGGCTTCTTCCGCTCACGACGGACAGACTGAATGGCGTTAGGATCTCCTGGCCACAACTTGCTGGAGCCCGAAGTACGAGGACGAGCGGCGAGTGAACCAGTAGTGGAGGAAGAAGGTACAGGGAGATTCGGTAGAGTACGAATAGAGCGCGCATCTGTCGGAGCACGTTTCAGTCTCTGCATGGGTATTGTGGCAGGGGTGGTCACTCCTGCTCCGGGACTTGCTAGCTCCTGGTCGTGAAAACCTTGACGGATACCTGTTTGACCGGCATGGGAGGTTGGCAGCGTGCTAGGCACCCCGCTGGACCGACGGTAAACGGTTTGATGTTGTAAGGAGCAGTGCTCCGGGCGGCGATTAGGGGGGCCGCTACTGTGCGGACCGCTTGATCTATGCTGGTGCTGCAAGGGACTGTGATCAGTTCTTTGAATACAGTTTGCGGTATGAAGTCCGCCACTGACTGCTGCACTATCTCGAAAACTATTTGACCTTCTTCTGGTCTTCGCGCTGGAGCTATTGGCATCACTAACAGTGATGACCACGTGATGACTTTGGCCCGTTCCATTTACGGTACCCGAAACTTTGCCATTCATTGAGTCGCCCAGATGACAGTTGTTGCTGTTGTTTACTGGAGTGTGTGCCGTCATAATATTATGAGCAGATTGAACGCCACTATTGATCGGGGAAGTATTCCGCGTGTTTCCTTTGGTGACTGGGAAAATCCCTGTCCTGTTGACACCGCTCGTTGGAGCAGTGGTAATGGCGTCTCGATTTAGGTCCGTTACTGAATACGTTGTAGAGTTGTTTTTGTCGATTTTTCGTAATGAAAAGAAGCCTGTTTTTGCTGCAAATGCACTGAAGCTGGCTCTCCCGCGGCTGTTGGTAATAAACTTTTGCATCGCTTTCTTCTTCTTTGTTTCAAGATCAGAGACTTCTTTTTTTAGCCTTGATGGGTAGGAAAAAAACACACGTCATTAGTTACTTGCAAATAGAAAGCTTGAATTATCAGAAGGGCTTTTAATATTTTCATATTCAATAAGAAAGCCTCCTCAGTTTATGAGGGGGTAACTTGTTAAGCGAATAGTTATTGCTTTAGCATAGAGTCTCAAAGATTGTTCATATTGATTCCGTAGCACTGCAATAACATTATGAAATCCTATGGCTTCAACTTGAAAATTAGTTCCACGAATATTTTGTCACTTGCATAGATTAATAAAATCATTAGCTAACAGGCTAAACCAAAGAATATAGAATGATATTTTCACAAGGCCATGGGAGCATTCACATATTTTGACATAAAATGAGCAATTTTAATATTCTCTCTTTCCTCTTGTTACCATCTGAGTAATCAAATGGCCAATCACCAAATGTAATTGTATAATCAAAACCTGATTTAAAAAAATGCAATAAACTGAATGGAGAGAGGTTAAGCGATTGTTTATCTATTATAAATTAAAACATTGATGATGTTCCCTTTCCTGTTAATATTTTAACTTCATGACCTATTAAAATAGAAAGAAAGTTTTTAAAATACATTTTTGCCCGCCACCTTTCGAGCTTTCTTCAGGTCATAATAAATTGGTCTTTCGCCCTAAATTTCTTCATTGGCGATCTACTTCTTTTCTTTCGTGTCTATTCTCTTTATAATTCCCATTCCTACTCTTCCTTCATTCTTTGCCATATTAGAGAGCAAACAAAATCTGTGAACCCATTATGCAATCGTCAAGAAGGACCTTCTTGATACGAAAAACTGATCTAAAGACAGACAATGGTGCCGAAAATACAATACTCAATGTTCACATCCCGTATTGATACTCAGTACAGCCTCAAGCCAGCATGCATAGTTACGAGAATAGAATTTATCATAAAAATTAATATAATTATATTTTATCAGTCATAATATTAATCTGTTGTTAAGAGAAGAAATGCTATCTACATAACTTTCAAAGAAAATAGAGAGAGAGAGAGAGAGAGAGAGAGAGAGAGAGAGAGAGAGAGAGAGAGAGAGAGAGAGAGAGAGAGAGAGAGAGAGAGAGAGAGAGAGAGAGAGAGAGAGAGAGAGAGAGAGAGAGAGAGAGAGAGAGAGAGAGAGAGAGAGAGAGAGAGAGAGAGAGAGAGAGAGAGAGAGAGAGAGAGAGAGAGAGAGAGAGAGAGAGAGAGAGAGAGAGAGAGAGAGAGAGAGAGAAAATTGTCATGTCAGCTTACTTGTGCGCTGTCCTTCTATCTTCAAATAGTTCCATGTTCAGCATAATTTTCTTGATCCGCCGTCCAACCTCAAGATTAGCCAGTACCTTCTGCAGCTTCACCTCCTCTACATGGTTCTTCATCCTTGCCTGGGCAGTCATATCATGGGAGGGGAAAAAGGTAGCACCATGAGTTATAGATAGATGGATAAAAAGAAAGAAAAATTGATAGATACAGAGATGGATTGATAGAATGACATAATGATAAAATGCTATTTGTATAGATCGAAAGAGAGTTTATTACATAGTGAGATGGAAAAAAATAAATAGATTGATGAATTTATTGGTGGATTTGTTGATGGCCGTAGGCAAAAAAACCCCAACAAATACGTAGGCTGCCGTCGAGTCAAAATGTCACTGCATTGAGATACTAAAATCTAGCAAAGTAGAACATGCCAGTACCCGAAACCGGAAGCATTTTAATGTCAGGCCCGTAGATCATCCAGACAGATAGACTAATATGCATTTTCTAAAGCCTGCATTATGTTTCGATCTAAACAAATAGCAATTGACCTCGACACAAAAGTTATAGAAAGATTGCATGAGAAAGGAAAAAATGCGGTGGGAAGAATTTATTATTATAAGTCTCATCCTAATTAATTAGCTTTGCTAAAATTTAGTTGTATGATTATATATAAAAACTATGGTTAAAAACTTGACATTTGAGTAAGAGGACGCAAGTTATTTCAGTTTTTATCTGTATTTGAAATGTAAATTTAGTAAGGGCAAAAGCTTGCTGAAGGGATGCAATCGCCTTACCAACTTTTCATGTCACAGACCTGTATATATGCTTGAAGATAAGGGTCCTTCTCCGCTCCGACAGAGTTCATCATCTTGATAAATGTTATATAGTCCTTATACTTCCTTTATATTGTGCTCTGGCTTGTTCTTATACTATAATGTATTTGCATATCTTACAAATAAAGACTAGTGAATCTTCCATTTTCTTGATGAACAGAGCACTTCCAAGTCATATTTTCCTTTTCGATAAAAAAAAAATTTCCAGCTCTTGTGCGAACGTCATATACTTAATAGCACGTAATGTACACAGATATTGAATTTCCTATGATTTTTCCCACTTGCATAGTTCACTTTTCTTTTACAAATTCAATGGTAGAATAAAATTGTTTATTTCTTCTTACGGAATAAAAAATGCCGATGAGCGCGTAAAAAGAAACAAATAGAAATTGCAAATGGAAACGGCACCAGGCGAAGTTCCTTGATTATTTCCATTAATGCAGATTCTCCTAGTGCTTTATTAGCTATAATCAACTAGAAGGAAAGCAGTTGTTCGCTTGAAAAATAATCCAATGTATTTCATAACACGTTCTGTCACCTGCAGTTATCTTAATCTGTTTGCGTGTGGCAGGGACACTAATCTCTGAGCCGGGCTCGGGATTAAAGCTCGGCCCGGCCCGTGACCGTCACATTTTCTTCGCTATAGACTTAAGAGTCTTTATCCGCCATTGCAAGTGGACAATTGCACATTACTTTGTGAGTTCTATACTTCAAAATAATGTTTAACACGTTTTACTTGATTATGAAACTTGCCAAAAAAGTCAAATTAAATGTCATTAGCTTTGTATAGAGCAAGACTAGGGCGGGTATAAATAGATGCTAAAGGACTTTGCGATGTATTTTAGCGCATGCCAAGAGCATTCATAAGCTTACAATCGTCGTAAAGCTGTTTTACGTTCTTAGTACGGCATTAAATTTAAAATTCATACTTCACTTAAGGAAAATATTTTCTGTCTAATTGAAATGCGACCTCTTCGTTGATTTTTTTACCCTTCTGCATGCTTTAATAATTTGCATTCCTAGTTAACGATTATCATTTTACTGTTTAACAATCCCAAGATTTCGATTCCTTTCATCTTTGGATGCCCTAACACTAACACCACCATTTCTTTCATCCGTAAAATCATATACGCGACTAAGATTTTAAATTTTTCATAATCTCTCTATCGCCCTGGAATAGTTTATCTGTCTTTGTTTGTTTCTGTCTCTGCTCTTGTATCTTTTTTATATATATCTTCCTGTGTTTATGTCTGACTTTTTCTATTCCCTCTTCTCCCACCCCTCACTTCCACTCACACACTCTTGTTGGGTTCTTTTAAATTAAATACACAGGAAAGCAATGTCAAAAGGACACTATTAAAAAAAAAAAATAAAGCAACCATCCATTTTTTCAAGTTAACGCCCGTATGTTCCAGAAAAACTTACAAAAGATACAATTATGGTATCAGATTAGACTTAAATTAAAAGAAAAATCGCTCTCCTGAATTCAAAGTATACCTGAGCAATAATTTAGTTTTTCTATTCCTAGCTTCCAAGCGCGATGTTGAATAAATCCACAGCGAAAAACAAAAAGCAATAATAAAATAAAAAAGATCAAGAGGTGAAAAGAAAGTCGGTGCCTACTTTTTGAGTCAAGTAAAGGCTTTCCTGTAAGGATTTCCCGATTAGTTGGGCCATTTGATTTTCACAAACACAATGCTCTATGCGGCTTGCTAAGCAAACATACCATGTAGTCTTAAAGCAAAACGGATAAATTCAAAATGCTGTTATTTGCATTTGAGGTTCAAAGCACTCTGCCTTTGTCTTCCCCTCTCTCATAACACAAACACATACATTCACAAGCTTTCCTTTAAGGTATACCAATAAGTTATTCGATGTTCGATAATTAAGCCTACAATGCAGACTGTGAACAAAACGATTAAAAAAAATGCTCACTTATTTCCGGGAATGTCGTTTTTGATGAAGTTGCTGTTATTCATATAGGGAGCTTACAAGCCATGTGGGAAGGACGCCTTGACCTTACAGTCTTTTGGAGATCAAGAAGAATATTGATCAGGACGTAAGATTTTAAATAAAATGTATACTTTATGACCTAGCTGGAAACACCTTGATACGTTTTCTACCAATTTAAGAGTTGTGATCTCTATCCAACAATGAAAAACATAAATGAACATAATACTAATGCTGTAAACTATCTCTCCCCACTTTGTGAGCATGATATAAATCTTTTGGATTTTTGTTTGACCGATTTGGGGTTCTCAAAGCAAACGCATGTATAATAGATAAGCTTCTTAATTGTGAGCATTCTCTTTACTGTCTTATTTTACAAAGAACTAAATTAAAATATGTAATTACATATTTACATGTATATATATATATATATATATATATATATATATATATATATATATATATATATATATATATATATATATATATATACAGTCGACACTGCATAAGTCGATGCCGCATAAGTGGATTTTTATTCAAGTTGACTTTTTTGGTCGGGCCCGCCCCCTTCCATTAGCAAGCAATAGAGGCCAACGCTTAACTCGATTTTTACATAAGTCGATCTTCGACTGCCCGGCGCCGCATAAAGAAATCAACGTTTTTGTTCACTCCGGCCGGTTTTCCAACAACTCGATGTGGCCAATGTGTGCTGTCAGCACTTTGCTTTGTGCACACACTCTAAACACCCTATACCTCCCTAACTACATGTAGTTACAACACTGTGGCATTAGAAAGAAGTCTCAGTCCAGATGTGATGGTAGCATCATCAATGTAAACCCAACCTCTCTCTCTCTCTCTCTCTCTCTCTCTCTCTCTCTCTCTCTCTCTCTCTCTCTCTCTCTCTCTCTACCTTTCAAGTGTCACTGGTTCTGGACCCTGAGTGTGCCAATCAATCTGCGCACATGTCGGACGCGAACACACACATACAAACCCACAGCGGTCCGTTCGCGTTGAGGCAATGAGCTCATCCCCCGCGCCCCACCCCATTCACAGGGACTGATTGGCCGACATTGAAATTTTGCATTGTAGATCTACATTATAATCTTTGCACTGGGTGGGATGGGCCAGTGTTCGCCAGTCTGCCTAGTTTCGCTCTTCCATCCCCACTTCCCCCTTCCTCTCATGTTTCATAATGGCTAACAAAAAGAAAGGCCCAACCCATACTGGAATTTAAGTATGCATAATCGAAAATAACCAATCGCACTTTCAGCGTTACTTAGTCACTGTGTCTTAGTACTATAGTAGCACTCGCTTCGATTAGAACGCTTTCACGAATTTTAGTTTCACTAGCTTCAGTCTCTAACTTGCGCTCACATTGTCTAGATCTACGGTTACATAAGAAACAACACTCGATCATTTTCCTGCGTTATAGGCATCAGAAACCTAGAGTCCCATCAGGCTGCCTGTTTATTGTTTTTAATTTAGCCCAGCCGTATTACAAATTTACAGGATGACCACTAGAAAACTGACCATCCTCACTTTAAAACACAAGATTAAACTTATCGACGAAGTTGAAAACAAAAACTAAGAAACAGAAAGATGTTGCAGCTGAATTTGATGTGTCGGCTAACACTGTCTCCACCATTATGAAAAAGAAGGACCATTATCGGGACCTATACTTTTCTGGCCAGACTGATGCCTACGAGCAAAGACAAACAAAACTAACAGAAGAAAAAGACTTATATTGAGTTATAATAATACATGTACACAATCTGATATGGGGGAGGTGCTAAGCAATTTTTTTTTATTCAAACAGGTGAGGTAATTCAATAATCACACAACTCGATTTTTCACACAAGTCGATATTTTTGGTTATGTCCCCTGGAGATCGACTTAAGCAGTGTCAACTGTATATATATATATATATATATATATATATATATATATATATATATATATATATATATACATGTAATTATGTAATTATAGTATGTAAATTTAGTTCTCTAGGAAACAATTCACGCAACGAAAAAGTTAAGTAACTGGATCTCAGATGGAGCTCCACAGACCATTAGTTTTGGACATTAATTTTTGCTGCTATCCGCGCATGATCAAACCCAACGAACTGTTTTAAAGATTACCTAGACGAAAATGAAACTTGGAAACAACCATTGTATATTATGTTGAGTACATTCGTTTGTGATAAACTTTTTTTAAAAACAAAACAAAACAAAACTAAGAGCTTGAAGTTACAAAATCCTAACCAGAGAATGAAATTCATCATGCACATTTCAAAGATTTTATATTAGCTTTGACTTTTGGTCTTTTTTTTTATACAGATGCATGATAACCGCATTACCGTTTTCACACCAAGCAATTCCTGCGTTATACTACATTTTCCTTCACGTGTCATTTTTTTTTTTTTTTTTTTTTTGCATTCGGTTATTTTGGTTTGTTTGTACCTTAACCTTTTTTCCGCACTTTTGTCTCACTGAAAAAAATATATTTCGGGTACTGTGCAAATATTTATTTTTAGATTACTTGCCGAGTAAATCTGATTTAAAACTCATGTGCGGGTTGTGTAATAACCGGCACTGATTTTAAGCACACAGTTTTCTATCTAATTCTAACTCAATCTCCACAAAACAAGTTTATAAAAGAGCAAAATATTGCAAACAGAATATTCGAAGGCAATAATGCATCGTATCACTCTCATCCTCCAACATTCCACTAACACTTCCGGTAAGGCCATTTCCGTCTTTCGTGCTAGTCGTCCGACTGTATCAGCTAGTGACCTCCACAGGTCACGTCTCATGATCCGCTGCATGCGACTGCGCGGCGCGGCCACTAACGGAAATCGGACAAATCTCTCCTGATGGGTGCCCACGGTGCACCGCGACATTATTGTTCCTTGGCACCAGGGAGCTTAAACCAATTCACTAATCCCACCATGACTTGATCAACTTGCTACAGCAACTGTCAGTTTCGGATTATTGAAAATGCAAAAATAAACGCTTGCTGTTATAAACATGTTTTAAATCATTCTTAAGCTAAGGGGTTCTTAATCTTGCAGTCACGAGTTTGACATCCACGTAATTAAGAAATATGAGTGGCCCATCTTTTTGACAGGTCTTTATTAATATCGTTATGTACTGAAAGAGATTTTTTTGTGAATTACAGGTCATAATAGAATATTTCCGAATTTAAGAGAAAAAAATTTTTTTTTTGGTAATGAATGCAGCTATTTAAATTAATAGTAATTTTACAACTTTCTAAGTGAGATAAAGATTGTTGTGCATCGAAAACAACAGTGCTAAAGTGGCAAAGTTCATCGAAGCTCTAGAAGTATCAATACGACAGTACATTACAAACTTCACAAGCTGCACTCTAGGTTTAACTCAACGGAAAGAGCGATTTCAGAGCTGAAAAAGTAAGGGACCAATGCACGTTGTATATTTAGGTCTTAAAAATAACCAAGGAAGGCGACTTCAGGATTAAGATCTTGGACTCTCACTGAGGATTGCAAATGGTCTAGATAAGTGCTGCTGACATCGCATAAGTATTACCGTTCTGGAATTAAGCGTTCGATAGTTTTATATCACACTTTTGATTTATTGTTTTTTTTCAGAATTTTACAAGGCGCTTAGACTCTCTACATCGACATCATAGCTGCCATAATTTTATATCCTTCGCGTATTTCTTTAATTGACAAATTGAGCTTCTACGCTTTTCCTCAGTCTTTTATTTATCCTTTTTTTTCGCATTGCCTAATTCTGTGTATAGATCTGTCCTCGATGACGCATAGAAAAAAAAGTGGATTCAAGCTTGAAGAACTGTCTGTTTTATCAAAATTACATGAATTAGAATGATTCTTAAAGCAGCTTCTTTGAAAATGTGCTTCTAGTGTTACCAGAAATTATATCTTGAGTACTGAATAATATAGAAAAAATTTACATAGAACAATTTTTATTCGAAATCACCATATTTCAAACCAGACTAGGGTAGGGCCACATTACGAGGTGTGAGCTACTGAAAAAAAAAATTTGAACAACTTTCCCCCTTTTACTTCACTTTCTCAACTCTGTTGGGCACAATAATTTCCACATGTAGGGCTTTTTTTTTCGTTTTTTTAATAACACAAACAAGCTAAAACGGTCTATGTTATTCTTTGGATGATTTAAAGCAATAAGCCAAACTCTTTCCTATCGTTCCAGATTTTATTATTTGTTCTAATATAATAATTCTCCTTTTGAACGTGGATATCTCAAGCTTGCCAGTCGGACTTTTTAGATGTATTTTTGTAAATGTTGGCATAAAACAAGAAGGTAGACCCTTTAATGTATATGGTGTTTTTTTACAGTGTGAAATTCTTACAAGATATCTTCCTGTATGGAATAGGCTGCAAGGCGATGTGAAATCAAGCAATCAACAAAGTTACCAACCAACAATAACAATTAACATCATGTACGCACGGTAAGATGATCTTTTGGAAATTTTACTTGGATGTGATTTGTTCAAAAGCGTAGACAGCAAAAAGACATAAAACTTAAACTTTTCAATGCAAAGCTTTTTACTTATGTCATTATCACATGCTTGAAATTTTTTGCTCTTTCCGTTCATTACCGATAAATAGGGATACGTCAATAAATGCCTTGGTTTGAGTTAATAAAATATCGAGCTTTCCTGAATCATAGACAAAAGATGGTAAAAAAACTTTGCATTTAAGAAACAGATCTTTTGGCCTCAGTTTGCCTAGAATGGTTTCAACAAACACACACAAGTAAAAGAAATTTGAGAAAATAAATCAAGCACAGAAAGTAATATCAATACAATAAATATAAAAGCTAACATCAGGTTCAGAAATTCTCCTGATTTTACTGAAATGCGGAAAAAACTAAAACAGCAATGTAACATAGAGAGAAATAATAGCATATTTATCCTGTTTGAAGAATAGAATCAGGTAAACAATTAATAATAACTTTTTTAATACAAAAAAGAACAACATAAAAGGACTATAAATGTATCGTGTTGCAAAAATTTCCCCTTCTAATAAAACCATAATGATGTACTAAGTGCCAATGAATTGAATAAAATACACTTTTTTACTACTTTATCTATACATAAATTGAAGTTCATTCACAATATACGTGTCTTAGTTCAACTTTCTTGTCAGCTTCGTTGCTCGTCTATTTACAGCACAAGGCATAAGGCGGATATTAAATCTATTACAAAATCTAAGAGCGGTATCCACTGACTTATTCCTCCTTCACTAGTTGCGTTCTTTGACCATTGGTCCGGACGATCATTTGCTATCCATAGAGCTACGTCAGCCAGATAGCAGAGTGCTGAGGATAAATAAAATTTATTTAATTAAGCAATAATTTTTTCAAGTCCAGTTTACCATGAGCGGTGATATCCAGCTCACCTCTGTTTGTGAATTGAAGTGCTGGATCAAATCTAGGTGTTTAAAGGTTTTACCCCCGAAACCAAGCAAGTTAGAATAAAAAAGGACATCAGATGCAACATCTTTGCTCCTCTGTTAATGTTGCATTGTAATCTTAAAAGGCACGTCGTAATAAAGGATGGTTATCACTAGGCTGTTGTGTTGGCTTTGTAAACCATATATTACTTTGTCACGTAAACCCATCTTGTTATTGCTCTTGGCAAGCCTGGATGAAACTGAAGAGATTTATTCAACATACTTTGCATGACAGTATCCTCTTACGAGTCTTCAGTAATCCTTGGTGCTTTAAACATTAACTTTTCATTTGAAGATACATAATACACATAAGAAATCAATTACATCCATCTCACTTAACCTTCTGAGAAACTGGGAATAATGGTTCAAGATTAAATCTGTCTTTGTCGATATAGGTCAAAGCACCAGTATAATGCAATACACGAAATGGAAATACTGAAATTAATGCACATGTTCGAACTCATCAATCGTAGTTTGAATATATAGAGAGGAAATATCCCAGAGAGAGCTCACTGATGCGGACATACGGAACCACATTGAGCAGATTATCGTTACACCTAATTTTTAACTGCGCACAAAATAAAATCTACATTGGAGTTGAAGGCGGTATGGGGCGGGGAGATATTCTACAACTTACATTTTAAGTCTTAGAACGCCATCTCTATGACTGAATATTTGGACGTATTCATGACCTTTTATCAGTTGGCATAATTCTTTGTAAAATGCATTTTGAATTCAGATAGTTTATGCTCCAAGGAATTGCGGGTAATAGTTACAGGTCTCTTTATACTTTAATTCTTTCGGTTATGACTATATTAACATGTGCTTAGAATGAACACCACATCAATTATGAACGAGACACAAACATAAGACTTCCTTACCGGAGACTAGAGCTAACAATCTTGTCCATAACAGAACGTTCTCACTGTTCCTCCAATGTGGAGCCTCAATGAGTTTAAAAAGGACTACAAGATTGATGTGTTTACTGATAAAACCCAAGTATGCCAGGAGGAAGTGAAGACATTGGGGATCTGGAGGAAGGTAAAAGACATAAGACATTCTCATTTATTATATTTGGATATTTAAGCATTATCTCCTTCTAAGTCTGTAATTACTAACGATCTTTCCCTTTTATTGGTATCCTAGTTGTATTAGGAAAAGATCCTTGCAATAACTTATCATTTTGGCTGGCGAAATGATCGGATATCTTTAGATTTCATGACGTGAGATTTTGAATATTTTTATAGTAAGGAGGGTTCTGAACATATTTCCATTTCTTCTCCACCCCTCTATACTAGCTCTAGAATCATTTTAATCTAATGTCTTTGTGCAACACATTCGAGAACCTCGAATTGAGTATAAAGAAAAATCATATGTGACATATAGTGACATATAGCGGAATAAGGCCTGTAAAAATGTTAATCTAACCTCAAGACTCTTCACTATGTTGAAAATCTTGACAATTTTTAGTATTTTTCCAGCTGTAGAAAAACGTATTGTAATAAAGCTACAAAGCGCGTTAGTATTATTGTGTGAGATGTCCTGTCTTTTTTGTGAAGCAAGCTTTGTATTTAGTACGTAGCTTAGACGGGCATAAAAATTGTATTTTGCATTGCAGAAAGCAACTGAAGCCAATAGTTTGTTCATATTAAATGGCAGTAGATTGGTATTCTCTGACCTTCAGAACTAAGAGACATGCGTATTTTTTTCCATCCACTTTTTACATCTTTTCCGAGAGTTATGGTTTTTACCACAATATTTGCTGCTATATTTTTCGAGAACGTCTTTAAAGAGTGTGCTATTTCATTCCAACTTATCTGTAGTGTCACAGTAACTTTCAACGGATGACACTTTTTTCGAATCTGGAAACTATATTTTTTTGGTTTTTCTTTGTTCTTTCAAAACTGATTTTTCATATGTTTTCAAAAAGATTCCTTCACTTGAGTTAGTTTAACTGCACTCTTCATTATTTGTAAGATCGTTTTGGCGGCTGTCAACCGCAAAAGTGCTCTCCTCCTCTGCGCTAAGTCAGCTGCCCTACTTACATGTCCTTATGAGTCATCTTACTGTTAAAGATATACATTGATAACTTCTCTTCGCTAAGTAGACAACAGATTAAAAAAAAATGTGCCCGCAAGAAAATCGCACAGCCTGGCAGACGATGCGCTTTAAATTGCTTCATTTGCATACCAGGTCATTTACGTGCATGCTTAAACGTGCAGTGATTACACCGAGGCGTCCACTGCCTTATGTAGCCCGTCCCAGGGGTAGCTAACAAGTCACGTGATCCCGTTCTTTGCTGCTGGCTAAAATTACCTGTGTCTGCTGCGCCAGGCCAGCTAACCAACCTACATTATACTGTGAGTCATCTTACTGTTTCAAATCTACAACGTTTACTTGTATTCGCTAGGTAGCCAGTTGAGTGCCTGGGAAAAGAATGTGCACGCAGGAAAATCGCGCATCCTGGTAAAAGATGTGCTGGGCTCATTTAAACTGTTTCAATTGCATACAAAGTCATTCAGGGGTGGGCTTAAACGGGCAGTAGACACGCAGCCTAACAGCCAGAAAAGTTCATAACCCACTTTTTCCTTTTGACCAGAACGGCAGGGATCTGTATTGGACTATGTGGAGTCATTCTCTAAAACAGATGTTTTAGCAGCTTACCTAGTTCGCTCCTTTGGTTCTCTTTCAAGTCAGGACGGGCACCGGGGAATCCGTTGTAGTAGAGTCCAATCCACGCCAGAACCACAGAAATAAACACAAGGCAAAACTAGAAAAGAGAAGATAAATGTCCTTTAAGCTGGAGTCTGAAAGTTCAATATACTTGAGTTGACTCCTTTGCCTCTTCTTATAAAGTGCAAGCATGAGTTTCTGTTCAAATGAACAGGTGGGAAAGACAACAACATTGAAGAAATGCAAACTTCACAAAAATAACAGACGTATATCCTCCAGAGCCCTAAAACTGCAATAAAGAAAAGCAAATTTTACCACAATAACAGATATATCTCCTCCAAATTCATAGTAAACTTTTAAAATATATAAAACATTTTGGACATTGAAATTCTTCTCACATTGTTCTGAAGACATTCTTTAAATGAAGGTGAAATCTCAAGCAAAAAAAGTAAACTAAATTTGGGTGCAACCTTTTAAGCAGCGCTCTTTTCAGTTTATCTCTCCACCGTGACCATAATGTGGTGCTGATGACCAGTTACAGATACAATGTAGTGCTCGACCTGATGAGGTGAAAAAGTGCTCTCCAATACAAGTAAAAAAGTGCTACTCAGACAATATTACAAATAAAACAAATTAGGCCCCAGATTTTTAAAAAACATTATTGGGTTACCCTGGATTACTAAAGCTTATAATTGTTCTGGATCTAGTCACAATCTGCATAGTTCTTGCAAGACAAATCAACATTGGCAAGTTAATAGCAGAACTTAAATCTTTCTACGCTTCCTTGTTGACAGTGGATCTGGTCGATAGCTTAAAAATGAAACAGTAAAGTAGTACGAAACGCGTGCAAAAGAAGCAGAAATGGTGTTTACATTTGCAACCGCCGCTCTAGATAAAAAGGCGGCGATGACAATTGTTCTTAAAATACTGCCCAATCAAATCACTGCTACTGACCTGCACAGAACGGCATGATTTCCATGACGCTTTTGTCTTTACGTTGGAGTATGTCTAATTTTATTTGATTTTTCCCCCGTATTTCACTCCATCAACGTAAAAGACCATGTTTTATCTATTTATTTGTATTTATAAAATAACGATAATTTGTGTTAAAAGCGTTACAAGCTTTGAGAATTTTAACCAGTGTTTTAAGTTTTATTTGGTTCATCATAAAAAAAAATTTGGAAAAACTTTTCGATGAATTAATGAAAACAAAAATATAATGAACTTTCAAAAGCATTTTTAGCCTAAATCCATAACTTTCTTTACCTTTGTTTGCACGGCGTGGGACGCTGATTGTGGTAGATTAACAATCGGTAAACTCTATCTCTGTACATTAAATGGTTTTGGAGGAGATAGTGGAGAAAGAAATACAAGTTGCCTTTTATTATATCGATGCAACCTACGTCTCTAACAAGCACCGTGGCAGATTGGTCAGAGCTGCAGTAGCAACCATCACGCTTTGCACTTAAGAGCTCCACCGTGCACAGATGACCAGGTGTTTCTAAAGCTTATCCCATCTTCAGTGGTATCGCAAAAAATTACCAGCGACATCTAACATGCACGTTTACTTCATGATGGCGGCAAAGTAAAAGAATATAAGCCAAGATGTACAAGTCCAGTAGTACATTGTTCAACTAAGTAAGTTAGAAGGAATGGATATGGAGATACCACCGAAGATGACCATACAGTTTATTATAGCGGAGAAAATTACATCACTACCACCAGGTAGCCTGAGCTGTTGTTATAGATAGAGTACCAAAATTATCACCATCATACGAGTGTATAATTATGCGCTAACATCTGAACATGAAGACAATGAAAAAGGTGAATTCTATAAGAAATGGAGAGCCTCATAGAAGGTGATGAAATAGGCTCTCATGTCTATAAGAAAACGGTATGGAACAGTTGGTCTACCTTAGCATTGTGGAAACCTTGACAATGGATTTCGCTTGTTTCTAAAAAGTCATCAGGTCACTATTTGCTTATAAGATGTTGAGAATGACCACCTTGCTTGCGCCAAATGAGTAAAAAGCACAAACAAAATAATGGATTCCGTCCTAACTTCGAAATGATTCAGGTTTAGCATCGACATTGCGACAATAAGAAACTATCACGAAGCTGTCACAGATAGAACCAAATCTCGTGCTTCTAACCTTGAAGATCAGACTCGATAAAAAACAATAAATTGTAAGTTCTCGATTAGTATTGCTCTACCTCGCTCTCCCTCAGATACTATCTTGGTCTCACTTATGTGTCTAACAGGTCTTCTATATATTGGATGCACCACAGTTTGTGACATGAATAAGTTGAAAAATCCACTTGCGCGTTATAAAACTTGATTTTGTGATGTAAATACCTTTCGCAGCACTGCCCCTAGATATTTCTCAAACCAGGAGAAATGTTTAATAAGCTACTAAAACGCATTTGTTCTAATTTGTAATAATTAGTATTATCTTCCAACATGGCAGATGCTTTGCATCTCAATTCATCTTCTGGACAAAAGCATCAAAGATTTCACTACTAACTTCAGCGAGGCGTTTCGAGATACACCTGAGGAAGTTTCGAGCCAATAAAAAAAAGGAAATGTCGGTCTAGAAAAATCCAACAACTCTCTGGAGTTAGGATAGGAGAACGCCGAAAATATAAAACAAAAGCTCTTATTGCGAACCGAAATGAGAAGCCTGAGAGAGACATATAAAACAGTAGTACAGTACCAAGACATAAAAAGGGGCGGGCAAGAAATCTTACAAGGATTTGAACTAAGGTTATGACGTAGAAGACAAGAAAGGGAGCATTTGAATGAAAGCTCAACTGTACTCACTCATTGGACCGATTGTATCAAGATGTTCACAATGAAAAGGTTTTTTCCGCATACCTTGAACTTAAATGCAGTGAATGAATGAGGCTTGCAGCACATTTGAAGAAGGAATAAAGACTTAGGAATAAGCGAATAATGGAATATTATTTAGAAAAACAGCAATTCAATTTCTGTGACAAGTAGGCATGCAAAGAGGGCTCAAAATTAATCTTTAAAATTTCCATCACATTTTTCAGTACAAGTAGACTACAGATGATATTTTAAATTTTTTTTCAAAGATGTGCAATTTTAGAAAAAATGAAACTAGTTAATAGAAAAAAGAAAATGAAATTACGAGAACCAAATCGGCAACCGAAATAAGGCAGTTGTGCCCGTACTGGTCGTACTGTCTAGATTTGATCTAGATTTATCATTTAGAATCTACTTACAGTTCCACACTCTCGATCTTCATTTGAAGGCATGATTTTTATTACTGAATAAAGTCGGTCTGATCTTAGAATGGTGAAACAAAATAATTTATATCTTTAACTACGTGAAAAATTCAGTTACACTATAAATAGATTTGAGCTGTAAAAAATGTTTCCAAAGCAATAATGATGAATTCCACACAGTTAATCAGTATAAGCACAATGTGAAATCTCTGCAAACTAGCAGAGGCAATGCAAAATCGTTTCTCATGAAAAATAATTTGAAACATTGCAAAGACAGGAAATCAAGTTTTCTTCCAGTTTCAGCACCATTCTTGGAAAAAAGACCATGTGACCGAAACTGCAACAGAAACAGCCTGCTGTGAGGGTAAATTAGTGTGCTGGAGTGCTAACAAAGAAGGGTTGGAAAGAATTTTTTTCTCTCTCTGTCACCTGATTGTTCTTGTAGTTACAAAAGTCTTTTTCTTTTTCATCTCCTGTAGGGGTATGGTTTTTTTTTCAAATATAAAAAAGGATTCAACTGCATCAGTGCGTGTGTATTTGGACGACTGTTTTTCCCCCTCATCAGATGAGAAAAGACTGTGGAAAAATATGTTTGAGAAGAGGTGATAAGAGAAATGAAATGAAATGAAGGAAAGTTGATAAAATGAAGAAGAGTAAATAATTACAATGCAAGTATTCTTGTGGATAAAACAGTTTTATTCAGTCTTAATTTCGGTAATCTGAGAGAGGTAGACTTACAGGTAGATGCATATCTATCTATCTATCTATCTATCTATCGTATATATATATATATATATATATATATATATATATATATTATACAGAGAGTGTGTGTGTGTGTGTGAGTGAGTGTGCAATTCCTATTTTAATGAGCAAATTTTTCAAAACGTTGTGTCAGTAAATCAAAACTTACTGTAATATTTGTTTTCAATGGTTTGAAAAAGAAAAGAAAATGAAATATAAGAAAAATAAATTGGAAAACAAGTATCACTTCCTCATGGATTCTTTGTAAAAGAGTTAAAGGTCATCCAGGAATTTTGATAATGATGAACGCAAGCCCGTGATATTTTGCATGGAATGTAGGGTTGATGCTAAAGGTTGAATACTTCAATCGTCTCTGTCTTAAATACAGCTTGCAAGGTGATAATTTTTCCATTGTGTGCTCTCTAAGTTTTCTTGACGCTAGAATATAATTAAGGCACAACTATGCGCAGCTGTGATTCAATGCGTTATTTTCGTCACGTGATGGGCATATGAGACATGTTAGATTTTAAATCTGGCTAAGTCTTTACAGTTAATATCTCTTTCATAAAAAGAGCCTTGTCTGTGTAGTTGAAGTAGGTCCGCTTTGTTGGTTCTAGTCCTGCTCTACCTCTAAAATAACTTGTAATTATTCAGTTTCGATCTTCCTGACCTCCAACTCTGTCCTGGCATTATTTATAGAGTGACTAATCACGAGGTTCGCACAGCAAACCCTGAGGCCTGGGGTTGTGTCGGAATACTGTGACCTAAAAGAATGTCAAGTGTAGCAAAGAGGGTTGGGGCTGTGTCGGAATACTGTGACCTAAAAGAATGTCAAGTGTAGCAAAGCCGCCACCATTAATTTTTACACGTAGGCTCTGGATATAGCTGCATAAAATTTAAAAAACAAAAGACTTTAATATTATGGAGAATAAAGCTTTTAATTCGTAGATGCAGAATGTATCAGTATGTGGCTCTAAGAAACAACATTTTTAATCTTGCCGAAGTTCACTATGTTGTTTACACTTTGACTTAGCGACGTGGACCTAGCTAGAGATTGAGAGGGATGGGAGGGAAAAAGTCCGATGGGCCTATGCAGGCTTTAAGCGGTAGAATATGCACCAGATCTTCTTCTGGCTCGAGGACTTCAGCTCAAACCCCTTTCTTCATGTTTGCGGCCGGCACCTCATTGTTTTGTTTTGTTCTGATGTTTCTTCCTCCGCACCGCCTCAGTCTAGCGCGAGGAGGTGCAAGACTTTGATGAGACGGGAGGGATTGGCAATCTCTGTATATGATTATACGAGAAATCAAGGAGACCGTTAACTAATTATTACAGAGATCAGGCTTGGTTGATGCCTTAACATGATTAAGTGACCGCTAGAGGACAATCCGCTCTACAGAACTTGAAAAAAATTGTTACTGTCAATAAGACAAAATATTTTTCTAAACATTCACGCAAAAATTATATCATCAGCACAAAAATTGTATCTGTGAACTTGGTTCAAACATATTTCCCTTTAATCATTACTACAGCGTATGATACTCTATCGAGTTAAAATATCCAAACAAGGAAAAATGGCGAATAATGAAGCATATTTTATCATTGGTGTTTTTGAATTATCTCTTGTGGCTGACCAGAGGGTTTGATAGGTCTTGATGAAGCTATGGGGGTAGTTGGAACGGTGAGTGTTTGTTACTCGTTATAACTCATGTCTATGACTGTTGCGCTGATAAATCATATTTTGTGTTAAGTTTCTAGATCTATATTCTATGTTTGTACCTCTGTCGATCGTTACTTCCACTGTCTGAGTGTCTGCTAGTGGTGAATCTAACATGTTCGTTTTCTTAATTGTCTCTAGGGGGGAAGTGTCTATGTGTTCTCTATTTTCAAGCAGATATAACTGGTGGAAATCTTCTCTATCTGTCTCTATGCTATCACTGGGCCTGCTGGTACCTATTAGTTCTTCGTTAATTTCATTATCTGTGTGGCTACTTGTCATCGTTTCAGTTGTGTCTGCAAGTGTAAGTAGTGTAGTGTTGCGGTATCAATCTGTAAAAATTAAAAAGTGGCTAGTGGTATGAATGTCTGGGTGGGTTTTATTTTCTGTGAGTTCTCTCTCGGTGAGTCTCTCCAAGTTTGAGAGCTCGTGCCTGCTTTGTAGACTCCCATGCCTTTGGCTAAGTTAGAGAGACGATATCACAAAGATGAGTTAATAAGAGATTTTGTTTGTCGAAGTCACACCATAAATCTCAAGTTGTCTGTGTCATAGATATAGGTCTAGTCCTAGACGCTTTTACATTTGCCACACCTCTTCTTTTTACACGCTGATATGTTTGCCTTACATTATGGCAACATATCGCGATGAAAATCATTGATTTCGGATCAATTCCAAACACCAAGCGAATGTCATCACTAAGTTCAATGCCAGAGAACGACTTTTTAATTTAATATTGTTTTTTCCATTCTTATTTACAGTCAGTTGACCACATGTCCGGCACATTTCATTCGCATAATTATATTGATAGTGAAGATCTTGAGTATGTTCCATTATGGTGTAAAAAAAATTTATTCAAAAACTCTTTATCATTGCTGAGGATATGCAACCTGTAAAATCAGAAAGAGAAATGATATTTGAAAACCGTTGAAGAAAAAAATGATTTGTATGGGGCCGTTTGTGAGTAATTGTCTTATTAAGTGAACACAATAGAAGTATAATGGTAGAGCCGATCTTGGGTATGTTCCATAATGGTTTTAAAAAAATTATTTAAAACTTCTCTATTGTCGCTGAGGATAAGAAACCTGTTAAATCAATCAGAAAGAGAAATGATATTTGAAAACAGTTGAAGAACAAAAAATGAGCGTTACCAAATTTATTTCGATAATCCCTTTCAATGTTCAAGTTCAAAACACTGCACAAGTCGTGAATAATTCATCACTCTTCACCAGTTTTTAATCATAAGATATTTTCTTTAACTTGGCTTTCTTGTTAGGATGAGGTATTTTTGAACAAGGAAAAAGTTGAGTTTGTTTGTCACGGTGGAGTGTGGCTGGGGTTTTTTCCACGACAGAATTTGTCGATATTAGATTGCTTAAAAATTCGATTGAATTAACTTGTAAATAAACAAATCCTCCCAATGGTATGACCGGAAAAAACAACAGAATGCTCATCTCATAATCATTATCTTTTAAGGCTGTTTTATTTCGGTATAGTACAATTAACAATTAAAAAAGCCAAAAAATACTGTTAGCAAAAAATTAGCAGATGAATGCCTGTTTTCTGCATTCAACAGGAAAAACAATTACTATAAAAATCAGTAAATATCATTAATGAAAAAAAATCTAACCTTTCCTGAAAAGCTCCAAATACTACTTTTTGAAATTAATCCATGTTCGATGAAGAAATCTAGGTCTAAACTGTCTAATTTCGAATTTACGGTGTTTGTTCGGAAAATAAATTAATCCAGAATCAGATATAACTCTATTACTGTATAGTATTCGAGTTACTTTGCTGTCCGAATGCACTAAGATAACGTTCTCATTTACAATCTTTTCTGAAATACTTTTTTCTAATTTTAATCTTTTTATTCTACTTACGTTTAATTAGTTTAAAGTTAATGCTACTCCTACAACAAACTGTCCAGATTGGAATTGGCCGACTGCGCCCTCCCCCCACGCTAAAACAACAACAACAAAAACAAAAAACAAAACAGATGACTAAGTTTAAATAAAAATATCAAGGTAAGTATGGAGGTTTATATAAAATAAATCATTTTCAAGCTCACGTTAAGAATAAGATCTACATAGAATTAGAAGTCTTTACAGAAAAAAATGGAACTGGTTGTTACCTTCCCAATAATCTATAGTACGTTTTAGAAACTGGTTGTTCGTTGGTAAAGTTTCATTACGTGATTAATAAGCTTTATTTAAAAAAGAATCAACCTGAAAAATATTTGAAAAATTGTAAATTTATGTGATACATAATAGAAACAGGCGAAATAAGCCATGTATACTTTGAGACAAATGTTAGTTGCTTTGTTGTCTCCGTTTGTTCAGAAATATGAAATATGAAATAGCTGTTCGGTCATTTTTTATAACAACATTTCCTTACGCTTATAAGAGCATTCCGTTTCTTCGGCTCTCTAATGAACGTACTTTCCAAAACAGCATAAAAGTGTCATTTTATGATATAACGTAGTGAAGAAAAACTTTGAAATATAAAGCCACAATTTTCGTCCTCCTTCTCTCTAACATTCTTAATTTCTCTCTCTCTCTCTCTCTCTCTCTCTCTCTCTCTCTCTCTCTCTCTCTCTCTCTCTCTCTCTCTCTCTCTTACTTATTTATTATTTTTCTGCTTCTATATTTCACACGTAACACTCATCTACCTGTCTCTCTCTCTCTCTCTCTCTCTCTCTCTCTCTCTCTCTCTTACTTATTTAATATTTTTCTGCTTCTATATTTTACACGTAACACTCATCTACCTGTCTCTCTCTGTCTCTGTCTCTCTGTCTCTGTCTGTCTGTCTGTCTGTCTGTCTGTCTGTCTGTCTGTCTGTCTGTCTGTCTCTCTCTCTCTCTCTCTCTCTCTCTCTCTCTCTCTCTCTCTCTCTTATTGTTTTAATTTTTCCCTCTATCTCTCTCCCTCTCTTCTATTGTTGCACGTTGAAAATAAAGAACAAGAAACTTCATCTACAAGTCTAAAAACTTTGCACCAACACTTCTGGCCTCGATGATGGTCAAGACGCCTGCAACTACATTCAGCACGAGTACGCAGAAGGCGAGACCCCACCCATACTGAACACTTGCGTCGTCAGAGCCGCTTACTTCAAAGGTAGCATCAAACCGAACTGCAAATATTATGACTGCCAACATGTAGGCCAAAGCTGAGGAAACATACAACATATATTCTTAAATTATTCACAACTGCTGCATGATGAATTTTTTTTTTATCTATTTGTGTGTCACTCAAATCACCTTTAAGATTTTAATATGTACTCCTTCTGCCTGTGGTGTCTGAGCTCAATTAAACATTTTTGCACAGCTCTATTGATGACGATACGACTAACCATTATGAAACACAATCAAATCAACATCGATATCACAATCACGTAATTATCATCATCATCCTTAAACTTATCGCCACCATCATCATCATTATTATCATCATAATCATCAGCCTTGTCTAAGCAATAGCTCGGCAAAGTACTAGTATCATTACTGACGCTTACATTTTTTTAAATAACGAAGGGCTGCAGCTGACGAAGAGGCAATTTGCAGAGTAAGTTAAGCAGCAGTTATAACAAAGCCATCTACAGCAAACACAACACAGTGACCCAAAATCGAATCTGAAACTACTATGAAGCATCTGAGAATCAACTTGGTCTCACTAACCTGACAGAAATGACAGAGCGGAGATCCACAAAGTGATAGTCTTTCCTTTGTAACACTTGGGCACAAAGATGAGCAGAATCGCAAGAAAGACACAGATGTTGACGCTCACGAAGCCGATGATTGCAAATGCCTGAACTGCCCTATACCAGTCTGACATGATAGATATTCATGAGATAATTAGTCAAGAAGTATACTTAAAAATTTTGGTATTATTTATTATCAGTCGAGGAGAATTTTTTTTTTTTGCATTGCGTAAAGGATTTTCTGGTACCAGGACTGCTTGGAATAAATATGGATCGTTATTACCTAGAGTCTGGGACTTTTTTGGTTTTACTTTTTTTTATTTGTCATTGATGAACAATGCTAAATGGTGTGGAAAACCATCGTTTACAGACAGCCGTTCTTTAAGTTAAGAAAGAAAATCTTGGTATTATTATTATTCAGTTTATTTCAAATTCAAATGGAGATCTATGAGGTGTACGATTTTTACCGTTTCCTTAATCTGTATAGGCAAAAAATGTTATAGATGTAACATAGATGTGATGCCGAAGAAGGCGGAATAAGCGAGCTGATAAAAATTAGTTTTAGCTATTGCTTTTGCAGTCTAGCAAATATCGAGCTTTTTATTTCAATTTCTACTATAGTAATCTAGCCTGGAATTGTGCTACTAAGCTCATCAAAGGTTATCCCATCAAAATTAGTATCACAGACATTTTACTTTGTCCAACTATCTTTCCGCTACTGATACAATTAGTCTATGCAACGGCACTCTCTGAACAAGTAAATTAAGATTAGGATCCTTATTTGATAAACCAAAAGTTCAAAGATCTTTCTTCAGCTTCATTAAATTTCAGAACAAGCAAGAAAAAGTTCGGATTTAAAATCAAATTATGAAACAAGTGTATTACTTGGGTCCTGAAATGCAACAATTATGGCGGTGTGACGTAAGAAGTAAAGAGATGTGCCTTTCATTTATTTGGTAATTTTTGAAGATATCTATCAAGTTCTTAATCGTAAAAGATTATAAATTTGTAAAACGATGTAAACTTTCCTGATCCCAGGGATTCGTCCTATCACCAACACTGCTATAAATATTTTTGATATACTGTTGAAAAAATAATTCTTTATAAAAGTTTTGAATAAAGCATAATCGATTACGCTCAACCTTGTTGTGACTCAGTTTTCTTGTCTTTCTATTAATCATGCGGATGATCGTCGGTGTGTGTGTGTGTCGGGCTGATATCTGCAGGAACCATCTTGGCGATTTTCCTTCGGTAGATGAGCTTAGGGCCTCATCTTTCCAGTTTCGCTCCGCCCGACGGTGGCTTTACTTTGATATGCACAAACTTGTGACGGTCTAGGGCTTTACCATACAATAAATAAACAATCAAACAAATCTTGACCTTTGTAAGTAACGCCACCTACCACCACCCGTCGTAAATACATGTAAAGAATGCATCACTTAAAAATTTTATTTTTCAAGCATCAGAACAAAACATCCTGCAAATTTCCTAGTCATCCTGAAACTCTTTTTCACAGGTTCCAAGTATTTGCTATTTAAAGATAACTAAGGCGTACTTTGGCAACTGTACGTTGGCTAACTGAGATTTTATTCGTATGATAATTTAGTAGTGAACAGTCAAAATTATCAAACATAAATCGAACTTCTCACGCGGATGCTAGAACAGGTAGCTAGTAAAACAGTTTCTGCGAGTTACCCAGGTTCCAGCCGAGGAGGTTGGTGCAGGCAGGAGCTAGCTCGTTATCCCCACATCTGCGCCAAAGACCGTAGCCAGTGAGTGTGTCTGGAGAGCCGTCAGTAATGTAAGCATCTCCCCAGGCAGCCGTGACAAACGATGTCCAGGCGAGGCCCACTGAGATGAGGAGGAGAACAAATACGACCTGGGGCCGCCAAAGTCGAGAGAATCGGTTATTAATGATAGCTCTGTTTGAGCTCTTTACACTGTCGATTTATATTAATTTTGTCTTTAACTCGCCCTTCTGTCTGCCTGTCCGTCTTACTCATTTATTTATTTATCTGTCTGTTGGACTTCACTGCATGCAACTCCGATTATGTCCTTCTTTCATCTTTTTATAGTTTTAATTATGTTTCTATATATCATTGATCGATAATTCTATATAATTATTCCTCTCTTTGTGTCTATCTACTTGTACACTCAATTATCTACCTATCTCTGTCCATTTAAGAATATAAAAATCTATAAAGGAAAATAACTTTCTATCTATCCACCCATTCGTTCATTGATCCTTCCATTAATCTATCAATAGGTCTTTTTCTACCTATCTATCTACCTTTCTGACACGTAGACCTGTTTCTTGATCAATTAATTTTCCAAACCAAAAATTTTAATGATTGCCACCTCATATTATATCTTTTTTTTTTCAATGCTGTATCAAAATTGGTTCAGGTTTTCTTTAATCAATGCATTAATTTTATCTTCATAATACTTACTGATCAATTTGTGTGAAAATGAAAACAAGACTTGGAATTCTTTACTAAATGATGTATTGTGATAGTCAAAGATATAAAGATAGAAACACGCTTTAGTATTACTACAATGATGTAGGAGGACAAATGAGACATTGGTTTGTAAGTCCTTATTATTGTTTATTGAAATATTACTGACACTTTTAAAAGCTTTAACCAGACTTTTGACAGCTTTACAGGTTTCCTTCGATGGCAAAACAAGACATTCAAAAGAAAAGTGGTAAAACGATTTAAAACAAAGAAAAAACAAACAAACAAAAAACAGTTACATTAACCGAGCTCAACACATCTAGGCTAAGTTTGAGGAACGACAGACTCTCCCTGGTCCGGTCAGCACAACTTAGTTATAGTCTAATGACACGACAGATGATATAGAAGAAAGGCATAAATTATGGCTCCAGATTTTGCTTCTCCTACTGTCTTACATTCAATTTGTTCCTGAGAAACTTCAGCATAAAGAGGATGTCGTCTAAGCCCAACGGTGAAGTAGTTTTTCGATCCCTTAGTTTAATTAGGGTGTGGTACTAAAAAAAATACTGATGCTTATTACAACAATAGGAACTCTTTCAGTTTTTAATTCTCCCGTGAATTATCTGCGTCCCTATCATATTATTATAAGTCATTCAGCATGAAATAAATGCAACTTCTTTCCTCGCATCCTCAGTGCTAATTTATCAGTTTTCTTGGTTGCGATCTCTTGAAGTTAGTTAGGGGATCGATAACAGCCCAGCCAAATGATTCTGATTCATTATCGTTATAGTTACATAGATTGTGTTCGTAGACGATGGCAACTGGTCGTCGATTTATTTGCTGATTACGAAAAATAAAATTGCTTCTTCTGTTACACTCAAATAATGGATATTAAAAAAATAATTTTACGAATTGCTTTTCCATTGCCATTGCTCAAAACAAGACAAAAAGTGTTCTAAAAAGAAAAAAATAATGCACTTACTGAGCAATAATGTTTATGCACGGGACGAAAACTAATCACATGTATAGAAAATGGTACAGCTTTTATTAATACAACTTCAAAATAATAATTACGCGACAACCATAATAATGAATAGCTATTTCGTGTTCAGTAAAGCCAATGAATTAGATGTTATTCTTCTACCACACTTTTCTAAAAAAAAAGCTGTATTTTGGTTTATGCCTTACCTTCTGATAAATGGAGGCTTGTTTAATACTTCCTAAACAAGTCATTGTGGAATCAAGAATGACGCTTGGATTAAGTCAGTTCAACAGTAAGACAATTTTTATCAAAACTGGAAAATATGATATGTATTTTCAAAATTCAATTTACAATATTTTTATTTTCTTCCTCTCTAGAATGCCTTTAAGTTACCCGATGTCGTTGCCACAACACAGTAGGTGTGCAACGTATCGATTTTTTTTTATTCAAATGAGACGAAAATGTCCAACCGTGTTTCAATAAGTGAAATGCGGCGATTAAAAAAGTGCTATCGATTGGTGCCACAACCAGCAGATATTGTTCATATATATATATACAACCACATGGCCGCTACCCCTATCTTGGCAGTGTTCTGCTCCACTTGCAGATCAGAGAGGGCGAAACTTTCAATAGTTTTATATTGAACAATCAGGTTTGGAGAGCTCTGCTCAAGCATGACAGTCATCACAACCTTGACTCGGGTTTGTTGCGGCACGGCACAGATTTACTGGTGCGCAGGTTACTTTTATAGGAATACAGTTGAGCAGTAATAACTGCGAAAAAATTTTTTTTTCTGATTTATGAAATCCAGAGTACTGCAGAGAGTATCATATTTGAATGTTTGTATATTTCGTAGAAATCAGAAAGATTTTTAAGTGGCATATTTCGAAAAATATAATATCATTGAAGGAATAGTAATGGCGATGTTAGATTTCTTTTAAGATGATAATCTCGGAATGAGGATCTTTATTTACAGCTCCATGATAAACATGGACCGGGTCATATAAATAGGGAGTTGGTTCACGTAAATATTCAAAGCTCCTTAGTGCAGTGACTGGGAGGGGCCGAGAGGCAAACCATATTCTTTATCAGGAGCTCCTAATGTTATTGTTGTCGTTTATCGTTCTGATGATGGCAAGAAATATTATTGTTGTTGTTGTTGTTGTTGTTGTTATTATTATATTCTTCTTCTTCTTCTTCTTTTTCTTCTTCTTCTTCTTCTTCTTCTTCTTCTTCTTCTTCTTCTTCTTCTTCTTCTTCTTATTATTATTATTATTATTATTATTATTATTATCATCATCATCATCATCATCATCATCATCATTATTATTATTATTATTATTATTATTATTATTATTATTATTATTATTATTATTATTATTATTATTATTATTATTATTATTATTATTATTATTATTATTATTATTATTATTATTATTATCATCATCATCATCATCATTATCATCATCATCATTATTATTATTATTATTATTATTATTATTATTATTATTATTATTATTATTATTATTATTATTATTATTACTATCTTTAATTAACATTTTTTGAATGATTGAAAACAAAAGACATCAACATCCCGTCATCTACAAGATAGAGCAACGCAAGAAATATGATTACCAGCACCTCTCCAGTATCACATCAGGCATCTAACTATCTCCCTTGCGTGGTTGTCGGTATTTTCATCACAATCCCAATCGTTGATATTCAATGCGTGCCCCTTTGTCATGCTAATCGCCATTATATTCCTCGCTGACAGAGCTATCAAAACTCTTAATTGATATTATATAATCTTCACGATAAACAGAGAAAGAAAAAGGTTATGACTTTGACAGAAGAAAAAGACTCAGGGATCATTGTAACATAATTCATGTTACCGCAATATCTTGGAAAAAATGCAAGAAAAAAAGACTGAAGAAGAAGAAGAAGAAGAAGAAGAAGAAGAAGAAGAAGAAGAAGAAGAAGAAGAAGAAGAAGAAGAAGAAGAAGAAGAAGAAGAAGAAGAAGAAGAAGAAGAAGAAGAAGAAGAAGAAGAAGAAGAAGAAGAAGAAGAAGAAGAAGAAGAAGAAGAAGAAGAAGAAGAAGAAGAAGAAGAAGAAGAAGAAGAAGAAGAAGAAGAAGAAGAAGAAGAAGAAGAAGAAGAAGAAGAAGAAGAAGAAGAAGAAGAAGAAGAAGAAGAAGAAGAAGAAGAAGAAGAAGAAGAAGAAGAAGAAGAAGAAGAAGAAGAAGAAGAAGAAGAAGAAGAAGAAGAAGAAGAAGAAGAAGAAGAAGAAGAAGAAGAAGAAGAAGAAGAAGAAGAAGAAGAAGAAGAAGAAGAAGAAGAAGAAGAAGAAGAAGAAGAAGAAGAAGAAGAAGAAGAAGAAGAAGAAGAAGAAGAAGAAGAAGAAGAAGAAGAAGAAGAAGAAGAAGAAGAAGAAGAAGAAGAAGAAGAAGAAGAAGAAGAAGAAGAAGAAGAAGAAGAAGAAGAAGAAGAAGAAGAAGAAGAAGAAGAAGAAGAAGAAGAAGAAGAAGAAGAAGAAGAAGAAGAAGAAGAAGAAGAAGAAGAAGAAGAAGAAGAAGAAGAAGAAGAAGAAGAAGAAGAAGAAGAAGAAGAAGAAGAAGAAGAAGAAGAAGAAGAAGAAGAAGAAGAAGAAGAAGAAGAAGAAGAAGAAGAAGAAGAAGAAGAAGAAGAAGAAGAAGAAGAAGAAGAAGAAGAAGAAGAAGAAGAAGAAGAAGAAGAAGAAGAAGAAGAAGAAGAAGAAGAAGAAGAAGAAGAAGAAGAAGAAGAAGAAGAAGAAGAAGAAGAAGAAGAAGAAGAAGAAGAAGAAGAAGAAGAAGAAGAAGAAGAAGAAGAAGAAGAAGAAGAAGAAGAAGAAGAAGAAGAAGAAGAAGAAGAAGAAGAAGAAGAAGAAGAAGAAGAAGAAGAAGAAGAAGAAGAAGAAGAAGAAGAAGAAGAAGAAGAAGAAGAAGAAGAAGAAGAAGAAGAAGAAGAAGAAGAAGAAGAAGAAGAAGAAGAAGAAGAAGAAGAAGAAGAAGAAGAAGAAGAAGAAGAAGAAGAAGAAGAAGAAGAAGAAGAAGAAGAAGAAGAAGAAGAAGAAACAACACGTACAATGAAGATAGAATAATATGCACCAGAAAAGAAAATAAAGCCAAAGAAATTTAATAGCGGTAACAGGAAAAGAAAGCACACAAAGTAAATGATTTAGCCAAAGATAGAAATAGGGAGAGTGGGAAAGAACTAGAGGCAGGCAATGAACACAGTCTAACAGACCCAGTAACAGGCACACAAAAAATAAGTACAAATGAGGGACAAGACAATAGACATAGCCTGAGGAGCGCTGCATGCTGCGTTGTGTGGTCCTTGCCAAGAGAGGAGAGATAGAGGAATTGGATAGGTTGTGTAGCCTATCTAATGCACTCACTTTAGAGCCCTTATATGCAGGGTAAGGCCTCTTAGGTGTGACCTCGAATGTGACCTCAAATCATTTGACGTCTCGCAGCTTTGTGGCTTGAAAGTAAAAACTCACCTCGCATTTTTAAGGTCTTTCAGAAACTCAGAGCAACGTTTATGAGAGGAAACTAGTTTTTAAAAAAAATGAAAACTACAAATCTGTATCAACTTCACATTTTAGTCTTGGTTGTAAACAGAACCTGTGGCTGAGGGATTAGGAACATCCGCCGCAGTTTCCTCAAGCTGTTGTTAGTGAGTATGGAGCCTCTTCTTTTCAGTGCCACCCTACCCATCAAGGTTTTTAAGATAAATAAGCAAAAATGCCGAAGACCACTATTGTGTGAACTGGCTATACTATATCAGACATTGGGTGTTAATAAATGTTTAAAAAAAAGAAAAGAAAAAAAAAAAAAAGAAGAAGAAGAAGAAAGAAAAAGAAAAGAATTTCCAAAAGAGCCAGTGGTTACCACCAAATTTAACTAACTGCTTGCAAGCATGTGTAAAAGGAAGGCGCACATTTTCTTCAAACAAGAAACATTATTTTCCAGGCAGCATTAGTGTTTTACGAACTTTTCTGACAGGTTAAATTCTCTATAGTTATTGATTTCAGAAAGAGTTCAAATTTACAACAAAATCTGAAATACGGTAAAATAATTACGGTTTTAATTGACAAATTTATTACACATAATACTTGTCGGTGTTCATTCTTTATGACATAATTGAGTATATTTGACGAAACCTTGTTTGAATAGTAAAGTGAACACAAGAACCATTTTTTGCTACCCTACTCCAATTAAAATAGTAAAGAAACAAACAAACAAAAAAAAGCAAGTAGGTTCTCTGGATAATCTGATATCCCTTTTTCACCCTCAGTGTGATAAGTTTCGAGATTATATCAAGCCCTGAAATCACCGTTCTTGGTGAACTGGGCTTGTAAAACGTTTCAAATCAAACTACCAATCACAACCAATCAATGAATCAATCAATGATTATGTAAGTGAAAATATGTTTATAAATGTTGCACTAAAAGTTGATCAGTTTTACGATCACTAATTTTGTAGAAAAAAAATAGTTTCCGCCAAGTCAAAGATAAGATGGATTAGCTTCTTCTAGTTAGACCAATGCTCCCACTGAGTGAGAAAAATAGCGCCCTTTAGTAATTTTGAGTATGGAAGTAAGTTTGGATTAAGGGCTTTGACCTGCAATGTTATAAACATTAACTTCTCTCACCCAGGGATCTATGTTTGGAGCTTCACTTAACAGGTTTTGTCATCATTCACAGCCATTCGCTTGGCCCATAACATCTGACTGCTGCCTGCGCGAAATTCAAATTAAGATGGAACTGGAGGATGGAAAAGGGAGGTGGGAAATGGGGGGAGAGGGGGTGAGGATGGAAATTATAAAAAATGAGATTATCATTCTTTCTCTTTCTCTCCCCTCCTTAGTTTTCCTGATTCCTTTATGTTTCTCTTATACCAATTTTCACCTTCTCTCTCTCTCTCTCTCTCTCTCTCTCTCTCTCTCTCTCTCTCTCTCTCTCTCTCTCTCTCTTTCTCTCTCTCTCTATCTATCTTTATCTCTCTTACCCACATTCCTCCTCTTTTAGTTCCTCTATCAAGGATCATGGACAATCCATCGTTATGGCATCTATTAGACTCATAAATTGCGAAGCTCCCGCCTTTTCCTTGCTCCCTCTCCTTGTAACCTCATCTTTGTCCATTTTATCTCACCCGTTATGAAACAGCACGGTTTCGTTCACTACAGCTATCATTGTTTTTGTAGACATATTTTCATGCGCCCGTCTGTCCTAGAGCCATTTCACTCCATTTTACTCTGTTATTATTCCTAACATTCTTGCAGATGCTATCACTTTACGATAAACATTGCCATGACTATTTTTTTTCTCTCTCGTAAGGTTATAAGTGGCTTACTTGTAACATCATAACAGAATTTAGAAATATTTAATATTGACATACCATCAATATCAAAGACGATACTAGCAAATAAATAAACTCTTGGTTTTTGTAAAAAGTCTTGGAGTTTGCTATAATATTTCTAGATGAAAAGCTAGTTGCCAAGCGCAATAGTGGATCGATTGTTTTATCGTTTATGACTTGTTTTAACTTGCATCGTGGGAATTATTATGAATATAAACTGAAGTTGCAATTTTTAGATCGTAGTAAAAAAAATGAATGTGTAAACGTGCTTAATTGTGCATAAATCATGTTTTACACGCTACGACTGAATATGTTGGCCTCTTAGATGATATCACAAGTGCAGTCTTGCAAATCATTACAAGCAGTAAACAGAAAGACATTTATAAAGTTAAGATGAGGGACAACATTGTGCAGAATAGTCACCGACAAGCGCTTCCCTTATGCTAAAATGACTAAAGAGACTTTAAAGCAAATTAGAAATGCCATCATGGACAAGGCCTTTCGGACAATGAACATTGTTAGATTTCCCGAAAGTATCATGCCGCAAAAAACAATATTGGCATTTTTAATTTTCACAGATGAGTTCGAGAGACACAAACAGAATGGTTATTTAAAAAGTTGTTTTAAAAGCGCTAGCTTTCTCCGTCATTTTCTTACCAAAGGAAGAATGTCTAGAATTGCCCGGAAAGTCTCAAACTGTAATTTGATCTCTTCAATATTTTAAAAGAAAATAGGCTTGTTTTGAAAAGGTTAAGCAAGAACAATGCGAGCATTAGTTGGTGAAGCTCGGATACTGAAGTTATTTAATGCCTTTTTGATTCTCAATGATACCCCAAGCTATTCTTCTTCGTGTTATTATTATTATTATTATTATTATTATTATTATTATTATTATTATTATTATTATTATTATTATTATTATTATTATTATTATTATTATTATTATTATTATTATTATTATTATTATTATTATTATTGTCTTTCTTATTAACATAAATATCCGTTTCTAAATCTCTCTATCTATCTCTCCCTGCACATGCTTTATATTCGTATATAACTATATTTTTTGAGAGTATGCTAAGTGCACAGCGTGTATGTTTGTAACATAATGCATGTCATCAGCTAACATTTTGCAATGTGCATGTGATTCATTTGTTTTCGTGAACTTTTTTTTTCGTCCAAGACACCAAACCTTACAGAATCCAGAGACATTTGCTATGGAAATACATGTGCGAGCTGATGAGAAATAATGAAAACATTCAAAAAGAATTGTCACAGTTTCATTAAACTTCAGCGATAAATCGTTCACGTTTCTTAAGCTTGAGTCACGAGTTCACTACGTATGGCTCATCTCTTAGCTGACACATGCTGTTGGAACAAGAAAACTTTATTTTCAAGAAGCTAGACTAAAATATCAGTGTTAAAGAATATGATTAGAACTTTCAATAAAATCATTAACTAGGCAATCATACAAAAGCTTATCATAATTGGGTTTACATGATTTTAATTATTCATAATCTATCTCCTTCCTCTATGCCGGATTTTGTTGATTGAGCACCAACTTTGACTTTTTGAAATTATCATTGTATTTAGATTTGATATTTAGTATGCACGCTGGGCAGCTTGAACGTGGTAGAAATTTAAAACCACACTCCAAGTAGTACCGTCATACTAGCTATGTTGTTGAGAATGACGAAAAAAGTCGGAAATATGAGAGCTCTAAGATAGGTATTACTCATGAAAATCATAAATATAGGCTGTTAATTTGGATGATGATGATGATGATGATGATGATGATGATGATGATGATGATGATGATGATGATGATGATGATGATGATGATGATGATGAAACAGCTCTATATCCACTATCTAAAAACAGTTTATGGAAAAAAACAACACCATCGTGTCTACTTGAAGGATTTCTTCCAAACACATCAGCCTATATGCTAAATATAGGCACACAGCAGCATCGCTTCTGTGATGATGTGCTAATTGCTGAGAATAACCTCGCTTGATCCCAAAACTGGCCCGCCTTAACCTGAGTGATTGTTTGCGAAACATGGTCAGTTCATCAAGCAAAGCTCAGATGGCGCCCGTGAGGTTCAACTAAGGATGAAAAGCCACAGCTGGCCTTTGTGTTGAAAGAAGAGGTAGAAAAGTAGGAAGAGAATACAGGCAGGGGGCTCTATAAAAGCGCTGGTTTAAATAACATCGAATGTAATCCACGAGTATTTCTGACTTTGATTATCATCTCGTTGGGAGAGAGAGAGAGAATGAGAGAGAGAGAGAAAGAAAGAAAGAGAGAGAGAGAGAGAGAGAGAGAGAGAGAGAGAGAGAGAGAGAGAGAGAGAGCAGACAGACAGACATTTGGAAGAGGCGGGGTGGGTGGAAAACAGAGAGACATACAGGTAAGGTGCCAAACGCAGGCAAACAATCCTGCTGTTAGAGTCAGAGAGTGAGAAAAGTGGAGAGAAATAAAAAAGCAAAAAAAAAAAAAGAGTTGAAAGAGACAACATAACGAATCAGTGAGAAGAAGAAAGAGTCAGATAGAGAATTAAAGAGGAACTAGAGATCAGTTTAAATCCGGGATTGAGACAAGAGGGTCTGAAAGATTTCAAAAAATTTCCAGACCAGAGAGGAAGATCGTGCCTTCTCAAGCCTCCCACCACGCGGACACTTACTGGTCCACGGCTGGACGTGTCGTCTATATAACGGTGTGAGGCCCGTGTAGATGCCACTCACTCCGCTTTATCTCTAGGGTCAGCAAGCACTGGAGCCTTATAGTCTTTCTATGTATTCTAACTTTAGTAGGAAACTCAGTCCTACTATAGTTTCTTGATTAGACTATTTAGAGATTTTTTTTGTTTCTAAACTCTTTTTTTAATATTAATCTCTGAACCTGTTCTTTATTTTCTCTATCAATATGACTGAGTTCCTTATGGCGCGCACGATAAAACTTTTTGCGCTTTTCTTCATTTTGGCTGTTGTCTCGGCACAGAAAGATGAAGGTAAGATCTCAAGTTTACAAGTTAGTATAGAGATCAGTCGTTTACTTAAATGAATATTTTGCATATCATGATTTATTTTCAAGAAACATTCTTTTTAAATATGCACTGAATAAAGTAAACATTTTTTAACCTAAAGCATTGCATTAAAATTGTAAGACAGAAAAGAATGTTCGACATCAACTATATAGAGTTTATTTGTTTGTTGAAATTTAAATCCTTGTCTATACTTTCATATAGATTTTTTTAGCAGTTCGTTTAAAATAAGTGTATTCCTCCATCACATTAGTTGCTTGAATAAATCTACGTCATTTTATGAAGGAGTGCGGAATAACTTACAACTTCTAAAATAAATCTGGACATTTTGGGTTTGAATTCCACCTAGAATATTCTAGTGCCAGAGGCATATGCAGTGACCGAGGCCCTTTGACCGGTAGAGGACCGCTGTCACTGTTAGTAGTAGTTCGAGTTTTTTCAAATCTCCATAAGTCTATTGTGGAGTCTTACACTGGAACTGGCTTTCAGTGAATGATCCTGGAGTTGAAATATTTTGGTGTGAACTAGGCGTCAGATAGCTCAGTCGGTAGAGACTGGAAGAGGTACGTAGAAGACTCGAATTTAGTTCCCAACTGAGAGATCAGCTAGTGAGGTCTAATCCCATATATGCCGTCTAGGCATAAATTTTCGGGAATCTCATGAGAAGTAAAACTTGTCAAGGAACTACACAATCGTACCCAAATAACAACTACCTTTTTGATATAAATTTTAAGTGGATATTTTTCTGGAGTAAAAAAAGGGATTGTGATAATGCGATAAATGGGCAACTTTTATCCTCTTTTTACGAGGATTGTTATTTACCTCATTTGCAATAGAAGCATTAAAATATGAGCTCTTTGAACTTGACCACACAGAGGTATTATTGAACTAGGAAGCACTTGGAAATCCTTCAAACCACTGTCCGTGATATGACATCACTTGCATTCATATAACTTGTCTATTCTTGGATCTCTGTTATCTGTATTCCAAAGCATACTTTTAGTCTCCATCAGTGCATCCTGCGGACATTGGTCCTGACCTACACTTCTCTCTTCCCTAGCTATCCTAATGATATTCGGATCCAATAATGCAGCACAAGGCAGTGTCTCGGTGTATGTGTTACTGAATTCTCTCCGGACTCCTCTCAGGTTTCAGTTCTTCACAAACATCCACTGGGCTAATGAGTGCAAAACAGGCAAATTTTAGTCTCTAGAACACCCAAGATAGGACCACTATCAATTGACATCTTGTTAAAAACGTGAGCACTGACATGCGTTTCGACTCTCTGTTGTTGCAAATAACTCACCGGGACGTTAGTCAAGTATTGTTTTCATCCGATCTTATAGAGCTTTAATCCAGAAACTTGGAATATCCATTCCATAGAAAAAGAAAAGTGTACCTAATCAGGTGTCCCACTACTGGAAAAAACCAGAATCGCATGCTCCTGGAGCATATTGAATACTGCATAAAATAAGTTTAGCCTCCCAAAACTAAGCTCATAAAATAGAAAATTTAATAGCAATGCCTTTAATTTTTTAAAAATTTCTTCCAAGACAAGGGTGAAGGCTAAAAACATTTAATTTTTGACAAGAACATTGTCTCACAAATCTGTTTTGATGGAAGGAATTAAAAAAAAATCTTGATGTCAATCCTCAAAATAAGAAACTCCTCTAAATAAATAAAAAAAATTAATGGTTATTTGAATTCATAAATAGTATTGGGAAAAAAAGTTGTGAATTGAAATATACAAACACATAAAAATGTTTAGAATGATAGTGTATGAATGGTGAATATTTTCCTTATTGTCATGATACATGGGATCTTTTAATCTGAGGAAAGTATTAGGAATAATGGTTGAGTGAATGATGTCCTTAGCTGACCATTGGTGATACATGTGTTCCAACCCTCATAGGAAGATTTCCACATAGCTTAAAGCAGACGCGAAAGAGACAGGCATGGCTAGCTCTATGTCGAAAAACTGAGATCAAAACATTCTTTCTGTGAGCATCCTCTTCATAATCACAAGTGATTAGAATTAGAATTCTGATTGATTTCAATTTTCATATTGAGCTCTAGATTCTCCTTAAAAATATGTTTTGGAATTGATATGCCAACGGTGGGCTCATAACAGTTTGGTGCCTTTCTTTATGTCCTTCATGAAATGAGATGAATGTCATATTGAAGGAAGATATTAATTATCATTTCAACAGTAGGTTTTCGGGATATAATAGTGGGTTATTAATGTTTCTTTACATACAACTTTTAAACCTTTGCATAGTTTCATATGTTTTGTCTAATACAATTGTCGGTAAGACATTCTCTTTCGTTTATTATGCTGTAACCCCTTCATTATGAACTTGTAAAACAGCAGAGGAAGAGCTCGCACTTTGAGAGAATTTTTTTTTTGGGATTTATTAAATTAGAGATAATAGTCAAAACATCTTTGAACTTTAAACTACAAAGGAGAGGTAGTCCTTTTTTAAGGGATATTATGTTTGAGACACCAACGGGTTACACTTTAAATTTCGTAGCAAAGGTATCTAAAACATTGAATACAGAGATATAAAAGTTTAGAAATATTTTGTCATAAGTAAATTAGTTTCTTTTGGACTGGTAAGAAATTCTTTTTTGCTGTGTCAGAGAACTTTAGGGGTTGAGAAAGTTTACTTTCTCTCTTACAAATGCCTTGCGCGCGCGAAAGAAAGAGAGAAAGAGAGAGAGAGAGAGAGAGAGAGAGAGAGAGAGAGAGAGAGAGAGAGAGAGAGAGAGAGAGAGAGAGAGAGAGAGAGAGAGAGAGAGAGAGAAAGAGGGGGGGGGGTGTCAAAGAGGTTGTTAGAGAAACCTGAAGAACAAGTTAATTTTTGTTCGCGCAACACACGATCATGTCAGAGGTTACCCAAACAAAGTCAACGCTGTGACCGAGTGACCATGGCTGACCATTCCCATCACATGAGGAGTCACTTTTCTCTTGACCTTTTAACAAAAAGAAAAAAGTAGAGTAACTTTGAAACAGCTGGTCTGAAAATTTAAAGAAAAGGCCAAACCAACATCAGGGGCACTTTTAAGACAAACATCCGCATCCTTGAGGCTGACGTCACTCGGTGCAGAAATTATCAGTATCGTTCGTCCAAAAGCAAGCTCAAGGATGTGTTACATTCGAAAGCGATTTAAAAAGAAAATAATGAACAAAAAAAAAATAGCGCCTCGAACAAGATTTTTTCCCTTTCCCTTTAACCTTCTTTGCTTTGAACCTCGTGCCCATGAGTCATTTTTTTCCCTGTTGAATGACATGGCATTATCATTGTGAGGATAATGTATAAAGCCCAGTTGACATTGAAATTTTAAATCTTCCCCTTATTTTTGCGTCAAGTCGCTATTTTCTAAACAATTTTTCAAAATATCCTGCAGTTACCTAGAGTTCTCCAGAGAATTAACATTTAGCAATTTAAAAAAATTATTATTATTATTATTATTATTATTATTATTATTATTATTATTATTATTATTATTATTATTATTAGTAGTAGTAGTAGTAGTAGTAGTAGTAGTAGTAGTAGTAGTAGTAGTAGTAGTAGTAGTAGTAGTAGTAGTAGTAGTAGTAGTAGTAGTAGTAGTAGTAGTAGTAGTAGTAGTAGTAGCAGCAGCAGCAGCAGCAGCAGCAGCAGCAGTAGTAGTAGTAGTAGTAGTAGTAGTAGTAGTAGTAGTAGTAGTAGTAGTAGTAGTAGTAGTAGTAGTAGTAGTAGTAGTAGTAGTAGTAGTAGTAGTAGTAGTAGTAGTAGTAGTAGTAGTAGTAGTAGTGGTGGTAGTAGTAGTAGTAGTAGTAGTAGTAGTAGTAGTAGTAGTAGTAGTAGTAGTAGTAGTAGTAGTAGTAGTAGTAGTAGTAGTAGTAGTAGTAGTAGTAGTAGTAGTAGTAGTAGTAGTAGTAGTATCAATAAAACTGGATTGGCAAATTTATTATCACCAATCTTGCTATTATAGACACTTCACGGCATTCGATTTTTTTCCTTGAAAACGGCAAACGTTAAAAAGTAAAATATTTAGTGTTAGAAACGTATGTCTCAAGTAGAGAATTAAAATTTGAGACAGTGAAAGTTTGAGATTACAATCAGTGTGATCATATGTCATTTCGTGTGCAGTGACATAAATAAATCACAGACAATGACCAAAAGAGACAGAAAGAAAGGAAAATAAAAACATCGCTCACAGGGAACGCAAGAGGGCATGATTCAAGAGTCACGAGATTACACAATATATTCTAAGTTACATAAACAGTGCACAAAATTTCTTGAGGATCTAAGAAAGATATCCGGATCTTCACTTAAATCACTCTAGATGATTGCACATCAAAGGTTCGTTGTTTATTCCACCAAGTAATGGACGTAACCAAGATTTCCTTTCCCATAAGTATTCAGCCGCAAAATATACTCATTTCATATTTTTTACTTTCTCAGTTTTCCTCAAATCTCTCCATCACAATAGTTTTATCATATCAATTATTCAAATGTGGCAGCGCTATCATAACAGTTTTTGCTGATCCCGCTAGAACTTCTCTGTTATAATTCGCAACGCCTATTTATAAAAACTACCATTACAACTATTAATTCTGCTGCTGCTCCTGTACCTATTACCACTGGTGCTACTTCTACTTTTACTACCAATATTACAACTACTACTACTACTACTACTACTACTACTACTACTACTACTACTACTACTACTACTACTACTACTACTACTACTACTACTACTACTACTACTACTATTCTTACTACTACCTTTCTTATTCTTATTACTGTTACTGCTACCTTTGCTACTACTGCTACTACTACTATTACTACTACTACTACTACTACTACTACTACTACTACTACTACTACTACTACTACTACTACTACTACTACTACTACTACTACTACTACTACTACTGCTGCTGCTGCTGCTACTTCTACGTCGTAAATGCTGCTACTGCTCTGGCTGCTTGGTAGTTCCTTTACCCTCTCTGTAGTTCCCAATGCTACTGCTGATATACACGCTTTCCACAACACGGCTTGATTTCTATTTTGCTCTTTATGTTTGAAAGAGTTTCAAAGATATCCTTTATTACGTTCCAGGCAATGTTCATCACAGGTGCTTATTTCTCATAGAAGTGTTTAAAAAAAATTGCCCCGCCCCAAAATATATTGAGTGGTTCATTGTTCAGCCGCATTCGCCAAAGACCAGTCCTATCATGTAAAAATATGAATATAAAGTAAACATCTTTTGCAGAAGTAAACGTGCTTTGCAGAGGTAAACGTCCTCCATTACAGTGTCCAAAGCATAATTGTTTTTGAGGAGGAGAAGGAACAGAGGCAGGACATTGTTTGTGTGTATATGTATGTGTATGTCTATGTATGTTTGTATAAAGAGAGTTACCAAACACAATCGAGTTCACTAAAGTGCTTTGGGATTATTTCCAAGAGTAGCATAAACTCAGCTTTCTTTCCTTTTATCTTTCTGAGACCTTCACTTTCCAAGATAGATAAATAGGAGATAGACGCAGACTGACTGTTATATACGCAGACAGTTAGGTATATAGGCAGTAAATGAGCAGGACAATGAAAGAAAGAGAAAGAGAGAGAGAGAGAGAGAGAGAGAGAGAGAGAGAGAGAGAGAGAGAGAGAGAGAGAGAGAGAGAGAGAGAGAGAGAGAGAGTGACAGGGAGGAAGAGAAAGATATACGTAGAGGCAGAACTCTCTTCTTTTGCCTATATGCCTGCCTGTCTGCGTATATAACCGTCAGTGAGTCTGTCTGTCTGTCTGTCTGTCTGTCTGTCTGCCTCTCTCTCTCTCTCTCCTATTATATATATATATAATAGGAGAGAAAGAAAGGATGTAAGGAAAGTGTCAGCCATATTTGTTTTATAACAAGTTCAGCGTTGAGATACAATTAACCCTTTACCATTCCCTCTCTCTCTCTCTCTCTCTCTCTCTCTCTCTCTCTCCTATTATATATATATATATATATATATATATATAAGAGAGAGAGAGAGAGAGAGAGAGAGATAGAGATATAGATATAGATATAAAAGATCCTCCGCTTGAAACACAAGTGTAGTATGCAGAGAATTTAAGGTAAGATCTTCTATATCTATGAAATGCTCCCACAGTTGAGCACTCTTATCAATTATTCCAACTTATCTTCAAACTATATATATATATATATATATATATATATATATATATATATATACAGAGAGAGAGAGAGAGAGAGAGAGAGAGAGGGAGAAAGAGAGAGAGGGAATGGTAAAGGGTTAATTGTATCTCAACGCTGAACTTGTTATAAAACAAATATGGCTGACACTTTCCTTACATCCTCGCTGTTTGTTTCTTTGCACTTTATTGGCTTATAAGATAAAAGATATGTAAACGCATAGCATTCAGATAAATGCGTGCACTTTACATGAGAGAAAACACCCAATAGCACTCATCGTTTTAAGCCTGAAAGCCAAAAACGACTATTATTAACAAAGTCGTCTCTTTATCCTGATTGGTTAATCGTTGAAGTAATTTTATCACATCTTTTGCTTCTAGGACAGAGAAAAAAACAGGCAAAAGTCTGTTATGGTTGAATCATTCTGCTTAACTGCAAGAAAAGATTTAACTCAACAGAAACTACATAAGTTACATATATATATATATATATATATATATATATATATATATATATATATATATATATATATATATATATATGGTTCCACTCCCACCCTTCTCCACTTTTCCGTCCATGTTCACACTGTTATTCGGTGGATTTTTTGTGTATTTTTCTATCATATTTATTTCTTTTTTTTTTTTTTTTATTTGTTTCTAATAAATAATACTTTCCGATTTTCAGGATCAAGCTTGACAAATGAGGCGTTCTTAAATGCAGTGAGTAAAAGCTACAATACCTTGCCTTTCTAAAGATTGATTATATTGTTCCGTATTACAACTTGGTTATGATGCAGATTGATGAATTAAATTTTTGAAGCTAGCTTTGACACTATAACCAGGGGTGACTTAAAACTACATAATGTCATGATAGATCTACCTAGAGTGATAATTGATATACATATATTTAAACATATATATATATATATATATATATATATATATGAATTTTTTCTTATTATTCTATCCACGTTATCTATTTGCTCGCCATGTGAGGATCATATCACCTAGACGTCGACGATGATACTGAATAATGACTTGGAATAATAAGGAACGAAATTATCATTATTAAAATGATTGTGGCAATAAAATGACCCTCATAGAAAACCATGTATAATGACTCCAGCATGCTAATTCAATGTATCAATAACTGCGAAAAATATGAAAGAATGTGGAACGCATTCAGACATGAAGGCAACGCCTCCAGACAATAAGGCAGGCTATTTTGATAATTCTCGTTCAGAAATGCTAAAATAAGTTTACCAAGGTAAAGAATCGCGCGACAATTCCCAAGTTACAGCCTGGCCAGCACTATAGCCTGTTGCAGAAGATCCGTGAAACCCAGATCATGTGGCTAGGATGTTCTACCAGCAATAAAATATGTCTTCATGATTTGTGATGCTATTAGTAGGGTCTTTGGGAATGGATATATACATCTCGCCTCTTTAAATAATTTTGATGATTTTTTTTTAAATGCTAATTAATGATGCTTACACGTCATGTAATGTGTAACATAAGGAGTTGCTTAGGAGGGTGGAAAAGGTTAATGGTGAAAATAATCATAATCAATAATTCATGACATTAGTTTTGAAACAAAAATTGTAATTAAGAAATTAATCGGTGGTGAATTAATTATAAGAATAATAATTGAAACCTGGTAATTTTCGAGATAATTTTTTTTTCTTAAAACTATCAAGTCTAGAACTCTATATAATTTTATGAGTTAATGGCATGTAAATTGCTTCATTTCTTACACATTAGATATTTCCAGATATTGCAATATTGAAAGAAATAGGCTACATTTGTCTACATCGATGTTCCCAAAATATGATACCTAATTATTTCGTCATAAACAAAGTTAGCTTCAAATAATTATATTCCTAAAGTATCAGTATCGCAAAGGCGCTAAGAGTTACCCTTCAGTCTAGACGATGTTATTGTACGTCGAAGTTTTTGCTCTCTCATTTTCTCTACTTTCTTTCTTTCAATACTCTCTCTCTCTCTCTCTCTCTCTGACTCTATTTTTCTCTCCCCCCCCGCTCTTACTCACAATGCACAAATTAAATATATTTCTCCGTTTCTTAGCTTCCCCACTCCCTTTTTTTTTTCTCTCCCCTCCCCTCCTCTACCCATTTTCTCTCTATTTCTTTCCAACATTTCTCTCTCTCTCACTCTTTCTCTCTCTCTCTCTCTCTCTCTCTCTCTCTCTCTCTCTCTCTCTCTCTCTCTCTCTCTCTCTCTCTCTCCCTTTTGAAAGAAATGAATGCTCTCCTCCTGAAGAAATACAAGTATGTTATTTTTTTCTGATTACAGGATAGTGGAAGTGGGGCTGGAGAAATTGACGGGCAGGTAAGTTATCTTTGTCCTAAAGAAAGCTCACACGATGAAATATGATAGACTTGATAAAGCTTTCGGGATGAATCTAGTATTGGCCAGATCTTGATCAGGAAATAAAGAGACAGATTAAAAGAGCCAAGTCGCCCTCCACCTGCTACCTCTCCTTTTCCTAATCTCCCTTTTGGAGGAACTCAAAGAAATGATTTTCAAAAACAGTTTTATATTTGACGGTCCTTTTTATTTTATTTTTTTTTTGTCTCTAAAAATGTTGTTCTAACTGTAATGGCAGATAGCAACTTAATAGACATCAAAAGATTTTGTTATAACTCAACTACAACTTCTCTTGCAGTAAAAAAAAATGTAAATAACACCCAGATAACTTGATCACAGGTACTTATTCTGAACAGTTTACAGATGACTAACTCGCATTTGATTTAATAACCAGTCATTATATTTCAGACTTTTATTCATCAAGAGAATTATTTCAAGGTTAACATTGAAATAATCAACTTTTCTATGCTCTCGCTCACAACCCCTCCCAAAACTCTCTCTCTCTCTCTCTCTCTCTCTCTCTCTCTCTCTCTCTCTCTCTCTCTCTCTCTCCTGCTCTGTGTAGCCGGAGATCTCAACGTGTACGGCCGAGTTCGCTAGAGAGCCCGATCACACCATGTGTCTGATGGATGACAATCGAGTGCTCAACACCGGGGTCTCAGAGCGACAGAAGAAAGTGATCATCGACTACCACAACAAAGTGAGGCGAACTGTCCAACCCTCGGCCACAGATCTCACTCCTTTGGTGAGTTCTCGAACCTGAAACTCCGCTAGAAAGTCAGTGGTTTGGGCTGTCAGTATTGTTTGGCTCGAGTAAAATAATAGTGGTAGGTAAACGGAGAAGCTTCGAAACGTTCGCCGGCTCCTAAGTCTCTCATTGTTATTCTCAACAAAAATCGAACTTGTGCGATATGCAAATTACGGAACTTTTTCATCAAGAGTATGTATCGATTGACTTTCGATCATGTTTCTCACGGATCCTTCAAACAACTTCAACTGATCAAACAATAGATATTTCTATTCATTTTTTTTCGGATGCCAGAGAGAGAAAGAGGGAGAGAGAGAGAGAGAGAGAGAGAGAGAGAGAGAGAGAGAGAGAGAGAGAGAGAGAGAGAGAGAGAGAGAGAGAGAGAGAGAGAGAGATTTTTTTCATCTAACAACATAAAAAAGAAAATGAGTCCGATATTTTATGCCTTCGACCCAACTCCTAATTTGTCCTTGAAGGGCAGCAGCAGCTGGATAGTGTTTGCTGTAATTCTCCGTATTAGATACTTTGGGACCATTAAACTTCTTAAAGAAATGTGTTTGTTACAAAATAGATTTGATCTGGCACTGCAAACGTATTTACTACTTGATCTGCTTATCAAGCAATTACAAGCAAAAGGACGAACCGTGGTGTTGACAAGAGATGACCATATTGCGCGGATGACGCACGTAGCATCTTGGCCTTCCTTCATTGCCGTGATAACAGGAATTACGTAAACCTGGACGCGGCCAGAGATTAGATTTATCACCATTCTGGCTTGAGCTCTGGGCCGATTGTTGACCGACCCAACTCGCGCTCACGAGCCACTCAGAAGAACAGAACTACGGAAAGAAAAATGGCTTGACCTTCTCTTGGCAAATAATTATTGTCACTGATCTACGGGAAGAATTGTGTGTTTGCGTGCTTTGACCACGTTCTGTGGCGGTAATTAAGAGGTCTATCTCTTTGCCAATCCACAACCGGATAAGATAAGAGTGAAGTGGATAGGATTTATGACACTTTATGGCCATTGCTTCGCCCACAAGGCATTTTTAATTCCGTAAAATCATGTTTATTTCGTTATTATGATGAAATGATCTTAATGAGTGGTTAACTTTTTCCTTATTACGAACCACTTTACCATAGCTTCTGGCAAATCTTACGAGCGATTTTTTTAGAAAGTTTGTTCATGTTTGGAATTCAGAAACAATTAAAAATAAATGGTTCACTACATTTTTGTATTAATCCCTTTGTGTTAGAATTTGTCTTCGTCATTATGAAATTTCTTACTATGCATGTACACTTATATCTCTGATATATTATGAAAACTTCCAACTTTTTTTTGTTATCTTTCATTACTTGTAAAGGTGTGGGATGACAACCTAGCCAGGGTGGCGCAGAAATTGACCAAGCAATGTAAGATTGAGCATGATAAGAACAGGAAAATTCCATGTAAGTATATGGAATACTTGAGAAAATAAAAATAAATTTCAAACTCCAGTCACGAAAAGTTAGGTGGCAAATTTCAAAATGGGGCAATTTGTTAAAAAGAAAAAGTTAGTCGAAAGTTCTAAACTGTTTACTAAGTCTGTTTTTTTTTTTTTTTAAAGTTATGAGCATAAAAGGAAGAGGTTTATTAGATCACAAAGACTTGTTTAAAAATCAGACTCAATAAAAAAGATGTTCCCTGATTTTGGTCGAATGTCTTTTGTTACTTGATTTGCGAACCCCATAGCGCAGCTGTTGATGACTGGATCAAGCTCGTCAGAGAAGAAGCTATCACTTGATGTGTTGTCAAGAACCAAAAGCTTAGTCTGGTGTAGTCTGATTTTTTTTTTTAAAGATTTGGAATAGCCCAAAAGAAGTAAAAATACTACTGATTTTTCTGATAATCGGTAAAAAGGAATTTTATAAAACATATAAGTGCAAGTGAGCTCAAGTATCATCCGGATATTTATAGCCATAATGTTATATTTGCATCTTTTCTCTCGGGCCTGTTTTAGCTTACGGGATGTTTGTCGGCCAGAATCTGGCTGCCGGTCAGAGAAACTGGAAGAAAGCGATGCAGAGCTGGTTCGATGAAGTCCAGCTTTATCGATACGGCGAAAACGCTGATCAGTATCTCGGACTCGGAGGTTGGAAGAAAATTGGACACTACACACAGGTGAAGATTATTTAAGATACACTTTTTCAACGTAATTATAACTATCATCGTTGTCATCAACGCCATCAGAATCTTGATCTTCATTACCAGCATCATCGTTATCATCATCATCAGCATTATCATTATTATTATTATTATTATTATTATTATTATTATTATTATTATTATTATTATTATTATTATTATTATTATTATTATTATCATCATCATCATCATCATCATCATCATATTTGTATATTAATTTCAAAATTAGAATAAAACATATCTAGTAACATTTCGGCTGGCTCATGGAGCTAAGTGCCAAACACTGAAAACAATTTACAGAAACTATGTTTCTCTTCTAGTGGATTCAATTTAAATTATGAAGAAAGAAATTTGACTTAAATGGATGACAAGATGCTTTGGTGTTTTAGTTATTTGAAACCATGAAAACATTTTGATATACTTTTATGTGACAAAGGCACGAAAAATAATTAAATTTATTTATTGACTCATTTTTTACTTCACGTTTGCTTTTCTTTGCCACTCTAAGATGGTGCAAAACGCGACTCACCGTGTTGGCTGTGGCTTTGCGAGATGCGCCAGAACTCGGTACGGCAAATATTACGCGTGCAACTACGCCCAGGGGTAAGTGCACTTCCCTGGTTACGATCAACGGTTTGATTAGAGCTGAATGTTTTAATGTTTTTTTTTTATCAAACAGAAACTTCATCAAGTGTATTTTAAGCTGTATAACTATTTGAGATGCAACAATTCTTGATTACGCTTCTTAATAGCATCTTTCAAATTAAAAAAAAAAAATTATATTTGTTTTGGATGTTTTTTCCCTCAAACAATACACCATTATAAGTATCTTAAACTGTGCATGCCAAGTTTAAAATGCATTATTCTCTTTTCTTTTCAATCTAATTCAAAAGGACCAAGGCCCTCGATATATTTCAAAGAATTCAAGGTTAAAATAGAGTTACAGGAAATGCAAATATATTGCGCCGTAGTGACAATATCTATCCTCTATTTGCCATTGAAGATAACAACCCTTCCCGTTTTAATATTTCAGACAGTCTAGTACTATCTACCCGTATACCAGAGGTGAAAGATGTTCTGCTTGCCCGAATAGCTGCAGGAACGGACTTTGCGGTGATAAATATACCTCAGAAAATTATGGCTATGTAGATCTAGTAGTATTTTTTTACTTCCGTCACTGAAGGTTGGTACTTTAGGGAAAGTAAAAAAAAAATGGTTTCAGGATGTCCTTCTCAATCTTATTATTTGTGTATATATCAATTTCGAAATTCGTATGTGTGAATAACAACTCTAGGTCATAAATATTCATGTCGAAATCAACATATTTTCCATGAATATCGTTAAGTAGACCTATGACCATATTCATGGCGAAATGAACATATTTTCCTTGAATACCATTATGTAAGCCTATGACCTAAATTTGCCCATTCTGCTTTGCGGCTATTTTCGGTAAGCTTAGTTTTCTTTGAGTCAAAGAAATGGAATTTTTCCTCATAATTACTTTCGGGAACTCAGTCGCGCCAGCAACAAAGCCATGGCACTAGTATCGCCTATAATATTGAAGATACTCAACACTTATCTCTTGTACGTGTGTCATGAAATAAAATAGTTTGGATATATATGATAATATTTTGGCAAGAAATGGACAACGATGGCAGTTAGGAAGGAATGTTAAAAATCTGAGAACGGTCAGTAACATCAAGTAGACGGGTCATAACGCCAATCTGTTTAATGTTTAATTTTGAAATTCTTTATCAGTGTTGTTTCCTTTTTAGATTTTGCTAATTCTCTGTCTTGAATCTTTGTTCTAAAATCCATTGTTATCGCATTTATTCTTCTGTGCACGAGCATATTTGTATGGCTGTAATTTTTACTTATTCGGTGCTTTTTTCAGCCTGCAACGGCAAGTTGTGTTTGAATCGAGGCGAACTAGACCTTGACACATGCACCTGCAAATGTCCCAAGCTGTATGGAGGAGACGACTGCAGTATATGTATGTTGATATATTCAATATTGGATAACAAGGGCTAAGTAAGGCAACACAATCCCATTAGTTTTTAAAGATAATGTAACAACGAGTGAAGCTTTTCACAAAAAAAAAAACCCATTTAATATCTTTTTTTTCTCGATTTGTTTAATCCAATTTATGTACTTAGAGATAATTATGATAACGAAAATATTATCTTTATTACTGGAAACATGTTACTGCGTTTCTTAACTTGAATATATCAATCTATCATACTAGTGAAATTCCACCGTGAAAATCTTAATGGAAAAAAATCGTCAGGGTTCCAGCCAATATTAAGGATCGAAGAGCTCGAATAAGTTTTAGACAGATATAGATACTTGAAAATGTTAATCTTTTCGGTTGAAATGGATTTATGGCTGCTTCAGGATTTTAATTTGATAAGTAAAACATCCAAAATGTATATTTTTCTACGTCTATCAGTGAACTGTCCGGCGTCAGACCCATTCTACTGCAGACGTAGCCTCCTGCCTGATGACTGCCAGGTTTACGCCAACGTACCCCATCTCTGTCCCTTCATGTGCGGCGTGTGTGGAGGTAGGTGACTTACCCTGACGGTAAGGGTGTGAATGTTTAAATGCCCATTTTTGAGCGGTAATTACTCATAATAATTATGTTAAGTTCAACAAGGTAAAGCCAAATCGACCATCAAAGATACGTCTATCTATCTTTACTTATTTCTTTATCTTCATATCGACATTTCTGAACTTCCCATTCAGAACAACCGTTGCCGATCGCCTCGAACCTCCAGAAAAGCAATAAAAACAGACCTAAGGGCAAGACAACGACCACAACCACCACGACCACTCCACCACCGTTTATTTCCCCGTACAACTGCACGTACAAAGGACTCAGGTCGAGTTTGGGTAGGTCAGCAGCACATCCTGTAAGCTTAGTTGGTAAATTGACGCAGCGTGTTTAGGTCGCTTCTAGATGACCGCTTCAAACAGGGCAGTTTGGAGAAGGTGAGAGCTTCACCAACCACGACGGTGTGGTTTGAACTTGTGACTCACAATGGCAGTAGTTTCAAATCGGTTATTTCCCTTGATCTCTAAAGTTCAGTAGAATCAAAATATCTGGAGATAAGCATGCAAAAAATAAATAGGCTAGGAGTGAAAGATTCTTGCATGATATGCACTTATCATAGCACGATATTCAATATACACTCTTGTCTTATATGAGTGAAAAAGATTCATCGTGCGCATCGAATCGTAATCTTTATTTAATCAGAGACACCCAAAATATATCCTTTACAGCTCCGTAAATAAAATAATACTGAAATTATAAGTTCCTAGAACTATCACTATTTTTTTAATCGTATTTTATGCAAAGGAATTAGGGAGATTAAATACTCGAATAAGATCAGTTTTTAATGATGATGATCAGATTACATCAATTTTTATCAAATTCAAATCAAAGCTTTGAAAGTATTTTGCATTAAGATAAGGTTTGCCCCTCCCCCCTACCTTTTTTTTTCAAAATATTTGAATGACTAAAGAGTTTCAAATACTCAGTCTTAAATAAGTATAATAACGAGATTTCATTAAAATTTTATATAATTCAAATCAAAACTTTTATAATAAATTATTTCGCACTACAAATAAGATCTGCTTCCTGTTTCAAATTCATTGGATGACTTAGTAAGTTTCTTACTCTCTTAGGCCTTTAAAAGCTTACACTCATTATTCGGATATTTTGCACATGCACATCCATCCAAACCTAGAGGAATGCAAAAAGTTTGGTGACAGAGGAAGTGACACGAGAGCGTGCGTGTCAAAGGGCGGCCAGTTCGGGTGCGAGGACTGCGAGCGTTACTACAATGTGAAGACCGACTACTGTCCAGTGTTGTGCGGCTTGTGTGATGGTGAGGTCTACAAGTCGTTATAGTTTAAAATATTGTGGAAGGCAAACATGCTGGCCTACAAGTATTATTTATAATGAATAGATATCTTTACATTCATATTTGTACGAATCGATCAGCGATAAAAATAAACTGTTGAATGTAACAATTCATTTTATCGCCATGATATGATTATATTTCGTTGTAATTATCATTGTGAAAATCATTATTCTTAGAATGACATAAATGTGTATGTTTTTTAAGATCAAACTTATGCCCAAGCCCAGTTTATTAAAAAATTTATTAATTTGTTTATACTTTTTAGAGAGAGAGAGAGAGAGAGAGAGAGAGAGAGAGAGAGAGAGAGAGAGAGAGAGAGAGAGAGAGAGAGAGAGAGAGAGAGAGAGAGAGAGAGAGAGGATACATAAATCTTCCCTGGTGTCTGTACTATATTCAAGCAATATCCCAAGAACTCTTTGTAATAATAAGATCTCTACACCTGAATCTAGAAGCTTATAAATAAGTCTTCCTATACTTGTTTCAGCTCCGTGTGGAGGCAAGGTGTGTGTGAATGGCGGAGTGCTGGATCCAGACGCCTGTAAGTGTGACTGTACCCCACCCTACTTTGGAGACACCTGTCAGGAACGTAAGTTTTTATTTGGGCTGTGTGTATGTGTGTTTGGGGAGGCATGGGCTCTAAGACACTCACAAAGAGTAAAACAAGCAATTTAATCCGAACCGCTCGATCTCCAGCTTAACTCCTGGGTTGAGAGGCAATGCTGTCTGCTGCTTTTAGTTTCAATAAATTCTCACTTCTTAGTGTTCAAATTGGTAGCCTCTGTGTGTCCTGGGACATTTTTATCTCAGTTTTTTTTTTACCCCAAGAATGTCAACTGAGAAAAAAAATTTGAGCCCATTCCCCATTATTATTATTATTATTATTATTATTATTATTATTATTATTATTATTATTATTATTATTATTATTATTATTATTATTATTATTATTATTATTATTATTATTATTATTATTATTATTATTATTATTATTATTATTATTATTATTATTATTATTATTATTATTATTATTATTATATCTATTGGTAGTAATAATTCTGAATACTTATCGCAAGATAATTTCGTACCATGTTTATGTTTTAATTTCTACTTCATGAGAACTACATGTATATCGTCATATTTATTTAGATCTTAATTAAAAAAACCCACAAAAACGTGTTTGAAGGAATCACATTAAATAATATTTTTACTAATCTCCACCTTTCAGTAAAGTGCCCAGAGAAGGACAAGTGGCACTGCAGTGTGCTCCAGGCATCCCACTGTAAAGACTATATCAACGTACCCTATGACTGCCCTCACCTGTGCGGGATCTGCGCCTGAGCTGAAATTGTCGGCCTTTCCAACTCGTAAAATCCAAAAAAAAAAATGTGCTTTTTCTTGCAAATCCAAAAAAGCTGCGACGGCTATTTCCATTTAAAATTTAATTGTTACGGGTACATTTCCGTGTCCAAAAAAAGTCGTCGTTGATGGCCGGCCATTTCTAACATTGTTGCTCACTTAAAGCATTTTCATTTTTTTTTTTTCGTGATTTCACTTAATTTGCATTTACATTTTGCTTGTCGATGTTATAGTGTAGCAAGCTTTATATGTCTAGCAAAGTTCTTGACAGTTTCAAACATGTTTTTTTCTGCTTTGCAATTGTATGACAATGCAGTTGTGTGTATAAAGCGTTTAGTAATATACCCTTTATTGAATGAATAGTTTTAGTAATCCAGCTCTTTTTTAGACAACAACTGTACAGATCAGTAGGCTATATTATATATTTTTTTCAAATGAAGAGTTGTATTCTGAAAGATAGAGCAATGACCATCTGCTGCGAGTAATTTGGCGTCACGGAACTCTGCCGAGGAACCTTACACTGAGGTGGTAGCTGACGTTTTTTAACAAGAAAAGATTGAACAGAATGATGGCACCTAGGATCCAGCTTGGGATGTTAAGTTATCAGGTCAAGAGCGTACACAAAAGGGCATCGGTGCTTTCATAACAATAGCAATCGTGCGTAGATATGTCGTAGAAAAATTTAAAAAAAAAAGGTGTTCTTTTTTCCAAGTATATGATGTATTATCAATTTTCTGTGAATTTTCTTTACGAAAAAGATAATTTTGTTTAAATAAATGTCGAAATTTTATGTCTTTTCACAAGTTGTGTGACAAGAGAAGAACCCCAAAAATACCAATCGTGCTTACTTAACAAAAATCAAGTCGACAAAAGAAAAAAGGAAGATTTAGAGATTTTTTATGCAGCTCTTGACCATCAAAATTATGCAATGCCCAATTGAAACGTTTTGCCGGTGATGTTTGGCAATGGTTTGTATGTGAAGGAGGGCATTGTGAGGTAGGGAAAGGACAGATCACAGAACTATTTATATTTATGTTAGGTATTTAAAAGGCATGCATATTCCTGGCAGTTCCAAAAATAAAATTCATATAGCTGCTCTTTCTAATGGAAAGCCTCGTATGAACTTACAGTGTCTTGGTATTAGTTGTCCACATTTTTTAGGAGATCTCTAGATTGTAACCACATAGTTTTATTTCTCTTATTAATTTTGTAGCCTTTAAAATGAATGCGAGCATGCCATTTTCTTCCATACTAAGCCACGAAAAGAAGTTTTGAAATTTCATACGGTAGGAGGATTATTATAGATCCTCATTAAAACCGATCAAAAAAGCGTGTTGTTCATCTTTAAATAAAAACGTATTTCTGGAAACTTGATATTGTAACTTCATGTTTTGAAATTCCAATAAAGAGTAAAAGTTTCACGTTTTTCTGTCGGATTTTGATTATTCTAAATAACATCACAAACAGAAAATATTAAAAATACTAGGACACTTTTAGTCATAAGTTTTAGATCAACATGTCAGTCTTGTCTTATTTTTCTCCTGTTTTGATATACTGTGTTGATTCCTCGACCTATTTATAATAAGACGCGGTGTTATGGCAAGTAAATTTCTTATTCTCACTCTGATGCTCAAATCCTACTTTAAACAGTCTATTCCAAACACAAAGTAGCCATTCATGCTTCATTTATTTTTGTGAACCTGAAAGATCTTGAAGCACTGTACTTAAAACAACATGTATACCTAATAAGCTCATATCTAGCTTTTAAAAGATCTATAAAAACAAATACATTTACCTCTCGTTTTCAGTCAAGCCAAGCCACATATAATACCATGGATACAAGCTATTTGACGCTGCTTGGCGTGCAATATATAGCCCTAATTTTTTTGGACCTGCTATAATCCTATATTATCCTTTTGTAAAATCGCTCAAATATTTTCCACCTTCAGTCCTTTCATCCATCTAATACTATAACAAACCATTACGAATAGACTTTACCTCTTTGCCAATGTTTACGAGAAGTGTCTGCACTTCTACAACTTTAACCACTTGTCTATGTTTCCGCTCAATATCTAAAGTTGACAAATCCAACTTATTGGAAATGAGATAAAATTTTAAGTCAACTGGTAAGAGAAATGGTAGCAAAAATTACTGATTTCTCCAGCCCATTCATAATTATAGACTAATAAAAAAAATATGCATCAACAGTGCGTTTTTTGCATGCTGCACCAGTATTATTTATTTCGTCGCAACAATTTTATCCAATGTAGGCTATCATATTTTTTTCCTACTGGAAGTGTTCATTAATATAATTAATGAAAGTCTAAGCCATTGTTTCAGATACAAAAAAAAGGATCTTTCACTTACCCTTTTAAAATATCCAATCAAAGTTAAAATAATATTAGTCTACATACGCATATTTATTTTGATTAAAATTTTTCATTTTTGTTCATCTTTTTACACCCGCTCTCGCTGTGGTATTCAGAAATAGAAACTATAATGATAAAAAAAAATAAATAAATACGAAAGCATTTATTCCTTATTGTGAAAGATGAATTTGATTTTGAGACCGAAAAGGATAAAAACAAGAGATGGTGAGAAAGTAGAACTAAAAGCCACGGCCGTCCATACTGTAGGACAGTGATGGGGAAAAGGAAAGAGGAAAAAATATTGTGATTATGATGTTGGAAAGATGATGATACTTTTTTTATTATGTCGCACGGAAAAAGAACATTTTCAGTTGAAAAGAGGACCATGACCCTACGGTTAGATACATCAAGGTCTTGGACAAATATCGCTTAGTTGGGATACGGAAACAATTCGAACTAGATCTAAATTTTATAATTTAATTTTCTCACAGGCAAAGAAAACAAGCTCAGACAAGAACAGGTTTCAACACTGACAGAGACAACAAATGAGATGCCAAAGTATTACATTGAACTAAAGAAGGCCTTGACTGAGTTCGACAGAATAGCCACTCCAACGTCTCTAAACTCGGAAAGTTTATTTTGGTACAAAATATTCACTACCGCTGCGCAGTATTTGTATCCAGCCATTCGGTGTCTCGACATTCATTAAAAAATTGTTCTATAATAGTTAATGTCAACCTCAATGCATACATGGAACTGCTCTGTTTTTATCATAGAACAACTTGCTCTGCATGGCCCATTTCTGGGCCTCCTCAGCAACAATGTCATCTCAAATTTTTAACGGAAACAGTAAAACAAATTACAAGACTTAAATAAAAATAATTAAAAATTGCTACAAATTGGTGAGAGACAAAGAAGGATAGTGAAGTCAGAGATACAATTTAAAAAAATCTATGGGGATGGAAAAAGATAACTTAATGGGATGTTTTTTATATTATGATAGTATTTTTGATAACTTGCAGTGCGTCGAAAAAGCTTCATATATGAGATTTAAAAAAAAAAATTCGTAAATAATGACAGTTTTAAGTCAGGCTATAGAATTCCACTGCTGTTGAATGTACTTTAATTTTTTTTTGTTCATACGAAGCATCTATTTCAATTATAATTTGTACATGTGTAAGAACAATTTGCTCAGAAAAAAAATATTTAATTTTATATTAAACATATACCACTTTGTTGAAATGATATCTGTTAAGAATTGGCTTTAAATATGCGTTCATTTTTCTTTTGTTCTAAAGTTCAAGCCAACTGTAAATCCTCATATTGGTCAATAAAAAATAGCCTACTCCTCTCTCTGTACCTCTCTTACACTGCAACACATACACACCCATCACGCTTTCTTTCTTTTTTTATGTTGCTATTCAAATGAGGTGCTTTGCGTTATATTTTTCCAAAATTTTTTACTTTTAAAATTTTCAAACTTCAAAAGTTTTTCAGTAAGTCTTTGTTTATAATGATATCACTATTTGTCGGCCTTTCTTTTAGGATACAATGTATTTTCGATCAAAAGTTTTACAATCGAATAAAACATTAAAGCACAAAAAAAAGTCTCCTTCAATCAATTAATAGGAAGAAAAAGGCCAAGATTTCATTTTACCTTACTGCTCCGCAACAAGTAAGAGTAAGCCAAATGCATAAAAATATTTAATGACTTAAAGCTATCTTGCTCTAAATGAATCATGTATTGTCAGTGCAACTCATGACACTCCTTACGGGTCAGAACTGATTCTATTATTCTCAGATTGTTTTGAACCAACAATAACATCAGACATTCTCTCTGAATTTTATATTTGAGAGTCGGACAATCCACTTGAAATATTTTTTTTCGGAAAGTGGACTATACAGAAATAGCTTAGATGTTCGTTATAAATAAGGTCTCCGTGGCCTATTTACGGCGGATTGAGTAATGAAATCTGCTCATCTTTGCAGCAGTTTCATTTGCACATTTTTATCATTAATTTTGCAATTTTAATGGCGGAGTGCTTTGCATATGTATGTCAAATTCACGGCAAAAGAAAACGCTTCAATGCATATTTTTATCGAGTCTATTTAGATGTTAGTTCATGTTATGGTCTAGTTCATATGCTTTTCGCTCCCATTCCCGTTATAGTTGGTATTTTCCGAAGCTATTTTACACCACAAATATAAAAAGATGCAAAATATTTATTCGTAAAGGTTTCAAGGCATCAAATAAAAGAATATAAGAAAGGAGCTTTACTGATCTAATTTATTGACTCTTTCGCAGCACTTTAAAAGAAAGTTTATTGTGTCGATTTAGATGTTTTCACAAGATGTATCAAAATTCTTCAGAAAGCCACAATAATTGTATAATACAATTTATGATTGGTTGCTATTTATCACGTGAAAACCTATAATGTTCTGTCGAAAAATTCCGATTTGAATTCAAGAAAACTTACTGGCTCTTTCTTTAACGTTACAAGTACATGCAAAGATTGTCATTTATCGAAACTTTCAGCGCTAATCGTAATTTTTTTTTGCTTTTGAATGTAATGAATGTTACCGATAAGCTGAACACATTTAAACAATGAACACTCTTTTAAGCGTATTACTGTACACCATAAAAAGTTGTATTTTCCTTGGTCGCTTATGAAGATTTATACTCTTCTGAAGAATATTTCTATATAAGAATTTAACAAAAATATGTTTCTTTCAGGGCAAAAAACTAACAAAAAAAAAAAACAACAAAAAAAAACAACAACCACAACAACAACAACAACAAAAAACAAACAAAACGTCGTCTACAAAAATTAAAACGTCTAATCCGTGCGTTTTATCACTTGGGTCCTTTTTGCTCTCAATGATTAGAGTATCCTTAACTATGAATTCATTGTTGATTGACTTAATCAGATCCAGCTGTGAAGCCTAAAAATTTCAGAGCTCTTTTCTTTTTTCTTTTTTTTTTCCTTTCAGTTTTTGAATCCAAAGTCTACCTGTGGTTCGAGTGTCGTAGGCTGGTGATCATTGACTACTTTGGTGCTAATCTGACAGCGTTGTGTTGTTGATATTAGCTTTTGTGGTGTGCTCCATTTTTAACAATCCATTCAGATAGATGTCTTGAAACTTCCTAGTTGTCATTTCCATGTAGCAGTGCTTTTCTTGGGTCTACATCCATGCCATGACACGGCACCTCCTCCTCCTCCTCCTCCTCACCGGTTCAGATCTCCCTCGGTTGGGCTTATTTTCGAGGTATGTTCTTTATTTACTGAATTATGTCTCCTATCTATGCATGTCCTTAGCGAGACAGCTCATTGGTAAACTTATAGGTACCGGTATGCTTTTAACTTTAATATAATGCCTTTTCCCCAAACTCACTTTATATTTTTTATAAAGCATTTTACTTACATGCTGTATGTGCCAGTGAATGTTTGAAGCTTATAACGGTTCGTTATTGATTGTTATGTGAAACAATTTATGCAAATTTCAAGGATTAGATCAGTATTACTTCATTAATTTGATCCTATTCTTAACATCGATCTGTCTTACATGTATCGATCGACTTAGCAGTAGTGCAATTGACATAGCAATTACGTCAACTGAACTTTGCTTTCACATTTAGATGTATTTACAAATTGTGTTTCGATAGTATCATTTCCAAGGTGTACACAAGATACAAATAAAAAGGGTGGATATTATTCTATATTACAGCAGGAGTGTCCAAAGTTTTCAATATACGGGCCACATTATATATTTCCCATATTTATGCGGGCCGGAGGAAGAAAAATTGTAAAAAAAAATCAGTGCAATTAATTTAATTTCCTCAGATATTAGAGTACAAACATGGAAAAATTAAAACATATCTTGTTGGAAAAAATCAAGGTAAACTAAATTGATTCCTGCCTTTAGTTTTATGCAACCAAAATAGTGTGACGAATGATACTGTCGTTTATACTTCAAAATTTCATTTTAAATCAGGTTTCAGATTAGATGAGCCAATTGTAAGAATTGATTTCAAATCATCATCAGACAATTTGCTCGATAGTTAGATTTCACATACTTCATTTTGGAATATGCTTATTAACACAATTACGTTTTACCAAAAATGGACACAAAACTACAAGCAAACTTTATCAAATTTAAAAACTGATCTAGCTGCAGGCATTAAAAAACTCAATCAGATTTCCTTCTCTATACTTATCTTCCAGTCTGTCATCTGCCTGGAGATCAATAATTTCCATTTGAAATGTAGTTGGAAGATTTTCTGCATTGCATTGCAGTCAAATGGATTAAAATGAAAGAGCCTAATTTTATTTGCTTTGGCATCAAGATCAGCAAATCGCTCCTGAAACTGGTTTTTTTTTTTCAAATTTGAAATTATTTGATTTCCAAAAAGAATAAGAAAATTCAACTTTAGTTTCTGCTCGAAAATTTTCACAACATGGAAAAAAATTATTAACTTTCACCCGGCCTTCAAGCAGCGCAAGTTTTGCTTTGAATGCCTTGACATGAGCAAAATAGTCACTGATTAAATTTGTTTTGCCCTGCAATTTCAGATTAAATTGATTCATGTGACCTGTCATATCTGCAAAAAATGCCAATTTCCAAATCAATTCACATACTGGCTGAGGTTTATTTTTCTCTGTAAGAAATAAATCAATTCCTAATCTGAGCCCAAAGAAATGCAGCAAAACCTTTCCACAACTAAGCCATCTAACTGCTGTATAATGAGGCAAGTCAACAAACTCGGCATCAATTTCTTTCAAGAAATCACGGAACTGGCGATGGTTGAGTGCATGAGATCTAATGATATTAACCGCAGAAACAACAGGCGTTATGACACAAGACATATCAACATATTTTAGGCACAACGCTTGTTGATGGATAAGGCAATGCAGCAAAATGGGTTTTGAGAAGCCTCGAACCTCACAAGCTATTGTAATTTGCCCATCCAAAACTTTCTTTGTCCCAGATATATTATTTCCTCCATCAATTTTGACACACTGCACTTGTTTCCATTCCAGGTTATATTCTGTCATAGTTTTACTTACTTCATTGAAACTGTCCTCTCCAGTTGTTGTTGTGTGCATGCTGTGAACTGATGCTAATTCTTGGGCCACATTAAATTCACTATCGACACCACGAATGAATACTAAGAGCTGAGAGTAAAGAGATTTGTTTGGTGGGTCGGATGAAATTAAGTGGCTGGCCGGATGTGGCCCGCAGGCCATAGTTTGGAGACCCTTATATTATAAGATCGATGTGCACACGGCTGTAGTAAGTTGATAGATAAATACAAAAACCAAAAAAATTATAGTTAGGTATATTGATGAATAGATTCATAGATAGATAGAAAGATACACCCACAAATACATGCACGTGTACATAGATACATACATAGATACATACATACATACACACACACATACATACATACATACATACATACATACATACATACATACATACATACATACATACATACATACATACATACATACTTACATACATACATACTGAAGCAACTTACTCGAGACAAAGTTTTTACTTCTTTATCTTGCAGTGTTGATAGGAGAACTTGACAAGCAGATATAGTAGAGTACTCTACTCTAACTTTTTCGATCAGTAAGTTACAAATTTATAATTATAAGAAACCAAAAAGTCGAACTAAATTGCAAACTAAACCAAGCGAAAAAATTAAACATTTAAATAGCAAAACAGGTTAATAGAATGCGACATTTGATTAACAATAATATGACGTTAACAAAAAAATGTATCTAAATGTTTATCGCCACAGCGCCCCCGCAAAATGTCGCAGTAATCAATAATAATAATAATTATTATTGATACCAGGCTTTCATGCCTGCATCCATAGCTTCCCCGAAATTAGCAGGTTTCTGTGCCATTCTGCTAGATCTTGTTGTATCTGTGGATTAATAGAGAAGATGAGGTTGGCAAGAATCGTTTTGGCATGTTTTATGCCATAAACTTGAAAACTTTTATGCCATAAACTTTAAACTTCCCCATGCATAAACTTTTCAAGTTTATGGCATGGGAAAGATCTGATTGATTTGAGTGGGGAATTTAAGGACTAAAAAATAGTTGAGTCTATGTATGGAGACACGCACTTGTTTTGCGTTTCTTAAAATGTCAAAATATTTTCACCGGAAAGGGCCCGCCATGATATCGTACTACAGAACCGCGGTGAGCGTCTTGGCGGACGTTTACATGATCTAACGGCTGCAAATCTCTGGGAATGTAAGACTGAGTTGTGCCATGGTTCACAGGATTGGGCGATACGAATTTCCTTAAGTTGCGCTAGAGTTCCTGTACAAAGGTATCGTGTCCGGTACTAATAAGTCAGCATGGGTTAGTGGTAAGAATGCACCAGGGAGTCGTACATTGGTGCCGGATGTAAAGAGCGCTTGAGTTGCTTCAGGATCGATCTTATGCCTAGAAGAACAACAGGGTCCATGGAGACGGCCTCTAGAGCCTCTGTAAGGCTACGGAGAAACTTTCCACAATTCCCTTGGCCTGAGGATGGTACTCTGTGGTAACGATCTGGCTGATACCAAAAACTTGTGAATTTTGCACCACCATCTGCTGCTAAACTGCCGGCCTTGACCTGAGGTAATGGTGTCAGGGACGCCGAAACGTGCAATCCACTTACGTAACATATGCTTTAGCACACGTGTGTACCTCAGCGTTAGGGAACGGAATGCCCTCCGACCACCTGCCTGGTGAATCTACTATTGTGAGTAGATACGAGCAGCCCTTTGAAGATGGAAGGGGGCCTACACTGTATACATGGGTATCTCCAAAGCGTCTATCGGGATGATCAAAGGGGTTGAAAGCAGTTTTGATCTGCTTGCCAGTTTAATCAACTGGCATGAGTGGCATGCAATTTCTTACCATGTTCCTGACATCTTTCTTGAGTCCAAGTCAAACATAAAGTGCTGACATGGCACGGATAGTGAGTTTTGGTCCATGGTGGTAAAGGCTATGTATCGCGATGATGGTACGACCGGGCGTGGCCGAGAAGTAATAGTCACATATTATCTGACACCCATTCATGGATGCTTCTTAGAGATTGAGAGAATAATGAGAGGCCTTCAGTATTGCGACTTTACGATCAGAGCGATGTGCTTCAGACAGCTGTGCGAAACCAAGTGTAGGAGCTGTTGATGTGGAAACTGTCACTGTTTCTGGACTGATTGGAGGTGCACAGAAGAGTGTCTGGCCCAATGTTATAGACACATTGATGCGTCTCATGTCAGATAAAAACTGGGCGATGTAAGAAAACAGACGTTATCGACATGGTGATCTGTCAGTATTGCTGGTTATAGTACGGATCAGTGATTTGTGGTCCAACCTTTTAAAAAATAGCGGAAATGTTGGATGACACACTGAATAGCAAGCAGGTCTCGATCGAATGTAGAATACCGGTTTGAGTTAGCTTAAGTATTCCGCAAAAAATGCGATGGCTCGCCAGGAACTCTTTGTGTCTGTGAACAAACTGCTTCGATTGCAGGATGTGATGCATCGTTAGAAAATCTCGTCTCAGCACAGGAATCCTGATGGAATATATTTTGTGTATGTTTGAGCGTTCGGTTTGTGTCAGTTGTGCGATACTTCCATCGATGAACATCAATGTCCTGTTGGCCAGGTCAATAGCCAGTTGGTTCGTTGAAAAAAAAAATATCTGCCCCCCGGTATAGGCTGTGTGACTTCTGCTATTTAGAAGGAATGGCTGAAACACTTAAGTGTATTGAATTTCAGAGGTAAAGCTCTCTTACCATATGTTGGGATGATTGGTCAATTAGCAACCATAAGATTCAATCCTCGAGAATTTTTGCGGTTCGTGTTTGAAGCAGGATAGGCGGATCTTCTGCTCCGCTATCGACGAGGAAGGAACAACTGGATAGCAGGCAGATGTACTCATGTACTCGCAACCATCATAAGCGGGGGGGGGGGGGGGGGGAGCGAAGATATGCCAGCTGCGTCCTCTAATTTGAGCTGACTTTGCCGTTTCCCTGTTTTATTGTGGTCGAAAACATTGTACAATTGCGACCATCGATAGAACATTCATATCATCCATCTTTGGTACCGAGTGATACTTGCATAGGATAAAATTGCTTTATAGGTCTTTATAGGTCAACACAGTTTTTGTAGGATGCACGGGAATTATTCTTCCAATCTCTGTTGAGGACGTTGACAGAAGTCTAGCCGGAACCGTTTGATTCTGTAACGTCCTGGTGCATAGTTCAGACATGCCTGTGTGAAAACCCACAAACATTATCCTGTTCCCGGTTTCTGCTAAGCCCTCCAGGTCCATGTTAGTAGTCTGAGCTAAAATTGTGCGTACCTCTCGCGCAAGATTGTTTTAAAAGAGAGATTTGAACAAGGTACTGTAGTCTTTATTCATGGTCCGCATGCACTGCAGAAGTTTAGATGGACGTCTGTCACCCAAACCGGTCTCAAAAGTATATAAAAGAGTATTCTCAAGGGCCTCATATTTGCTTGATGCTGGGAGATTCTCCAAAACATCCTGGACCTTGCTGGCGGTTGAGGAGGCCAAAAGCTGTTCGACGTTGTTAAATCTGGTAGAGCCGTTTGTTATTGCAGAGGCATAGGTTGCGAAAGCAGCTTCTAGACCCAAAATCCAAACAGTAGAATTGGTTGGCTCAGAAATGTGATAACAAAGCGCTAGTCTAGCGTTATCCTTTCAAGTTTGTTACTATTTCCACAACCACCGCATGATAATTTTCCATAACTCATACCGTATTACTCGTCTAATACTCTCATACATGAAACTCTTCGTAAAGAAAGTTTGGCCTATTCGGAGAATGTTTGACTTGCAGAAAAAGAAAAAGTCTTTCTTTGATGAACTGATTCTACATTTTAAACACTGACATCGAACAAAGCGGTCATGGAGAGCGGTATAAGGTTTTTTGTAAATATTTGGCTTATTATTGATACAATTGTTTTCAATTATCCTTTGGGGACTTTGGCACATTCCTAAGTGTTGTAAGCAGTATTACAAAGTTTTTCCTCCATATTTTATCCCTTGGTAGAAAAAGATCTAAAACATATTCTATCAATGTGCAAGCTGGCGTGAGATTGTCACAAGAAACGCGCTATAACGAAACTCAAATTATAAATATCTCAAAGGTCAAAATATTTTCTAAAATACCTCTGTATCAGTTTTCGTACAATATTGGTAACGGTCCACGAATTCAGTCGATATTTAGAAAATGGGGTATATTGAATGGAAACTGAAACTAAGTAATATGCTCTGCATTTCGAATCACTTTGATACAATTTTTTTTCATTTACCTGTTCTTTAGATTGCTCTTAAGATTGCATGTTGAAGTAAAATATTTGATTATGAACCTTTCTAACTATCATAAGCATGCCCATTGTCTGAAAGAAATTGTTAAATAGCCAGTGTAAAAGCAATTTGGTTTTAAGATTAATAAGACTAAACAAATTCTCTGAAAGACCAACTTGTTTCGCAGAGATTTCCTGTGAAGCCTTTCCTACAGGTACACTTGCAGGTGTCAGGGTCAAGGGTTCCACGGTTCTGACAGATCATGCCACACGGAGCTAGGAGCGGATGAAGAATATTTCATTTTTACTGCGTGTTATAAAAAGTAGTCCTGAGTTTTACAATACCGGTATCATTTTAGAGATATAAATGTATTCTTTTCTGTTATGTTAAATTTTCTTAGCTTCAAATCCTTTTCGAAAACGAATACTTTTACATTATTTTTTCATGTTAAATTCCTTACTTTAAATGGCTAGATTAAAATTTGTATGAAGCAAACCAATAATCACAGTAACGACCACAACTATTTTTGAGAATTCTTTGTACAATAAAACAGTGGAAAGACTTAATTTTTCTGCAGAAAAAAATTACTTTTCTATCCTCACTTGAATTTACACAATGTCTATGAAAAAACAACAACTATGCATTGAAAATTTTATTTTATTTGTCATTTAATAGCTTTGTAACTGTATTTAGTTGAAATGCCTGTCTCAGTCTCTTTTTTGGGGTTATTTACTTTTACATTTTCATTCAAATTCCTCTCCTTTTCCTTAGCTTCAAACGTTAAGTCAGGCGGCTGCACCGTTTGATCCACCAAGAAGAAAGAAATGTAAAAGGTGCGATCTCCATTGCACTTACGGTCACAATAACCACACATCACTGGACAATAGTCTGTCTTTATATTGTAGTAATTTTTACAATGGTCGCAATTCCACCCGCCGCCTCTTGATTCACAGTAGTTAGTATCGCTGCCTCTGTTGCCGTAACCTTTACATTTTTCTGGATAAAATTGGTATAAAGGAATCAGTGCTCAAATATAGTCAAAAGATATATGTGTGCAGAACTTAAGAAATTTTTTTCTGACATATCAATTGAGAAATAAGATTTTTAAATTTTCAAGCCAAGTGGCTATTCTCGATCGACATGGATATCGATATCACGAAATTAAAAGGGTAAGTCTGATTTGAAAGTTTCTTGTAAATATTAATCGAAAGATAAAGAATCATACTGATAAAAATGAAATATAAATCTAAACATAACATAGAGAAATGTAGAGAGGGAGAGATAGATAGATAGAGAGAGAGAGAAATAGAGAGAGAGAGAGAGAGAGAGAGAGAGAGAGAGAGAGAGAGAGAGACACAGTCAGACAGACAGACAGACAAACAGACAGATAAATAGACAGGCAGAGCGACAGAGACAGAGACAGATAGAGAGACAAGCACGCAGACATTTAGACAGACAGAACGAGAAAAACAGTGTGCTTCTATCTGATATTGAGCAGAAATTTGGTCTTACAACCAAAAAAAACCCCCCAAAAACATGCGTATTAAATTCATCATCAGCAGGGCACAGTCAAAATTCTTCAAGAGAATATAAAGGAGAGTGATCAATATTGGAACTACAGCTATTTTAACTGCATACCTAAAGTTTGCTTCTGGCCAGTAAAGGGACAAATGGACGAAGGAGAACCAGATGTGGTAGTAGTAGGTTTTGCTGTCGGTGTGGTTGCAGGCTTAATCGTCGTTGTCGTTGTTGTTTTTGAAGAGTCTGTTTAAATGTTAAAAAATCAAAATTTGCTATGTATGTACTTCAGAAAAAAGAAAAAAAAAAGATGAAGCTATTAAAGTTAATCGAAATAGTAAGTATTTGAACAAAATCAACTTTCACAAATTACTCAGCAAAAAACGATTGTTAGTCTAGTTTGCAATCACAGATTGATGGGTTAAAGGTGATTAGAGGAGCTTTCAATCTCATTAATATTGTTGCTCACTTTCGTTTGAGCTTATATGAGTTCACCAGTGGTTTTGAAAAAAGTTGAAACGATTTAAAAGGAAACGGAAATTGCATTATTACCTTTAGAAAACGGCAAGATCATTTTGTGGAGTAGAAATTGATGTAAGGCGCCAACCTGTTTCGAGTGATTTTGCATAGGATTAAGGTAGTTGTTTTTTTTCCCTTGAAGCAGCAAATTGAGAGTGTAATTTCTTCTTTGCTTTTGAATCATAAGTGTATTGAAAATTAAAAGATTATAATCCAATCAGACCCTTCAAGCTTCATTAAAGACCAACCTATCTCGCAGAGTTTTCCTGTGAAGCCTTTTCTACAGGTACACGTGCAGGTATCTGGGTCAAGGGTTCCACGGTTCTGACAGATCATGCCACACGGAGCTAAGAGCGGATGAAGAATATTTCACGTTCACTGCGTGTAACAAAAAGTAGTCCTGAGTTTATGATACCGATATCATTTAGAGATGTAAATGTTTTCTTTTCTGTTATGTTAAATTTTTTTAGCTACAAATCCTTTCCGAAAATTTTTTTTCTTTTCATTTTAAATTCCTTACTCTATATGGCTTGATTAAAATTTGCAAAATCATATCAATAATTACAGAGACGACCACAATTATATTAGGAGATTTTTTATACATTAAAAGAATGAGAACTATTCTAATTCCTCTGCAGAAAAAAATGCTTGTGGATCACCACTTGAATTTACCCAACGTCTATGAAAAAAAAAAATAGCTGTGCAACTGTATTTAGTTGAAATGCCTATCTTGGTCTGTTTATTTGTTTATTAATTTATTTATTTTAATTTTCTTAGCGTTAAACATTAAGTCTGGCGGCTCCACCGTCTGATCCGACTAAAAGAAAAAATTGTAAAAGATGCGATCTCCATTACACTTACGGTCACAATAACCACACATCACTGGGCAATAGTCTGTCTTTATATTGTAGTAATTTTTACAATGGTCGCAATTCCACCCGCCGCCTCTTGATTCACAGTAGTTAGTATCGCTGCCTCTGTTGCCGTAACCTTTACATTTTTCTGGATAAAATTGGTATAAAGGAATCGGGGGCCAAATATAGTCAGAAATATTTTTCTGACATATCAGTTGAGAATAAATTTTTCAAGCCACTTGGCTCTTTTCGATCGATATCGATATGGTTTAACGAATTTAAAGAAGGAAATCTGATTTGAAAGTTTCTTGTAAATATTAATCGTAAGATAAATAATCATACTGATAAAGATGAAATATAAATCTAAACATAATATAGAGAAATACAGAGAGGGAGAGATAGATAGATAGACTGATAGAGAGAAAGAGAGAGAGAGAGAGAGAGAGAGAGAGAGAGAGAGAGAGAGAGAGAGAGAGAGACAGACAGACAGACAGACAGACAGACAGACAGACAGACAGACAGACAGAACGACAGAGACACAATGAGAGATAAAGAGACAGGCGCACAGACATACAGATATAACGAGAAAAACAGTGCTTCTATTTGATATTGGGCAGAAATTTGGTCTTGCAAACATAGAAATATGCGTATTAATTTCAACATCCGCGGTGGACAGTCAAAATTCTTCAAGATAATATTAAAGAGAGTGATCAATATTGGAACTACAGTTATGTTAACAGCTTACCTAAGGTTTGCTTTTGGCCAGTGAAGGGACAAATGGACGAAGGAGGACCAGATGTGGAAGTAGTAGGTTTTGCTGTCGTAGTTGCTTTCGGTGTGGTTGTAGGCTTAATCGTCGTTGTTGTTTTTGAAGTGTCTGTTTAAATGAAAAAAAATTAAAATTTGTTATCTATGTGCTTCAGAAAATATAAAAAAAGCGATTATGCTATTGAAATTAATCAAAATAGTAAGTACTTGAACAAAAACAGCTTTCACAAATTACTCAGCAAAAAACGATTGTTAGTCTAGTTTGCAATTACAGATTTATAGGTTAAAGGTGATTAGAGGAGCTTGTAATCTCATTAACTTTGTTGTTCACCTTTGTATGCACTCATATGAATTCACAAACGGTTTTGAAAAATGTTGAAACGGTTTAAAAGGATATGTAAATTGCATTAGTACCTTTGGAAAAGGGCAAGATCACTTTGTGGAGAAGAGAATGATATTAGGCGGCAACCTGTTTCGAGTGATTTTGAATTGGATTAAGGTACTTTTTTTCCTTGAAGCAACAAATTGAAATTATAATTTCTTCCTTGCTATTAAATCATTTAAATCAAACGTCTGTAACAAAAGTAAAAAAAAAAGAAATAGAATAATTGCTAGAAAAAAATTCAATTAGACCCTCTAAAGCTTCATTAAAAACCGACCTATCTCGCAAAGATTTCCCGTGAAGCCTTTCCTACAGGTACACTTGCAGGTGTCAGGGTCAAGGGTTCCACGGTTCTGACAAATCATGCCACACGGAGCTGAGGACGGATTGAAGAATATTTCATGTTACTACGGGTTTACCAAAACTAGTTGTGAATTTTTAATACAATTTATGAGATACAGATGTATTCTTTGCAGTTTTTGTTTAATTTTAATAGTTGCAACTTTTTTTTTTTGTAAAAACTGTTATTTTTCCATCATTTTTCGCTTTGTTATACTACTAGCTTTAGATGGGTTGATAAAAATCATTATTACGTAAATAAATAAATAACCACAGTTACGAACACAATTTTTTTATGTTTACCAAAAAGAAATTGGGACATTCTTTGTACATTAATTGTATGTCATTAACTGAAATCGTTCAGGAAAAAAAATATACTCATGTGTTATTTCCCAATTTGGACCAGATTCTAAAGATACATGTACTATTATTTGTAAATAATTTTTATTCAATTTTTCATTTTTTAGCTCAAAAATTTAATTCGATTGAAATCTCTATCCCAGCCTCTCCATTCGGCTTAGATTTTTTTTTCCATGCAAATCTTTTTACTTCTTTTGCAGTGACTTTTCGGCTGCAACAATTCAAACATCGTTAAATGTAAAAGTAAAAAGTACAATGTCCGTTCTACTTACGGTCACAATAACCACACATCACTGGACAGTAGTCTGTCTTTATATTGTAGTAATTTTTACAGTGGTCGCAGTTCCACCCGCCGCCTCTTGATTCACAGTAGTTAGTATCGCTGCCTCGGTTGCCGTAACCTTTACATTTTTCTAAATGAGATGGGATAAAGGTAGTACTACCATGAATGGCTAGCATATAGTTACGTGCATTTTCTGTAGTAATTTAAAATTTTCGAAATATATTTTTGTATGAGACTTTGTAGTTTTTTAAGAATGAAATTAATATTTCTTACCAAATGTATTAAAATGATCTGTAGGTAAAATTTTTTAGCATCCATCAAAGCCTGTAACAGAGGCTGCAGCAAATATACTCAGAGAGTTTTTAATTTATAACTTTTTAACCATAGTGTTGCTTTGTTTCTCAACTCTGGAATGTTAAATAATTTACCATCTTACTGGACTTTGAATTTCTTATAAAAGTACCTCATATCTTACATGTCGGCACTGTTTTTACGGACCTCATTGTACTGACGTGCTTTAGAATTTCTTGAATCAGGCGTTAATAAAACACACAGACCTAGATTCATCTAGATATACAATTTTCATAAGCATGAAAATAATCTATATTAAATCCAAGTCAGCTCTCTGAGAGAAAAAAATAATTCTTGAAAATTGTATGTAATTCAAACATGAATTCTAGAAAATAGATGTAGGTAAAACAGGGGGGTGGGGTGGGGAAATCCGAAACTTACTCTTTAATAAGAAATAGCCCCCCAAAAGAATTTTGACAGCAAAGAAAGTTTCATGTTCTGCAAAACTTCAAGTTTCATAATTGTGTAGTTAGTGAATTATATACTCCAAAAACTTTAGTTTTGAATAATTATATATGGACACAAAATAAATGGTTTCTGTGGCGACTAAATGCACCATCTCAGTTTTTGTTTTATATTTGCCAAGGTATTAACCTGAGGCAAGGTCTTTCTATGCATTTGTTCCTTATTTAAACTGAAAACGAAATTGGCAACCGAATATTTGGCTTCATAATTGATTGCGTAACTGCATTTTTTTCCTATTCTAATACGGTTACATCATATCTAAGATTTGGACCAGGGACCTCTATATTGTCAGCCTAATATTTTATCGACTGAACTTTCTGAATCCGAACCTAAGCTGAGATGTATAGGAATTTTAAAGCTAAGAAAACTTTTTTTGAAACGTGTTTGGTATATTGCAGTAAATTAAAAAGAAAATGAATACCCTAAAACAATGTAAAAGAGAGCCAATGAGCCAGACATAAATTAGATAACGAGAGTCAGAGGAAGGATAAAAGACAGAAAGATACAATGTGAGATAAACTGAGATAAAGAAATACTGGAAAGACTGGAAAAACTAACAGTTAGAGAGATGAAGAGAACTAGACTAAGAAATGGAGACAGAGAGCAAAGGAGGATGCAGAGCGAGAGAGAGAGAGAGAGAGAGAGAGAGAGAGAGAGAGAGAGAGAGAGAGAGAGAGAGAGAGAGAGAGAGAGAGAGAGAGAGAGAGAGAGAGAGAGAGAGAGAGAGAGAGAGAGAGAGAGAGAGAGAGAGAGAGAGAGAGAGAGAGAGAGAGAATTGCCAAGCGAAGGATCGATAAAATAGAAAAGAGTCAAAGTGGGAGAGATATTTAAAGAAAGGCAGAGAGGGAAGGAAGAAAGAGTGCGACGGAGTAAGACTGAAAGACGTAAAGAGAGCGTGAGAAATTGAGAGAGTGTCTAGAGTAGAGAAGTAAAAAGTTGAATAACAACTGTCTTTAACTACCTGGGGTTTGCTTCTGCCCACTGAAGGAACAGATGGACGAAGGAGAGCCCGGTGATGGTGTTGGGGTAGGATTGACGCTCGATGAAGGTTTAGATGTAGTCGTTTTTGCTTCATCTAAGAAGATACGTGAACCCATGTTAATGCACAATGAAATGACGCTCGTCACAGAGAGTGCTTAACAACGAGACCAAATTTAAAATCTTTAAAAAGGAAAACTTGGTTATTATTTTTATATTACATCAGTTATTTAAGAATCGAACATTAGAAATAAAAAGTGATTGGAAAGAACTCGTTATACGGGTGACAAATAAAAAATCTGAAAGGATTTATATGAGAGTAAAAAAGCCAGCATTGGCTAAAAGTTGTAATTGATTGATTGATAATTGGTTCATTGATTGTATATTTTGCAACGCCAGGAACAGCAATGGTAATATCAGGACTTAAGCTGGATAAAGCTAAACTTTAGGGAGGGGTGAAAAGCCGACAGAAACGAGACAGGGAAAATGAATGAAAGATAGCAGTATTTCCAAAAATTGTATTGATTCTGGGAATGAGGATAAGACTATATCATGGTAAAAAATGTGAAAGTGTGAATTTTCAAACTTTGATACTATACTTATGACCTCTTGCTAAGGCAAAATGGTAAATCGTTCTGGCAAGATGGCATATGTCTCCATATTTGTCTATTTGTCTCTCTCTCTCTCTCTCTCTCTCTCTCTCTCTCTCTCTCTCTCTTTCTAAAAATCTATCTACGTATCTCTCCCTGATATCTTTCTTCTATTTAACCCTCGCAAAAACATTTTTTTCTCTCTTCCATTTCTTTCATTTCTTACTGCAGTGGTCAACAGTATTTCTAATTTTGAAACTTAACATCAAGAGTAACTAGCACGATCAAGAAGTTGACTTTTATATATCTATATAACTCTCTGGTAAGCAATCTGTAATAGAGTGTCTCTTAGCGGTCATGATAGTGAAAGATAAATCTTGCTCTTAGATTCCATGTAAGTAACCACAAGTCTGATGTTACACTAAGGGGGAAACGAGGCTCATATAGAGATGCTTAAGTTCGAATGAAAAATTACATGTCTGGCAATCAAAAGTCTTTATTAAAAATTTAAAAGAAAAAAAAAGTACTAAAATTTCAATCTGACCCTCAAAAGCCTCATTTAAGACCGACCTATCTCGCAGAGATTTCCTGTGAAGCCTTTCTTACAGGAACACTTGCAGGTGTCAGGGTCAAGGGTTCCGCGGTTCTGACAGATCATCCCACACGGAGCTAAAACAGATAAAAATAAGTAATGGGAGTTCATAGAAAAGTCGTTTGCTTGTCACTTTTATGCAATTGGCTCATTTCTTTTTTCTTGCGATTTATGTCATTGATATCAAGCTACGTCTGATTTCTCATCCTGATATTTTTACAAACGACAAAGACTAATCCCCATTTTACAGCTTTGCGACTTTTAGATTTTTAAATGCTTGTAACTACTTATCTTTAATACCATACTTATTTCAAAATCTTTAAAATCCAGTGTGAGAATCAAATATTGACTTAAAATAGTTTTGTAGTGGGTGAAAATGTTGTAATGTTGCTGCTAACTTTTCAGACAAGATTTTTTTAACATAATACTGGACATGTGTTGCTTTCTCCTCTCTTGCTTCCAATTCTGTTTTTATGTTGCCTTTTACAACTCTTAATTTGTGCTTTGCCCGAAATCTATTACATTGCAATCTCCATTCGTACTTACGGTCACAATAACCACACATCACAGGACAATAGTCTGTCTTTATATTGTAGTAATTTTTACAGTGGTCGCAATTCCACCCGCCGCCTCTCGATTCACAGTAATTAGTATCGCTGCCTCGGGCGCCGTAACCTTTGCATTGTTCTGGAAGGAAAAAAAAGGAATAAAAATTTTTTTTTTTGATTTACCGTTTGTCATATCATAGATTTTCATTTCTGAATATATTTGAAATTATGGAATGAGTTAATTCTTGTATAAAAAAAAAAAAAGAAAAATAGATATGACAGTTTGTTGGACTTCAAAAAATTAAGCATCAAAACTAGAGCGTTCATTCTTTCTTACAGTAATATAGCTGGAATTGGGAAAGTCCTTTAACACTCAAAAATTTGTATTTTATTTGTAAATTATGATGGTTCACTTTTATTAACATAAAATCATTTCCTGTTAGAAACAGGTAAGGCCATCTCAATAAAAGTGACAAGGGAAGATCAAGAGAGTGAGAGAGTAAAGGAGAGCCAAAGAGAATTGTACACGAAGTAATTGCGAGAGGCAGAGAGACACAGCAAGAGTTAAATGACATACAAAAATGCAGTGATGAGAAGAGAGAGAAAGGCAGATGAGTAGAGACACAGAAATTTTAAGAAAAAAGGTCAAACAAAGACAAAGCTTAAGCGCATAGTCTATTTCGGACCAATAGATTTAGCTTCACAGCCCCAAAAATCGATTTCGTTTCTTCCAGGCGAACAGACGAGCTAGGGATATTTCGTGATTATTGAAAAGATTGTTAAGTTGAGACTGCAAATAGATCTCACATTATCATTTAGATTCTTTTGTTTAGTTCCGCCATACATAACGGCGATTTGTTTGTTATCGAAAGGCTTGAGATCAACATGCTATTCAAATACTAGAGATATCACGGTCGTCACTGATGAGGAAAGCAGCTGTTAATTTACCGTAGTGAAAAACTTAGCTTTAGGAGGTGCAAGTTGCGCTGAATGACGGCACCAGATAGTTTTCTTGAAACAACCTTACACATAAACAGAGGCAAATGTGCAGATAAGCACAGACACGCACGGACAGGTATGATCTATTCAATCACGGATGGATAGATATGAGCTTAACATACAGCAACGGATAGTATGAGCTACACATACATGAATGGACAGGCATGAGATACACATACATGAATGGACAGGCATGAGATACACATACATGAATGGACAGGCATGAGATACACATACATGAATGGACAGGCATGAGATACACATACATGAATGGACAAGCATGAGATACACATACAAGAATACAAATTGATAAGTTGCACATACTCGAATGGACATGCAAGAAAACAAATGCACAAATGGACAAGTAAGATCACATTTACACGAATGGAAAGGTATGAGGTAAACATAAACCGATTGACAGGTAAGAATACAAATAGAAGAAGTGATAGGTATGAGCTAAACATGCACGAATGTATACGTATGTTCTTTAGTGATTCCAACGAAGCCAAGGTAGTCTGAGATGGAAATAGAGGAAATGTTTTGTTGTTCTACTGGTAGACTTCAGCTAGCGAGGTTGCAAGATCGGTGATCGATGAAAGCCTTTAATTAGTTGAACCAATATTTAGGAAAGACTGTGTCAGATGGAATGTTGGTTCCATACCTGGAGTAGCTCGACTGCCTTTATGTGTGCAGTTATGATAGGACGTAAATGGAGGCGGCGTTGTGGTTGAAGTAGTTGTTGTCGTTGTACCATTGACTGTGAAGTTTACAGTTTGCATCGCAGTTATGGAAAATACATTTAAAGGAAATAGTTATAGATACATTCACACAAAAAAAAGTTACTTAATTCCTGTTACAAAATGTTGCATAATAATTTCAATGAATTTGACAATGGTCTAGTCTAGTCATCAGTCAGTTCTGAAAAGCTGCTGCTGCTGTTTTTAAGACAATCTTTTTCTTTTTAAGTGCTAAGCTTAAGGAAAAATAACAATAAATCCTTTGTGCTCAATTGGTTGCCTTTCATGATGGTAATTTAATATCATATATGAAATCATTTTAGTTTTAAAAATAAGTGGAGGACAATAAAAGGCTCATGCCATTATAGTTGAGATACTTACATATACATTTTCCACACAGATAGGGACATTCGTAAGGTATGTTCCCGAATTTTCTACACCAATCGACATTTGAGCAATACCACACGTCTTTCTCGGGACAGACCACTAGACGTTTCATGATAAAATAGAAAAGAAAAGTGAAATGTGCAAAAACAGTTCTTTACTGCGCCGTAATTTTATTGTTTTAATAGCATTATTTTATATTTATTGCGACTTTCTAACTTTTATTTAATAACATGGTTTCTGGCTCTAGGTAAAAAAACGCGATACGAAATGTTTTCTCCTACAATAATTTCTGTGTTCTGCTTAAGTCTTTTTTTTTTCAAATCCAGTTTAACACATACCCGTGGTAATAGATTCCTCCGCATGTGTGTATTTCAGTTCATTGTTTTTCAAGGTCTTACTCTTCCAACATTAAAGGTGTGTTGTGCTAGATTAATGCCGATTCAACTTTAAAACGGTGGGAAATTGTTTGATTTTTATCCGTCTCCATTCTTTTTCTTCACAATCTGACATATACTATAAAAGGTCTGTCATTTTATCGATGGTAAGGCTGCTGCTTAGTCTTTAGAAAATAAATTCTATTTTTTTTCTGTCACGTTACTATTCGCTATCGATAGTTTTTTTTTTAAATGTACTTCTCGCGTAGGTCTTTCGCGGGTGGTTGTTTTTTGACCCTCTTAAAAGGCAAAAGAACTTAACATTTATCAACCTGATTAAGATGTTGAAAAGTTTATTAATATTATTATTATTATTATCATTATTATTATTATTATTATTATTATTATTATTATTATTATTATTATTATTATTATTATTATTATTATTATTATTATTATTATTATTATTATTATTATTATTATTTTTTTTTTTTTATTATTATTTTAAAACTGATTAAAAGGAAACCATTTTATACACGTTCCATACAGTAATGTTTCAGTTATTTTTGAGTTATCGATAATTCTCGGGGATACAACCTTAATGGTCACTACTAGCTTTTTTCACCTCTAAAAATTCTGACGTTTTAAACTTTTAGGTATTATCTCTGTAACTTACATGTACTGCAATTCGTTCCCGTGTAGATATTCTGACATTTGCACTTGCATGTTTTGAGGTCCAGACTACCTCCATTCAAGCAGAGCAATCCATTGCAATCTACACAGATTGATGGTATATGAAGTCTTGAATCAACATTTAATAATAAATTGGTTTTCATTTCGGTAATGAAATTGTTAGTTTTCAAAGAATTAATTGAGCAATGGATTAAGTAAGACATAATGAGGCCTAATGCATATGTAACTAAAGTAGTTATTAAAATAAAAACGAAGCTTTTCTATCCGCATTTATACTTTTTAACTTTCACCCTTAAACCTTTGAAAGCAAAGCATAAACCTTGAAAATGGAAAACATCATTCAAACGGTAAAGGTGAAAAAACACATGTAAAGATGAAAAGAAGGAACGATTCTTCTCTTTTTTTTCCTTGCAAAAAAAAAGAAAAAACAACAACCAAACGTGTCACATGAAATATCTTAAAATAATCTTACCACAAAGTCCATCGTTACAATGATCAGGGCAAGCAGAGCATTTTTCACCTTTAGTGTACGGCCGCCTCACACCGCCTTGTCTGAGATAAGAAAAAAAAATATCCCGGCATCATTATTTTCCGGCTTGGTTCAGTTACAATATTTTATTTTTTTTGTTTTGCCTGCATCGTAAAGTCTTTATTTCCTCTTTATCTAGTTAGATGAGTAATTGCCATCATCGAGCTTGAAATCTACCAATAAACTCAGTATCAAGGTATTAGAGGAGCAATGCTCCAGACAGACCTTCATTATGGGTATTTAGCTTTTCTTAATTTTGTTTTTAAAAACTGAATTTTCCCGTAGTCTCACTCTTCGCACGCCCCTCCTCCACACCCCCCCACACACACACACCCTCCTCTCTCTCTCTCTCTATCTATCTCTCTCTGTCTGTCTCTCTGTCTCTCTGTCTCTCTCTCTCTCTCTCTGTCTCTTAATGTATGTATATATATATATATAAAAGCAAAGACGAAAGACATTCTAAGGGACGAATAAAAAGATATATATATATATATATATATATGTATCTTATATATATATATATATATATATATATATATATATATATATATATGTATCTTTTTTATTCGTCCCTTAGAATGTCTTTCGTCTTTGCTTTTTTTTTATTTTTGGAAAAATTTGAAGAAGTTCCAACGTGTGGAATTTCAGGATCATGGCTATCTCAATGATATTTTATCTACTGACAAGAACTATTAATGTGCATTGAAAAGCCTCATAATGGAGCTTTTTCAAATTCTCAGGTCCTCGAGTGATATATTGTGTCATAATACTACTTTCTTACGTTATTATTAATGGTCTTTCCACAACTGATCTCTCTGAACTTCCTCTCTAGAGCTTACCCTTTAGCGTAGTTACATGTGTAAATAGTCCTCCACCCAGGACTTTTGCAGCGAGCAAACCCACAACCAATCCTTTGAACCTTGCTTGAAACCATCTGGACATGCGGAGAAAATAATTGAGATCGTTTTTTATTTCTAATTTTTAATATTTTTAATTTAACTCTTAATGTATTATCATCATGCAGAAGGGCAATTTTAGAGAAATTATTCAGTCAAAAGTAGTGAAACCTAGGAATGAGTCGTGTAACAAACAAGGGATTTATCCTAAACGGCCTTTAAAAAATCAGAGGATGAAATCACGATATTATGGTGAAGAGGATGATAATGATGAGTTGGCAGACGATGAAGGCAATACTCGCTACGATGAGGATGATGATGATGATGATGATGATGATGATGATGATGATGGCAATAATGATGATGATTTTCATGCTAGTACAGCTGCAGATGATAATGAGGTGGAGGAAAATTAGGATATTAATGGTGCAGATGACGAAGATGTTGATGATGGGAATGATGAAGATGATTTTAAAGATAAAATGATTATATATTATGATTATCTACAACCACATCTTCGTTGATGATGACTAACCTGAGTGTAGTGTCCAATAGAGGTCCACCCGTCAGGTCCTATATAAATTTCTGGATCTTCCCCATACTTGTAAATTTTGCTCTCACCAAACCAACCGCCCATTGCACCCGTCCAGTCACCATACCCAGCCGCAACGTTTTGACCAATATAGATACTATAGGCTGCAATAAGAGGATTATTTAAAAACCTTGTGATAAGTAAATTTTGTTATTAACATGGTTATTTCGTTATTATAAATTTCAATTATTCCTTTTTCTTTTCTACTAATTTTGAAATGTTAATTTATTTATTATTTTTTTTTTTATTTTAGATACCAATATAGAATCTTTTCTTTTTTAGAGTTTCCCATTGGAAATGAGCCCTAATAAGCTTATGTACAGCCATTTAAACTAAAACAATAGTGGGTTAGGTATACATGTAGTAATATACTTCTCAGGGGAATCTTGACCGTGCTAGCTATTGAATTTGTTTTTGTTTTTCGTGTGCTTCAATTCTAACAAATAAAAAAAAAATAATAATAAAATAAAACTATAATTACACAATCTTTTTTTCCGTCATCTTGAGAAAAAATTAACTCTTAATTTTATTATAGGTCTCTGTGAAAATCAGAGTAGTGTCTATCGAAAGGTTTTGTAGAAGAATCGAATACAAGTCTTATTTTCATCTGTTCTTGGAATCTAACTCAGGTTGTGTGTGTGGGTTTTTTTAGGTTTCAATTTTTTATGCATCGAAGTGAACTCCAATAAACAAGAAAGAGCACAGGGTTGCCCAGTGCAACCAAATAAAAGCATTTTTTATTTAACTTTCCTATAGTCGTAAGGTTTCAAAGGGACTGCGTGGTTATTATTTTCTAACAGATTGGTTAAAATTCATACCTTCTCAATAGTAAAAGGGTTTTATTTTCTTTGACTGCGTATAAAAAAAGATAGACTAAAAATTACAAAGTGAAAAATATAGTTGATTTCTGTATATCGATCAATTTTGAGAACTGCTTGATAGTGTTTGGGTAGGTATCAACACATCTGAAAAAAAGATGATTTTCTCGTAATGTTCATTGGTTTCTATGTTCTAACCAAAATACTTTACACATTGATAAATTATGCATGAATCATAGCTTTTCTAAATCAAGGCTATCAAGTGATGATTTCACACAGCCCTTCACTACCCTGATGATCTCAGGCCCTGTCCACATATCAAATTTATTCCTTCCAGGCCAACTAGAGCGAAGAAGGAGAGGCCCGAAAAACTTGTCAAATCCGGACTTTTAAATCCGTGAGTAAATAAGAGTAAAGAATTCATCGTTCATACCGTCGACTACTTTGAGCTGCAATGCTGCAATATTGTACGAAAGTTTTGAATCATCGACCAAAAAATATAAATAATTAAAAGTTTCATACTTAATGAGGCCCTGATCGCGATTGGTCCGCAATATATTTTTCTATAATCTTAAATTTGTTATCCAGTATGGAAACTGATGGGCGAAGATCCAGTCATCTTTGCTCTAGATCTAGCGTTAGCTGCTTCGATAAATTTTTCAGTGAAAGGAGAATGTTTTAACGCTGGCTGTTATCACTTACATGGAACGCCCCTATTCTTGTCATGGAACACTCTGCACTGTCTGCTCAGTTTCTCCGCCACTTCAGCCACGTTGTCATCCCAAATCTTACATGAAAGTAAGAAAAAAAAGGCCAGGAAAACTTCAAGCAGAGTGACAAGTTAGTATTAAATACAGCGGGGAAAAAATGGTTTAACAGAGGGTCTTTCAGAAATGGAAATTACTGCTAACTGTAGATTTAATATTATGGGATAGAATTAACAATATTTGGTTTGAATATAATAAAACTTAAAAATATGCTGTATGGCTAAAAAAGGTTTGAAAAGATTCAGAGAAAGAGACGGAGGCAACGACAGAAACCACAGTTATAGACAGAAATTTAAAACGTTTAGCAAATATATTTAGAGAGAGGCAGAGACAGAGAGACAAAGAGAGGGAGAGAGAGAGAGAGAGAGAGAGAGAGAGAGAGAGAGAGAGAGAGAGAGAGAGACAGATAGACAGAGACACAGAGAAACAGAGAGACAGAGAAAGAGAGACAGAGAGAGAAAGAGAGACAGAGAGAGACAGAGACTGAGAGAGACAAAAAGAGAGAGAGAGAGAGAGAGAGAGAGAGAGAGAGAGAGAGAGAGAGAGAGAGAGAGAGAGAGAGAGAGAGAGAGAGAGAGAGAGGGGGGGGGGTGTTGTGGGAGTAAAGAGACATGAAGAAAATTAATATACACAGAATTTAGGTGCGCAGGTTTGGAGGTAGATGAATAAAAAATAGATAGATTAGTAAGTAGGTAGACAGATAGATAAGTTAGTAAATAGATAGGCTGAAAGATAGATAAGTAGAGAGATAGATAGATAGATAGATAGATAGATAGATAGATAGATAGATAGATAGATAGATAGATAGATAGATAGATAGATAGATAGATAGATAGATAGATAGATAGATGGGTAGATAGAAAGACAGATAGATAGATAGGAAAAGAAAAACAAAAGGGAAAAAAACATTGTCAGGAAGTAGTGTTGTGTAAATGAGGAAAGAAATATTTTGCCGACAAAATAGACACGAATGATCAGCTTTTAAAAAAAAATGTCACGTTACCGGAAAAGCTTTCTACGTGTGACTCACCACAGCTGTGAGATCCGTGCCGTTAGGGGAGGCTTCTCTTCTCACTTTGTTGTGGTAATCAACAATGATCTTCTTTTCTGCGTCTGATACACCGTAGCTAATGAGTTTATGGCTGTCCGTCATGCACATAGTGTGATCTTTCTCTTCAGCAAACTCTGGTCTACATGTATCCTGCAATATTTAGTGCAGTGATGATGATGACTATAGTGATGATAAAAATAATAGTAATGATAATAATAATAATAATAATAATAATAATAATAATAATAATAATAATAATAATAATAATAATAATAATAATAATAATAATAATAATAATAATAATAATAATAATAATAATAATAATAATAATAATAATAATAATAATTATAATAACAATAAGAATAAGAATAGTAATAATAATAAATAAATAAATAAATAAATATAATAATAACAATAGTAGTAGTAGTAGTAGTAGTAGTAGTAGTAGTAGTAGTAGTAGTAGTAGTAGTAGTAGTAGTAGTAGTAGTAGTAGTAGTAGTAGTAGTAGTAGTAGTAGTAGTAGTAGTAGTAGTAGTAGTAGTAGTAGTAATAGGAAGAAGAAGAAGAAGAAGAAGAAGAAGAAGAAGAAGAAGAAGAAGAAGAAGAAGAAGAAGAAGAAGAAGAAGAAGAAGAAGAAGAAGAAGAAGAAGAAGAAGAAGAAGAAGAAGAAGAAGAAGAAGAAGAAGAAGAAGAAGAAGAAGAAGAAGAAGAAAATACTATTAGCTTAACCTGTGATTTGATATATTCTTAATCTTTTTGATAACAGTATTTGCAGCATGATTTCAAAACAGCCTAAATTTTTTAAAACTCTTTTCAGGAAATCTTTTGGGTATCGGGTAAAAATGTTGGTTTAAGAATATCAAAGTATAATTTTTCAAAGCATCCACTTCTTCTGAATTCACAAAGCAAAATTTGAGACATTTTAAAATGATACTGGATTTAAACCAATTTAAGTTTGGTCTCTGTTAGGGTAAAATTGACTCTCTTATCTCGATAGTTAACGTTGGTTCACATTTTTTTTTCTCCAACGATTACAAAATATTGCTTCTTTTAAGTCTTCATTAATTGTTGTTAACTACTCAGTTCTTCAAATCATAGATACGTTGTCTCATGCTATTTCAACTATTTTAACACATATTTTCATTTGTAATTATATCTGAATAGTTTAAGTTGTGCGGTTTTTTTTGTTTTTGTTTTTTTTTATCAAGGCTCTGAAAGGCTGAATGCTTCAGGCAAAAATGCTGTAGGATTTCACCTTCTTAAATCACTTTCCTGGGTGCAAATGGTGCACAAGATCTAATTGGGAACACAAAAACTAGTGTTCGAAGCTTTGTAAGTTTAGATCCGAATTTCTAGTTCCAAGTTAATTTGATTTAACATATTCACACTTCTTATAGATATACTCATTCAACTTTTTTGTTTTATATACTTTCTATTGTCATCTACATTATTGACTTTCAAGGCAAAGCTTTCGGGTTTTTTTTTTATTTATTTCCATCAAGATATTTATAGGGTCACACTTTTATGCTTTTGAAAGCTTATAGGACTTGCATGCTATAGCAAGAATAGAAAGGTACCTTAAAAAAAATCATCGCCTGATGAGAGATTTTAAACTCAACGCCCCGTAATCAAAACGAAAAGAATTTAATAAGATCAGCTTTTAAGTGTTTTCCTGATCTGTCTCTGCCTATCTGCCTGTCTTTGTCTCTGTTTCTCTCCCCCCCCCCCTCTCTCTCTCTCTCTCTCTCTCTCTCTCTCTCTCTCTCTCTCTCTCTCTCTCTCTCTCTCTCTCTCTCTCTCACTTTGCCTCTCTATGTCATTCTCTAATACATGTATCTCTTTCGCCCTATTTTTAATCACTCTCTTAGAGACGGTTTATGGTTACATACTTATCACTTTCCTTTGTATATTTTATCTACCTAATATTTGCGGGGGAAAATGGTGAAAATAATCCTTGGTATTTCAGTGGGCAGGTCAGAATGTAAGTAGAGCTAGATACATAATAGTTAGGGCTGAAGACTGCGGTTTTGTAAAACTTGGTAAGAAAAAAAAGACTTGCTTCTTATAAGTAATTAAAGGTGTGCATTTAAACGTGCATTTTCTTAATCATAATCGCAAGTAAAGCTTGTAAATATTCCTCCATTTAACTCATTTTAACATATTCGATACTCACAGGTCTTTTGGTCGTGGTTGGATCAGTCGTACTTGCAGCAGTCGAAGTTCCATCATTTGCTGTTCATTTAGGAAATAGAAAAGCAACTAAGAATTTCCCAGGTGGCTTGTTTTAATAGAGAGAACTGTTCACTACATAACTCTATAAGACACTATAATTATCAATATTACATTCCTTCTTTAAAACACCTGTCATCTGTTTATTACCATAACAACAACTTCTATGAATAATATTTCTACTTTTACTACTATTACTACTACTGCTACTTCCACTACTACTACTACTACTACTACTACTACTACTACTACTACTACTACTACTACTACTACTACTACTACTACTACTACTACTACTACTGCTACTGCTGCTACTACTGCTACTACTGCTACTACTACTACTACTACTACTACTACTACTACTACTACTACTACTACTACTACTACTACTACTACTACTACTACTACTACTACTACTACTACTACTGTATTAATACTGTTACTACTGCTGCTGCTCTTATTTGTACTACAACAACAACAGCTACTACTACTACTACTACTACTACTACTACTACTACTACTACTACTACTACTACTACTACTACTACTACCACTACTACTACTGCTACCACCACTACACCACTATTATTAATACAACTACTACTGCTACTACTACTACCACTACTTCTAATACGGCTACTATATTTGCATCCAGAACAACAACAATAATAATAGTAATATTTTTTATTATGATATTTTTGCATTGATTTTATGATGGTGTTTTTTTTTTTAATTTTTATAGAAAACTTAAATTCTAATTCTGGTGTCACATCAGAACATTCTCTTTTCTTTTCTTGTTACAATTGCGATTACCTGCTGTCGAGGCTGCTGTCAGGACAAAGACGAAGACAACGCAACCAGTCACATAAGCCATTATGCGTTGTTGGGCCTAAGTTTATTAATCTACAATTTACTTAATATCCATACAAGTCTTCAGCCCATACAAACTTTTGATAATTTGTTAAAAATGATGACCTAAAGTTATACCTCCCGCGTACTAGCTTCAAGACCCACGCCCTCTGGAGGGAGTGGAATGGATTCAACCTTCTTGGCGATCTCTTTTATTCTCTGAGTTGGTGTTTTTGTTGTCGTAGAAAATACCTAATAACACCCTTTCTTCTTGCCCTATCTTTTTGGTCTTTAAAAAAAACGGTATTTTCCATAACAAGTAATTATATCATTGTGTAACTATTCTGCTTAATGTTTTAATTATATATTACTTTCTAACAATAGTCCTAACACTAACTTGATGTAAAAATATAGTCCCCCCCCCCCCCTTTTTACAATTGTCTTCTTCTTCTTTTCTCTTTGTGTCTCTCTCTATTTATACATTTTATATTTATATACTTACTCTTCATTTTTCAATATGTCAAAATCATTCTTTTAAAAAGGAAAGGTATCGCTTATTTTAAATTCTCTTTGAAACATGTTTATGAGATATAATTATATCGGCATGTTTTTGTATATTGACAATCCACAAATGAAGCAATACATGTTTTATAAAGAAAATAACAATAACATAGAATCAATTTTTTGTCCTTTCTTTCTTTATTTTTTTAAATTAATTTAGGGGGGAGGAGGCAAGGGGGGCTATACTCAAGTTTATTTCATTATTTTTCGCGTTAAATAATGTACACGTAATGAAGAATGTGCTTATTGAAATATCGATAATTCGCTCTATCGATAGATCCTATAAGTTATTGTTCTATGTATTCGTTTGGTTTTTTTTTTCCCTCATCAATTTCATATATCTAAAAAAAGCTTTATGGAGTGGATATCACTATGTAAATGTAAAATTTGAATCATGTATGAGCGTTACAAAGTCCTTAGAAACGTTATACGAATAAGCTATATAAAAACATGTACCGGGTATATTGTTGTTAAAGTCGAAAATATAAAAGCATTGTTTGCTCCGTGAATTAAATCTATCAAAATCTACTTCATTAGGAGCGTACCTTGTAAAGCAATCTTTTATAACAAAATGAGACTGATAGATTGCTAGATAAAAACAGTTTCAATAAATCCTGATTAGCGCATTGAAAGACAGATTCAGAGGCTTATATTGATATATATATATATAATTCATTCGACAGCCGTTATACATCTAAAGCTCGGTGAGTAAATACATAATCCAAATAAAGGACATTGAGAAGGAGTTGGGGAGAAAAAGAAAAAAAAAAGCGAAAATGAAAGCAAGAGAGCGGGAAAGAGAGAAAGAGAGAGAGCATGAGAGGGGAAGGAGAGGGAGAGGTGCCTAAAATAAGTATTATTTACGATCATATACGGTTTTTTTTCCCCAGTGTAGAACATTCATATAAATAAGTAAATGCATACATATATATATATATATATATATATATATATATATATATATATATATATATATATATATATATATATAATTTGCATGAAAAGATAAGTAGAATAACAGGAGCATCGCTCTGTACTTCTATTGCATAAACCGCTGTCTATGTTTTTGTGTGCTAGCCTTTATTCTGCTCTTTTCAAACGGAAGGTTTCAGTTCATCGCATGATCCACCCAAATTAATGAGCTTAGTCACAGAAGAGTGTGTGTAGATGTTTTTCATAACAAATGAGCGCAAAACATTATAAAAAAAATGTTCAGCGCTGTCCAAAAGCTGTTTTCTGTATTAATGACAATACATAATCATTAAATTATCAAAGAAAATTGTCATTGCCCATGCTTCTAGCATAACCTTGGCATCCCTTTTCACAATGCCCATTGTAATTAATTTAGGATAAAACTTACACAACTTACTAAGCCTGTGGGTGCTTTAATTCATTTCACTTTGTTAGGAAAAGAATGCGAGTTTCTTTTCAAGCACTTCATTTCACATTACCATTGATAACTTTATCGCAAGATCACTTTAATGGTAACAATTTGTGCACGTATATATCGTGCTTTTATTTCTTTATAAGTTCATTTTATTTATTTTTTTATTATATCATACCGGTAACTAATTTTTTCTGAATAATTAGTAAATTAAAAAAAGCTTTTTTGTGCAATTCTACGAAAGAGACAAGGTCGATACGGTTAAAAAAAAAATGTTTCAACCGATGCTGTGAATGTTATAAGAGCAAAGTCAAAGAATTATTAATAGATGCGGTAAATGTGACAAAGAGGTTATCTGAAAACATAATTAGGTCTGCTGGTTACAACACTATTTCGTCGCTGAATTTCTCCCCACCCCCTCGCTCTCTGTAATTATTATTGTTATTATTATTATTATTATTCATTTTTTTTTCTAATTTTTATTATTACCTTTACCTGTATGTGCGTATTGGAATCATTTGGACTCGCATCACTCAAGTTTAAGCTCAAGAAGAATTTATGATGCACCACACGTACGTGTAGGTCCATTATATACGAGCTTCTACAGACCTTCACTCCAATTAAGGCAGATTTAACTTAATGCCAAACTGAGTCAATATTCAGCCGGCTTGCCTGTCAATGTAAAGCCATCCAATGATCCATATATACTGGCTCACTGTCAAGGTCTGAGATGACAGAGAGAGGTTGGAAGCGGTGACGCAAAACATCTCTTCAACTGAAGTAAATTGTACAGACATGTGCAATATTTCTATTGCTTTAAGTTTATGTATTTTAAAACTGTATCTTTATCAGCTCTAGATTCAAATCCTTCGATGAAATCAACTAGGCTTTGATAAGTACATGTAGTTTTTTTCACCAGTCTAGTAAATATATCTTGAACCATCAACAGGTTTCTTTTCAAATTCAACTGGGCTCCAAGACAACGAGGAAGCTTTCTTGAATTCTTCTCAATGAGATAGATTTACTTTAAGTTCTAAAAGTCTGATATCTGAGAAAACACATACATGTATTTATCTTTTATTAAGTGAGTTAAGGACACAGCATCGCAAAAGGGTTTGCTTTATATTAGCATGTTGTACTCCTAATACTGCATGTAATAGTTGTTTTCTTGTATTCACTGTGGACTAAAGTGATTTTAGCCTAGAGAAAAGTTAGTAGATACTAAGATAGTCTTGACTTGTGCATAAATTAATATTGCATTTGATTCTAAGCTGCCCTTTGTTTACTTGCTAAAAGCTTCGTAGACCTAGCAAGCTTTCTTTATTACATGAATCTGTTGAGGTATATAAACGTGCTCCACCTCTGAGGATTTCAAAGCCATGATCCTTAAGGAATCCATATAAGTAAGATATTTCCTTATCCTGGTTTTTCAGCAGGTACTGCTGCCCAAGTTGGTCATCTCCTGTGCTATGTGGTGGACTCAAGTAAAACCCTGGCACCCTTGCCTTCGTTCATGCCTACTTACTCTAAATCCGCCAGATCTTGTCTGACAGTGGTGAGACTTGGTTGGTTGGTGACTGGCATTCAGATGCAGTGAACCTTTCTATACCCACCTGTCATAAAATTTTTATCGCATTTCGGTCTTTCTTTAAGATAATTAACTTAGGTTTTATTTTTCTCATGGGTATTGTGATGGTTCGAGATTGTGGGTTCACAAACAATAAGATAAAGGACCAAGAGACATGTTTTTAGCAACCGGAAGTAGGAGTATTTATTTCTGTAAAGTTTACATCGTTCTTGGATGCATTCACATAATTCGTATTTATAAACTATAGCTAGTTACTAAGTAATAATGCATAATACATCACAGGTATTACAATTCATCTTAATTGAAAATACTTACCAGGATATTTAAAAGTAATTGTTATTGCATTCTCAGGATTAATTTGAAATTTCAATCAGAGGGGTCGCTTTATCTATTTTCATGGATATGTACCGATAATTAATTGCCTAACATAAATTGCCTCTCATGGCTCATCAAAGTTTCTTTATCTCTCATTATATTTTTTTCCACTGCAAATTAGGGCTCGGAACATTGTTCGAACTTCTGTATATTATCAGTCGCTTGTTCTCTCCTTGTTTTTTTTGTTTTTTTTTTATCTTTTTTCCTTTTGTTGAACCAACACCCTTAGCTTATTCCCTTAACAAGACTCATGTATAGTAATTGCAGATCTTTTTCAATAATTAGTCTGAGAAAAAAAAACAACCAGTTTTTACTTCTCTGTTCACCATTCTCTGAATGAATGATGGGATATCTTCCGAAACTTAGCTCCAAAAACTCCAAAACTTATACATATATGTCTTTGTCCAGTGCAACCTTTTGATCAATAACTGCCAAATGAGTCATTCATAAAAAATATTTGAAAGGTACAAAAAAGCATGAAAAATTGCTTTTTCTTTCTTTCCCATATTATCTCAAGATACAAAAAGTTAAATATTTCATAAGAAAATTTAAACAGATTCAGAGAGATTTTAACATTGACATGCCGGGGAAAAGACATTTCTTGTAAATATTAAAATAGCTAAAATTTGTGATGCCCAGCTTATTTGGATTAAAAGTCAAAAACTATTAGAATAAAATCATCAGAACCAGGTCTTTCTATTTCAACAATATTGCCATTAAAACTAGTTTCTGTCTGAAGTGTTGAAAAGCTGTATCTATGATCTGGAGACTTTGACTGATGTTATAAACACAAGCTTAACATAAAAGACCACAAGGCGAAAGAAATGTGCTGATCAAAAAAATTTAACGCGAACTTGTATTGTGTTGAAGAATTGTTTTGTATTCCAAGATTTTGGATTTAGATTTTATGCGACAAAATAACTGCAAATGAATATATTTCATCGACATTTTCAGACTGACTTCTGACTGCTAACTCAATCTACATTAGCACAGACAAAACACATTTCAGTGATTTTTTAAGATATGTACTGATTTCATCAGGGAGCAATTTGCTATTTTCTCCTGAAACACTAAAGTAGTTTTTTTTTAGAAGTTGTGAACAAGAAAAATGATTTGCATTATGAAGCAGATAAAATTTGATAAAGCTTTGCACTCATAAGCAATAAATAATATATATGTAGTAAGAAAATTGAACAGTCCCTGAAGCATTAAGAGGCACAAAATACTTCTTCTTGAAGCTTAAAATCAAGAGATGATACAATAAAAATTTCTCAACCTTTAATGTTACTCGAACTTTTAAGAGACGTGAAAATTTCAATCATTCAATTCTACACAGTTATATTACTTACAAGGGCTTCAAAGATATAATCCAAAAACAATTCCAAATACATCTTGAAAGGTCGTTTACCAAGGCCTTTTGCTAAGTTAGGAAGCTGGGAAAGATAAATTATTTTTGCTAATTTAGGAAGCTGGGAAAGATAAATTGTGAAATATGTAGGTAAAGAGTCAACCAGATATCCAACCATCAATCTCAGAAATTTAAAAAAAAATTAAATAAAAAAATCTGAATCCCTGAAGTCCCTGAAGCATTAAGAGGCACAAAATACACTAGAGAAACAATGAAACAAAATTACAAATAACATTCCCTTATTCATGGCACTTGTGTTGATTCTTTCAATATTTGAAGAGAATTAAAACTCCTTTCTCTTTTAATGATCAAACTTACATGTACCAGCGCATAACTTGCGTGTTATGCTTTCTTACAGTTACAATCTCTCTTGAAGCTGTTACTTAAGGTTCAGGAATCATTATCAAAACTGTTGTAGTAAATGGGAAATTGACAGATAAGCAGCATTACATATAGAATTTATAATAGTAACAAGGGAATGCCTGACATCTCAGCACATGCTTGAGGCTCTGTTTATGAACTTAAACACAAAAAAGGCAGGAACATCTAGACGACTTGAGCAGGATTTTAGCTAAGCTTTCCCTTAAACCTGAGAATTGAGGAGAATAGTGCCAGGCATCAGGAATGAGGTATACCTGGAATGGCATCAAAGCGCTTGATGTACCTGGAGATGATAAATATATAGTAAATACTATGGTTATAAAAGAGCCAACCTAAAAAATTTGAGTCATGATCACTGAAAATGTGTCTTTCTAATTATCTTAGAACTCATGTTAGGATATATAAGTGATACTGGAAATTTCCATTTCCTTGGAATTTTTTTTAATCCCTTTTCTAGTTTCTAGACTCCTCTAAAATTAAAGGAATAATGGTATGTCAGACTTCGATCACCCATGAGATTGGCATAACAAAATTGCTGTCACCATCTTCTAGTTTTTTAATATTAAAGACTATTATTATTCTTTGCTGTTTTAGTTTTTCTTTATTTTACAGGATACATAACCTTAGATTTTATAAAATACAACTGCAATCCCTTCAACTTACATATTGTTATACTGCTCAACTCGGCCTCTCACAATACCAGGGCCTAAATAATCACAGAGCTCTATTAAACACTGAGATGCTGCAGCTGATGTTAAGGCTATTTCACTGTCCTGCAAGAGAATAATAAAATGTCAGTCTTGAACATTTGTTATAAAACAAAACAAAATGAATTTTATTAAAAAACAAACAAACAAAATGTCATACTTGGAAAAAATAAAAATAAAAACTATGTATGTTCATGCGTAAAATAAAAGTCTGTGTTCTAGGATGAGGATGAGAGAGATGAGAGAGAGAGAGAGAGAGAGAGAGAGAGAGAGAGAGAGAGAGAGAGAGAGAGAGAGAGAGAGAGAGAGAAGAGACAGAGACAGAGAGAGACAGAGAGAGAGACAGAGAGAGAGAGAGACAGAAACAGAAAAAGGGAGACAGAAACAGAAAAAGGGAGACAGAGGCAGGGGAAGGGAGGGAGACATTTCAGAAAGCAGTGTAATTGTCAGGGTATACACCTCATAATAATAATGATCCCATCAGCAATAAATAGCTAAAGACTTCATATCATTTCTGTATACAGCTCAAAGGATCAAATGAATCGCACAGTCAACAGAAGTGCAATTTTATTCTCATACCCCTCTCCTAGAATTGTCACTTTTGTTCTACCACTGTAGGCTAATAGATGGTGAAAACATGCAAAAAGACATGTCTTATGGCATCCAGCATCTACAGCACAATTCCAGAGTAATGCATCAACATCAAACCAGAACACATTAACATCAAAACAGGGAGTAAACACTACAGCTGAATTTGGCCTGACTGTATCATGATGCTTTTAACTGAACTCTCCAATTTTGAAAAGTTAACTGTTTTACAGGTTGCAAACCATTGTAATTAGACACTTACCACAGCAACATAAAATTGATTAAACTACCAGAAAGCTCAAACCTGACACCTGAATAAATTTCAAAACTAAGTTTCAAAAAGCTTTGATTAAACCCTTTGATAAGTTACAGACCTGCATTATCAGAAACATAAAATAAATCGCACTGATAATTCCAAATCTGAATTATATCCGAAACCAGTCTTAAATGTTTTAGAGTCTCAGAACTGAACCATCAGAATTTTGAAAAAAAAAAGAAAAAAGACATTCAAGGATCAGGGTACTTAGCCAGCTCTTTGCTGCACACTACACATACCAAGTATGACCAAAAAGTGAAAAAAAAAACCCAACAAAAACCAACAGGTCTTTGGGCACTTAATACATCAATTACTGCTTTTTCTCTTACTCCTTTTCTGGTAAAATGACTATTATGCTATGTAAAACTTTTATTGTCTGCAAATACAAAGAACAAACATAATCAGCTACCAATTGACAATAAACTGATTTCTAGAAAACACATTATTAGAATGAGTCTTAAGATACACATATACAGCAAACTCATCAAGTATGTCAAGCATGAAGAAAGACAGTTAGATTGATACAAAAGTCAGTAGAAACTAATAAGCAATTTATATAACAAGGAAATTTTAAAATATTTTAACTACATTCTACCTTAAGTCTGCACAAGATTTCCTTTTTATATAATGCTGTCATGATATAAAAGAACATCCCCAATATGTCAGTTCCTACACAACAGAGAAAATCAAGTCATATTTAGAACCCTAACACTAAAGGACCATGATGCTATATAAATCTATATTGAAAGAATTACAACAAAATTTCAAATCATTTAGCACTGAGTGTGCAGGCAGCTATTGTGATTCATTGGTAGAGTATAATGAAGGGCTAAAAATGTTTTACTATATGAAGTAATGTTTTGGAAGGTGGAAAGCTTAAAATCAAGAGATGATACAATAAAAATTTCTCAACCTTTGATGTTACTCGAACTTTTAAGAGACAAGTGAAAATTTCAATCATTCAATTCTACACAGTTATATTACTTACAAGGGCTTCAAAGATATAATCCAAAAACAATTCCAAATACATCTTGAAAGGTCGTTTACCGAGGCCTTTTGCTAAGTTAGGAAGCTGGGAAAGATAAATTATTTTTGCTAATTTAGGAATATGGGAAAGATAAATTATGAAATATGTAGGTAAAGAGTCAACTAGATATCCAACCACCAATCTCAGAAATTAAATAAAAAAATTCAATAAAAAAATCTGAATCATAGTCCCAGCATGATTCTATGATTTAGAAAACCAGTTACAGCACTTAATACATAAGAAGGAAATATATCATTATTTGTCTTGCACTTATGCTGCTCATATCAAATTCAAAGATGTCATTTGAAATAATGTATTTTTGTGAGGTTCTCAAAGGAAAAAAAAATTATGAAATTTTTGCGAAGAGGCTCCAAATAAGTACAACAATTTTATGCATTTTTTAAAAAAAAAAGGAAGATAGATCATATTCAAAGATGTCATTTGAAATAATGTATTTTTGTGATGTTCTCAACGGAAAAAAAATTTATGAAATTTTCTCCAAGCTCCAAATAAGTACAACAATTTTATGCATTTTAAAAAATAAAGAAAGGAAGATAGAGAGAGAAAATGTAATTTGAAGTTCAAAATTCCAACATCACATTCATTCAGACAAGTTGTGAGATATACATACGAGTTATGCTTTCAGAAAATTCTTTGCGTATGTCAAATGCTTAATCTTCATTATTTAAGTAATTTTACTAGGATATGCACATTCCCTGAGTATTTTCGTCTTTTTTTTTTTTAATCTGACTTCACTATCTCAAATTGTTTATGAGATATGGTGTTTTGTAGGAGAAAGGGTGGATAAATAAAAATGGAGAAATTTGGGCTCAAAGTATACAGATACATTTCTTAACATTTGTTTTACAAAGATATGCACTTAGTACAGGTATAAAATATCAAAAGATAACTTTCGTTATGTTTTTATAAAGACTAAATTATTAAAATGGCACCTCAGGTTATTTTGAGGATTTCAGATTGTTTTAGTTAATTCAAACGCAACTTGAAGAGACAGAATGAGCAATTTATGATAAGAAGAGACAGCAATTGATTTGACACTTGGATACTAAAAACTGAAATGTTCAAAAGGATGTTTAAATATTTTTTGACAAAACAAGCAATGCATATATTATGTGCCTTATTAACAAATGTAAGCAGATTAAAAATCTGGGTTTAGATACACTTGTAAAACTGCACCCACCAACTTTTGATGGCAGTAGCTTAATGTAATGAGTTAATTTAAATTTTTGAAGAAAGAAGAGGAAGGAATATTTAAATACTTTTGTAGTTAAAAAAACAATGAACATACACATTCTCCCCCCATTAGATCCAGTGCAATGTAATCAGGTAGATAATCTGGATCTGGAACTGAACCTGAAGGCTTTTAACATAGTGCTTAGTGCAAACCTGATATGGAGTGCAAGACTGTTCCAAAGAAACCCTTACAGAAGAAATTGTAAACTTTTCCTTTCATCAACATAAAAATTCTGTATTTGATTTTCCATCTCATCACTTCTTAACCGTTACGAACATCCAAAGTGTCAGTGAAATGTAACCCGAAATTGTGCACACCTGTTTACAGATTGTCTCAAGAAAGTTGTGATAGTGTGTATAGTCCTTGGTGCTGCAAGCATTTGCCATGGCTGGGATAAGTTTACCCACTGGACCAGTCACTGATGGGATGTGACTCAGTTCTGCCATTAGGTGAACACACCTGTTGAATTGGAGAAATGCAGCAGGTCATTTTACCGATAGTTAGTGTGATGTATATGGTCATGACTATGAGGATGTTGACATTTTGAGCAGAGAAAGAAAGGGAGGGGAATTAAGAAAGATAGCAAGGGCAATATAAGTATTTGCTATTCGTGTTATGATTGATCATGATGATACAACTGCAATTGAGATCTTGATCTTTCTTTGAGGCTGATCAGTGTTTTCTTTTTCTAATTAAAGGCATAGTTGGAAGATGAGTATAACTGAAATTTGTATTAGATGGCACATTTTAGAAATTCTTCACAGACAAATATTTCTAAAAAATAAACTGATTAAGTAACACAAAAATTATATTAAAAAACTCTGACTCTAAAATATAACATGTTTCACCAAACCCAAACAAAAAAAAAATGATCTATATCGTACATCAAATAAGTCAAAGCAACTGACCCATCTGCAAGCTCCCATGGCTCTGAAGGTTTTCTGAACTGGTGATCCATGCAGCCACCTCCTCGTCCCATTTTGGGGGCCAGGGATCCACATGAATACATCTGCATGACAAGATAAGTGTGACAATATTTTTTTCAACTTTCAAGTTCAAGGGATAAATTGTAGAAGGACAGATGCATATTGATAGATTCAATCAACAAATCATTTTTGCTTCTCCTTACACATTAAGGTGATTAGTTAGCCCCTTCTCTAACTGTGACTGTCTAAAGCATATACCCGGTATACTCAAAAAAAAACTTGTAATAAATTTTCCACTTTATTAGTTATTCATACTGTGACACTTTGTGACAAAACAGAGTCTTTTGATATCCCAAACTGTTGTGCCAAGAAAAAAAAAGACAAAAAGACTAAATTTGTGAGTAATCAACAGAATGTTAAAGATAATGATGTGTATTTTTATGTAAACATTATATGAAAAGATATCCTATTAGATCTTATGATAGAAACGATAAAATATAAAAAGCAGGGGTAAGCAGTTGAAAAAAACTGATTTTAATAACTAGAAACAGGAAAAGTAACAAATTGGTAGATTACCAAAAAGCTGGAAATATGGTAATTAATGATTATTTTTATGTTAACTGCAGATTTACATGTAGTACATATATTGCCTTAAATTGAGATTCCAAACAGACAAGCATGTAAATTAGAATCTCTTTCAAAAACAAGAACTGTAGTGATATTCTTTCACAGAAAGTGAGTAACTTGTTAAATGTTTTGACTCCTACTTCGTTTTTCAATTATTTTTTTTTTAACCAAAAGTAAACACTCAATAATCAATAAATCAGAGATGCATTACTGTCTGGTTTGTATGGAGATCCATATCATTATCTCTGAGCTGCTTGACAACACCATATGTGGCAGGGGTCTTGTCAATGGCAGCATACTTTTCAGATGTGGCTTTTTGGTCTTTGATCTTCTCAAACCCTTCTTTGATTTTAGAAAACACAACTTCATGTTCTGCAATTTCTGTGAAAACAATGGCCAAGATTTAAATTATAGCTCGCAATGTGATCTAAAGAAAAAAAAATTACAAAAAAAAGTAAAGAGCAATATGATACCACCAATGATTCTTTAGAGCTAGATAAAAAAAATCTTTCCTTCGAAATGACGACAATTAGTAAATGTTTTATAAAAGACGCACATGACAAATAAGTTTTTCACCATTCTGGTTAAATTTGAAATGATGAATAAAAATATTAGTAAACAAAACCCTCAGTTGATTATAAAATTTGATCTTAAGCATTATTTTTTTTCATCATCTCATGATTTTACAAATAATTTGTACCATAAACAATGACCATATGTCCATTTTCATCTTCTAAGGTTTAATCTATCTGTACCTGGATAAATAAAAAATTATATAGAATTTTATGAAACATGTACTTTACAAAATTTTGTATACTCCCCTCATATCCACCATTGGCCAATGTTTATGGTGAGCATAGCCAGCATTTTATTGGTGGAGTTGATTTTCTTTTTCTTTTGTAAAACAAGCATATGAGTTTGATAAATGTAAAAGCATCTTTATTTGTTACAAGTTTCAATATTATAATTTCACCGTACGAAACATTATTCAATAGCAAAATTCTTTCATAAAATACAGATAAAAAAGACATACCATATGCTTTGACAATATTAGAGATTGCTACTGCAGCGCCTTGTCGCACGGACGGTATGTTGTCTTGAAGGTTGTTGAAGAACAAAGGATATAATGCAGGGAGAGATGATCTAGATAAATAAAATAGGACATAAGTAGAAAGAAGAGGTTATTCACTTTTTGCTCTGTGTACATCAACAAATTTCTAATTTTAATTTTACAAAACTACACATTACAAAATTAAAAGAATATTTAATTTTGGGGGTGGTATAAGGAAGAGAAGGATATTTCACAGGGATAGATAAGAAAAAAGAAGAGAATAGAAAAAGGAGTTATTGTTGATAAATACAATCTTCTCATGTGATCAGTATCAACAAGCATTTTGCTTCAAATGCCTATGTACTTTTTACTGAGTTCTATTAAAAGAAAAATTATATTTCTACCAAAAAATGAACAAAATCTTACTTTGATTCCTCTGGAAAACAGAGTACAAAATGACCACAGGCTATGCATGCAGCTGAAAAAAGGATATAAGAAAAATTCATAATACGAAATACATTTGCCAACAATTTCAAATGACTTAATGCCCTTGTCTGAAGTTTTGGCTTCTATTAAATCGATTAAATCAATTAAAATTCTGAAATTTAAATCTGAGCCACACCTTAAAAAAACCCAATAAATTATTTTCCAAATTCCAGGCAAAATAATTTACCTGAAAAGGGTCATATTACAACTGTTATTTTCTAGAGCATCGAGATCAATGCATTTTAGATAAAACATTTCCTATGTACAAAAAAATTGATAATTTCAGCCCCCAAGAGGTAAACATTGAATTTACAATATCTCCTCCTAACTCACCATCACGAACAGGCCAACTGTCATCATTAAAGCAGATGAGCAGTGTCTCCAGGAGTCTAGTGACATGAGGCCTTACAACAGTGCTGTCTATCTAAAAAGGTAAAAAAAAGTTAGTAGATAAAAAAATCAAACAGATATTAGATACTAGAAGTGAAATAATTGTAAATAAAATCAATCAAAATAATGCCAACAAAGTAAATCAAAAGAAGTATCCATCAGTTTGATTCCCTGACCGCAATATATGTTTGGACACCAAGCAAATGCAGAGGAAGATTTCAAAGCCTGGTGTGTTATTATGCAGTTTTATCACTCGACTTGTAAGGTTTTATTCCCTTATCCCATCCTCTTAACTGGATTCTCTGCATGCTAATGCTTTTTTATTATATTTGAATTAAAAAAGAGAATATTTTGTTGCGTGGCAAAGGTTCTTTCATGAAAATCAAGGTTGAAACTATGGTTCAAATATTCCTACGCCTAGATGTAGCACACTGCCTTGTCTAAATGGCTAACGGGAAAGTCCTTGGTCCAGTACTTTGACCAGCAAAATATGATTGAACAAGTATCCTCCTCTCTTCATAAATCTTGCTATCTAAGGCAAAAACATAGAAAGATGAAGATAAAGAAACGAAGCTAAGAGACAGAGAGATAAAGATTAAAAAATTTATGCTTTATGTAATGATTGAATGAATCTAACCTAACAGGATGTAAGGAAATGAGGGGAAAGATGTGCAGAGTTCAAGAGGTGTAGAACTTTTACATTTTACGTACTTTTGGCTGTCACAGAAATTATTTTTTTGTTTTAGATATTTATTTTTGTGTTATTTATTTCGTGGCACTTTAAAATTATAAAGACAATCTCCACTGATAAGAAGCACAAGCAATAAATTCCTTCAACAGGTGGCTAAAATTTGTAATTTGGGTTCATCATGATTTCGCCCATGGTCAGTGATACATTTAAGGTAAACTCATTTTTTTTAGCTGAGCAGATTAAGACTTACAACATCATCAATATAGTTTTCCACCAGTAACTTCCCCTCTCCTTTGGTGATCTTTTTCCATGTTTCCTGAGAGTAGGCTGGGCCATAATCAAACACAAACAGTCTAGTGTTTGTAATCTGATTGACTTAACTGGTCTGCTTTTGAGTTTATTTTTCTTTCTGATTTTCATTTTCCTCTGATATCTGACCTTTAATCTTGATTAAAAAAAAAATATGTCACAAAAGATTCATGTTGCTATACCTTGGAGCCTAACTCGGAAATGCAGGCACATGCTGCCTCTCTCACTGCATGATTGTCTGAATCTGTTGATTCCACATAGTAGTTTACCTGTGTAAAAATAATAGCAGAGTTTTTTAATATTTTATAATTAATTCATGAAACCCTGTCAATTTTCCTCTTATATCTTAAATCTTCTCAACAAAAAAACTATCACTCACCTCTAGACTTGTATAGTTAAAGATAGTGACTTATGGCTAAGCATGGACTATCAGCTAGTTGAGGTTTGAACAAAATAGTAAGTCCTACTTTTTCTGTTTATCAAAGAAGAGGCAAGGTTTCCTGTGCTTAAAATGATTGATGGGCAGTTCTGAGCATTAAGTATCTTTATTCCATACTTAACTTAACACAATATAATTAGAAATCAAATCTATTAGGCAAAAAAAAAAAAAAAAAGACTTTGCATATGATAAAATTTTATCAAAATCATAACACATATCTTTTAGTTACAGAGGAGAGAAAACTTGCAACATGCAATATCTAATGATCACTCACTATGAATTTCTAGTCTCATTAATTCTTGCTATGTTTTTTTTTTGTTTTCTTTTGTTTTTTCAAGAGATAGAGAGAGGGTGGGAAGAAGGTGGGGGTTGAAGGTCTCTTTCCATTTTAAAGTTTCTCAACAGGTGGCTAAAATTTGTAATTTGGGTTCATCATGATTTCGCCCATGGTCAGTGATACATTTAAGGTAAACTCATTTTTTTTAGCTGAGCAGATTAAGACTTACAACATCATCAATATAGTTTTCCACCAGTAACTTCCCCTCTCCTTTGGTGATCTTTTTCCATGTTTCCTGAGAGTAGATTCTCACACCCTCTGCAACATAATATCTGCAGAGTCAAATCAAAAAAGGAAATAAAAAATAAAACCTTCAATACAGCAATCTCATAGACAAACTAGATTTTATTTGATCCCTTATGTTTCTTGATGCTCATATCATTGGCGTTTCTTAATTTCATTAAACACTTGACAAAGACACATAAATGGGGTAACACTGACTAAAGATTAACTGCAAGGCTGATTGTAAAGATCATGGCACATCAAAACCACTGCATAATTAAATGCTGCGAAAATATCTCATGACTAATCGAAGAAGACTTTAGACTTAAATGGTTAAAATATCAAATAAATGTTATAATCAAATTCATCAAAATATCTATAACTGACCTATTGAGACACATTCTAGGAATAAGAATCGGATAGAATTTTTGGCGAATTCCATCTGAAGGCAAACTGTTGAGAAATTGCCGTGTGGCTACAGATCCTGCCATTCGCACCTGAAATGAAGAGAAGAAAAAAAGGAGGTAAACAAATGAGTGAAGAAATTATCTAAAAGTAATATTCCAACCAAAAACAGCATAATTTAAATGATTAATAATTGAATAAATTAACTTCATTTTCAAATATTTATTAGTTGCTTGTAAAAAAAAATATTTCTTTAAATTTTGCTCCTATACTAATGTTACTTTCAGTCTTCTTTCACAGTGTTTTGCAGTACAAGTTTCACAATTAAAGCTCTAAAAATAGATTACAATATCTTATTCCATGTCATGACCGCATACAGCTGTGATCATTTTTTAAGCCTTGTTTTTAGGGTTCCCTCTCAATATATTGTTTATCGGTTTTAAAAGTTTGTCAATTTAGCAACTTCTAATCATAACCATCAAAAGCAGCACCTTCAAGAATATACTATAACAGTTTTATTTTTAACTTTTCTTTCATGGTTGGCATGGCAATGCCGCCATATCCACCAAGGAGGTACTCATTTCCAACAAAATAATAGACTGGATTTTTTTTTATCTTTATAATTTTGTTTTAAATTTTCTATTATATTGCATGTACTAAGCGATAGAAGGGCTATGATTCAATTTTTTTCACAAAATCATATTTCTAAAAATACTGATATGATAACAAACACAAACATGATGCAAATTTTGACAGCAATCAGTTGTTAAGTTTTGAAGAAGATAGATTTTTAGTGTAAAAAAAATAATATTATGTGATTTTTAAGAAACACCTCTCAAGAAACCTTTTGTATTTATCTGCACATCCTTACCTGACTCCAATTATCTGCTAGTCCTTTCCCTAAGTATTCAGCAAATGTGTTTCCGTGTCGATAAATCGAATTCTCCTCAGTTAGCATTGTCTCACTGTAGGATTCAGCTATGAAAAGAAAAAGATGAAATGTGTATATTGAATCTGTTTAAGCAATAAAAAATTCTGGAATTTTCTAGTTTAATGTAAATTGTTATATTGACCTTGAAATTGAGAATTCATTTTTTTTCAACAAGAGATTATTTTTTAAAAAAAAAGGATCTTTTATGTCCAATAATTAAATTGTTAACTAATGAATTCATAGAGAAAGAAGCACATGAAACAAGACAAAAATGATACAACTTTAAAGAAAGGTGCAGAATTTTTCATCTAACCTCTCTATACTTACAGACTACATCAAGAGATAAAAACGTAAGAGTTTGCCTATATATTTTTTTTAGTTCTGGAGATGTCTGCATGTTATTTGGTAAAATAAAAGAGCTAATTTCAAAATAATCTTATGTTCACCATGGGAAATTTACCACAGAATAAAATCCAGAAAATATACTCACAGCCATCCTTTGCCCCACATGTGACTAGAGCACTACAAACATAGTAGCCAGTTTCCCGAACAAAGCGGTTAGTGTGTGACAATGCTTCAAATATCAAGTCCAAAAGTTCCTGATCAACATATGCATTGAAATTATTGCCACAACCCAAAATAACGCTTTGGAGGCCTCTATAGAGAAAAAAAATTAAAGACATGGGAATTTAGGAAAATGTCATCTTCATAGACCTATAAAAATAAGAGAAGATCTCAGGGATCTAAAGTTTGTGAATCAAACACTTGATCTCATAAGATTCTCAAAAATTAATTGTTAAAGGAAATTTCTAATAAATAAAGATCTTACTTAATCTCATTTCTTCACCTGATCCTTACATCAATCTTAACTGTCTTGGGGTGACAAACTCAATAAACCCAACATTGGATAAATTGTTTAAAATATTTGACCAAATTACCACAAGGCAACTAAATTAAAGTAATAAATTTACTGAGTAAAGCTGCTTTGAAAGACAATTTACTTGTTGTAAAATGTAAATCTTCAGATTTTACCCCACAGTTTAGGACACCTATATTGTAAAAGTAAGATGGATCCAAGTAAAAGGCTGCTACTAATAAAAAAGTAATCCACAAGAAATGAGTTTAATCTTCAGAGGCAAGCAGGGGTTGAAAATATCCAAAATTGTAAATAGTTGTGCAAACAACATTCGGTATTCATTCCTGCGATGGCTAAAAACTTGCAATTTATTTGAAGGTCATAGCTTCATGGATAGTGAAAGCTAAGAAGAGGTAAACATTATACCAAGACAGTTATATCAGTTTTCACACTGAATCTGGGGCTTGACATTTGACCTGATGGTGACTATACATTTCTCAGTGATCTATGTCCACAAATCTTCATATCAAAAACAGAATAAATATAATATCATGACATAATAGTCTTCATTTGCTTATTTAGAGCATTCTTTACATTTTATTATGTCATGTGTTCAGTTCAGGGTCTCTATTTGAACATACTGGTATACACATTTAGGTATACCTTATAACATAAATTGAAGGCGAAGCAAAAAATTTACATGGTTAACGTTGTAAAATGTTTTATTCAGATTTGCCACCAAAAATCCTACAGTTTACTTCATATGCACATTGAGAGAGAGAGAGAGAGAGAGAGAGAGAGAGAGAGAGAGAGAGAGAGAGAGAGAGAGAGAGAGAGAGAGAGAGAGAGAGAGAGAGAGAGTCAAATAGAATATATCTTTTACTTACCTTTACCTCCTATCATAAAATTTTTGCATAAATTTTGATCTATTTACATCCATGAATTCTTAAAACAGCCACCTTACTTTTCCCTCTTCTTATAGACCTGTACTGTAAATACTGATACCTGCCTCATGATATAACTCAAAACAAGTTGCCATAATTTTTTCACTTGACAACGGCTTGCATTGAACCTGACTTTGTTCTAACTCTCCCACCTAATTATTACTCTGGCATGTCCACTTCCTCAACTCCCTCCTAAAATAACCTTTCCAACCCCAAAACCTGAAAAATGATATGGCTGCATAAAACCTTGCCAAACCCCAGCTCCTTAAACCTCTTTCCTAAATCTAGTAGCAGTAATATTAGAAGGAGTAACAGTTATTTAATAAAAGAATACTGGTAGTAATAGAAATAGCAATAGCAAGAGCAGAAGCAGTATTATATAAACAAGAGCTGAAATTTAATGTGAGAAGCTAAATTTTGTAACATTCTGCAGATAAATATAAAATGGTCAATATGTATTTAAACTCACTTCATGTAAGTCTCTAGATTTCTCCAGCCTGCTGTATCATGAAGAATTTGAGATGTGTTTAAAGATCTCTGAGGATTGAAATATATCCAATCGTAAATTAAGTATAAAGCATGAAGATAAATTTCAGAGGGAAAGAAAGCAAATTTATATGGATTTTCAATAGTAAAAGATAAATTCATGGATTGAATTGATTTTATGAAACTCAGTCTACCTATCACTGAAGTTTTTAAATTTAGAGTTAATATACAGAGCAAAATTATTCAAAGAAAAAAAAATTGAAGCTGACTTCGTTTTCAATAAAGTATAAGAAAGCATAATGATTTTTCATAAGAACACAATATGGCTTTTCAATAGCCTACAGCCTAATATACTTTTTCAAATCCAAAGCATTTTCCTAAAAAAAAAAAAAAAAAACAGAAGTAAGAATTTTGACCACCAGTTTTGTACGATAATCTGATGGTTGATCCTATAGTAAATGTTAGTTAATGAGATGGTCTGACTTGTTAGGTGAAGAATAGATCTACACGACTGATAAGAGCAGAATTCCACCAATTTATCAATTAGATGGACTATGGTGGTGCTTAAACTTTTTCTGATTAGTGATGGGGATTCAAGGAAATCCGTTTCTACGAAATTCAACTAACATTATTCAGGTGTGAAATCTTAAAGGTGCTATCAAGAAAAAATGGTTATGACATACAATGTTGCAAATTTACTAATAAAACTACTACCTCTACCACTACTACTATTACTGAAATAACTATTACTACTACTACTACTACTACTACTACTACTACAACTACTACTACTGCTGCTGCTCTTGATAAAAATGCTGCTGCTGCTGCTGCTGCTGCTGCTACTACTACTACTACTTCTAGCCACTACTACTACTACAATTACTGTGATTACTGCTTCTAAAACTACTACCACTAGTGCAAATTCAATTATAAAAATTAAGTTGTAGAGAATATAACACCTTTTCAATAAGACGAGAACTTGTTGCAGGTGAACCATACATGATACTTTCTGGTTCAGCATTTTGACATTCTGTTGAGTCTTCATCCAAGCCATGTCTTTCTAGGTTAGAGCGAATGCCATCCAGCATCTGATTCTTGCATCGATCATACACTTCTGCTCCAATGGCTTTACAGAGTACTCCTAATAGTTCCCCTGCAATAAAAAAATTAAAAAACTTCCCTTTTCTTTTTTTTTTGTTATTTTGTTGCTAAAACCACTTTGACTTGATGAATGTTGCCATAGCATGTGGAACAAAGGGAGAGAGACAGCCAAAAATAAAAGCATTGAGAGAAACAGAGAACCACAGAAAAGTAGAGAGAAAACACAGAAAAAGGAAGGATATTGTTTAAAATATATGCTGCAGCATGCAAATAAGATTATTTATGCATTCAATTTTCATACTTTAACCATGCTGTACCATGTAGATAGTGTAAGAGTGAGGAACTCAACTTGGCCAATAAAAAAAAATGTTATTTAAGAATTGTTGCGTAACATATCATTTTATGACAAACTATGATCTTATAAACTCTGACACCACACAATCTTTCGTTTTATGATTAGCTGATGTCTTTTCAAAGTAATTTTTTTTTCATTAAAACATTGAAATTATATTTTTCAGTTTAAATAGATGAAAAAAATTCAATGTTTATGAACTAAATGATATATCTTATAAAACAAGGATTCCTGAATTTCCATTTTTCACCCTTTTATTAAAGAATGTGAATCTTATGTTGAATAAGAGCAAAGTTGTAAACAACCACTTAAAAAAAAAGAAAAACTTTTCTGTGAAACAAGCAAATCCTTGCTATGTACTGGTTTTTCATGTACCTTTGTTACATCTCTTAGTGCAGTGATTCTACTGTCTGTGACAATCATCTGATATTTCTTTATGTTTACCGCTTAAATGTAATAATGTGTAATCTAGTTTTTTAGAATTTTCTTTTCATCAAAGACTGGGGTGCAGAATTTGTTGGAATGAATGCTTTCCAGATCTTATGATTAAAATATAATTCCATCTTTTTGCTGTTAAAGTGAAAAAGTTTATTGGCGATCAACTCACTCTAAAACACTGCAATATTCCATCATGCTTAAAGATGAATTTGAATCCAGGCTAGACTAAAACGTAGGTTCAGGCCCAACTGCTGAGTGTTAAAAAAATCGACAATGCTTACCTCTATGTTTTTTTAATAATTGCTGAATGATTTTAATAGCCTAATTTGAATATTTCAGCACAAATGATCATTGTGACGATGTTAACAAACTCTAGCATACAATTATAGATGAGATGTAAAACCCTCATTTGGATACAGATGATACGATATACCCATTTTAAAAAAAAATCATTTTAAAGTCATTTTCTACATAGTATTACTACAGAAAGATTTTTTACTTTTTTCACTAACACAGCTAGTCTAAGTTTAAAATTTGCTTTGTAAAACAGCTACTTTTGATGGTAAAAAAAAGTTCTAGATATATCACCCAATACTTAAAACTAAGTTTCAAGAATACAGATCTAGATTTACATCAATTTTTGTCTTAAATTAAGCTAGCTCACATTGGAGCCCTGAGTATGTAACCTTCCTTCTTGTCAAAAATGGTTAAAAAAACCTTTCAGAATACAGTTAGCAAAAAGTTCGCTTATGATAGTTATGTAGATTCTGAAAGTGAATATGACGATGATATTGAATTTATAAATTTATGATTTATCTAGATCAAAAGGTAGGCATGATATAGAACCTGCCAAAATGTTTGATCTAGATCCAGGAACCTTATATATCTGATGAAAAAACAATCAATAGAGAAAAGCAGCCTTAATTTCATGGTTATTTCCAAATACCACTACTATTTAATATGTTCTGTCGATTTGCATGGTCAAACATTTGTTTCTAGATTTAAAAGCAGATAATATATTAAACATTCAACGGTTCCTGATCCTAGATTGTCTGAAGGTTTATTTTCATAAAATCACTCGAAAGGTACAGATGTAACTTGTAAGTTTAAATTACAGAGTTAGCTTTAGATAGATCTAGATCTATATTCTAATCCAGATTGGATACTGGGTACACAAATCTATCATTGTAAACCATTTCACATGAGAACCAGATCTAATATGATTAAATTCTAAGGTTTAGGCTACTATCCTGAAATGGCTTCTATACATCTTTGTGCGCAGCGTTCAGGATCCGGTGGTTACCCTGCAATGGCCCAAATGGACAGAACGCATGTAACAAATGCATTCTTTATGTAGGCCTATCTAAAGGCTATCAAAAATGTATTTTTTAAGGAGAGCTTGTCAAATAAAGTTATCTTTGTTGCTTTATGAAGCCAAAGTAATAAACATATTGTTATATCTAAATTTGGAAGAAGAAAATAAAGGCCCATAACTGTTCATGTATCAACGGTTGCCAATCCAGACTAATCTAGATCTTGATCTTTAACTAATAGAAATTAAGTAGCCCTACTCTGAAAATCTCGATCTAGTTCTATTTTACTTTTTGAATTTACCAGCTGCAATTCGGACACGAAATTCCTCATCATCCAATAAATGCATAGCAATGCCAATCACTATAAAGGCAAAAGGGTTGCCTCCATCGATGCAAGTGTTGTCCTCTTCGATTTCAACTTTTCCTTCTTCAAAGAGACATCTTGCTCCACTCAAGCCACCGTGCCTATTCTCCCATGAACCTTCTTCGTTTTCAAGCAACTTTTGAAGCTCATTTTGTATTTCGGAAATTTGCTCCTCGCTACATTGATGAATGAGAGACTGTAAATCATTAAATCCTCGATCTCGGTCCAGTTTTGCTTTGCTACAAAGCTTGGTGAGGCACTCAGTGTAAGTCGCCATATTGTTTATCCATCAAGCGATCAGGAGCAACAAACCGGATGTGTTCGGTAAACTGAAATTATATTGCACACCTCGATTATCATTTCAAAAGTATGATGATCAATGGGATAATCCACGTGTAGACTATAAGGTAATCTAATGAATCATTTTGTCTTGTTCGGTTGAGAACACTAGGGATTTATAACCTAACAAAGACTAATTTGTGATTAGGCTAAGAAAAGTAAACCAAGAAAGGATGATAAGTCAAACTATGTAGGTTATTCTTTAGAAAGATAACGAAACAGGGCAGTTACCGGTGGTGTGCTGCTGCTGCAGCTGTTGTTGTTGTTGCTGCTGTTGCTGCTGCTGGTGATGATGACGATGATGATGATGATGTTGTTGTTGTTTTGTTGCTAAATTTTGTTGCTGCTGTTGTTCCTCTTGGTGAGCGTTTTTTTTTTTTCATCCTTGATTCTACAGAGAGTGCTGAGAGGTATCGACACTTTTGTTGTTTTGATTATTAATGATTATGATGTACCACCTAGATGATGATTTTGCTATTGCTAATGATAAAGATGATTGTGTGATAATGGTGATGATGATAATATTTCTATTTAATTTTTTTATGAGGTAATATTTTTTTTACACCTCTAGCTGAGGTTATCTCTAGGCTTCATATATTGCCATCCTCGCGAATATCAAAATGATATACCATTTCAATGATTTCATGCATAGCTGCACACGTGATGCCTTCTTGAAGATTCGAAAGTTGCTCGATGACATTGCTATGGTTGGATCTTCTTCCACATTGCTGGCTTTTTGTCAAGTTCTGCATTTGGGCCGACATATCATTGTCATTTACTTTAAAGTCATTAGCAAAATAATGTAATAAAATACTCATTTCTTTTTATTTTTTTTTTTCATATTCCTCATAATATTTCCATGTGAATTTTGTTAGGGTTTATAGATGTTATTTTATAATAATCTTTTAATTTTAGACAGTGTATTTCCCGGTTAAATTTTATTTATCAAAAAGGGCGGAATGATAAATCGAACATTTTCACCACAGAGGTAGACACAATGATGAGCAGGTAAATCTAATAATACTTATAGCTTGACAAGTCATGTTGCCATGTGGGTAACGACGTTGCTACTATCAAAACGATTGCAGAATGATTCTCAGAATGCTCACTGATGTATTTATAAGGCGTTGCAAAAAAAAAAAAAAAAGCCTTACCTATAAAGTTAAAGAAAAAAACAAAAAACAATGACAGGTGAAAAAAAAGCTTCAAGTTTGAAAGAAAACATTAAACAAGAATTCAGTTTTAAGTTTATAAACATTCAAAAGATTTGATTTCACAAAATGTGTTATATAGTAAAGAAAGTTGTTTTGGTTTTACTTGGTACAGAAAACAAGATAAAAAAGGTAAAGCAATATATATAATATCAGGACCCTGGAAAGTAATAGAAAAGATAAAGATGTAAAACATAGTTAACAATCACCAAATTAGACGACATTTAATTTTTTTTTAATTGCATTGTATTAAAAAAGATTTTGCAACAAGTTTATATTGCATAGCAAAAGTGAAATTTCAATTTTTAGCCCCCCCCTTTTTTTTTTCCCAAAAAAAAGAGCAAGAGAGACGGGTAAGAGAGAGAGAGAGAGAGAGAGAGAGAGAGAGAGAGAGAGAGAGAGAGAGAGAGAGAGAGAGAGAGAGAGAGAGAGAGAGAGAGAGAGAGAGAGAGAGAGAGAGAGAGAGAAAGTTTGTTGGAAATTGTGACGGAGCTTTAATAAAACACATAGACCCTCAAAAATAGTTGTTATTTCTCTTTGATTGGTCAAAAAAGCACAACAAGCGCTAAAAAAAATTACAAGTTAGCTTTAAAACTGAACTTTACCTGAGTAAGGGAACGCACCCTCTTACATGTTTTAACATTAAATAATACCAGTTTATTCCCTTTATATCTCTTGCGGCTTTATTTTACACCAAATCTCTATCCACAGTGGTGAAGACCAGCGATATCTAGATAAGAACTGTAACCTTGATAAATGGTATACATGTAATTGATAGCCGCACTTTTATTTAAACCGACATAAGAATAAATTTTAGATTTCTTTAAATAGATTTAGATTTTTGTCAAAACTAGCTAACTATTCTTATCCAAACTTGATTCTACATTAATTTTAATAGTTAAGACGTGGATTGCTTTTTAGAGTGTCATCCAAACATTTCAAAGTCTTTTCACCGGAAAGAAAAAAAAAGGTTTTAAGATTCACACCTCTACTGTAGTAAAAATAATCGATGAAATATATTCCTATACAGCGATTCAAATCATTTCCGCGTTATAATGAAATATTTCTTGTGCTTATCTATTTTTTTTCCTTTATTATTTTAATTCCTTTTAAAATTTTTAGTCAATGTCAGTGACAAAGAAGAAAAAAAAGTAATGGGAAAGAGACATAGCATTTTATGACACAAATTTGAATTGGAAAATCGGCGGTTCTTTACATTTCTGTGAATTAGAGGTCATAATTTCTGGCACTGCAATAAGTCTAAAAATTAAGAAAAATTCAGTTTATTTATGTTGATAGGCATTGATCTCAAGCAACCAACATTAAAATAATGTCATAAAACTAACGTTAACTTAGCCATGGAAACAACACACAGACATGTAAAGCAACAAATTGCTTTTCAGTGTATTTAATCAGAACTCAATGACGATGAAGATTTAGTGATTAAGTAGTAAACTGTAGTTATGTAAAAAAAAAAAAAAAAACACACACACATAAAAATACTTTATAGGTACTAGGTTTATAACATGATAACTTGCAAAATAATAAAAAACTGCAGTTTGTTCAGTTCGGTTCTTAATGATATCAAATAAACAATCAGTAACGTTATCTGTGCTTTCATTTTTTCTCGTTTAGAAAATCATGAGCAAAGTTTGATTTCTTTGAATCCACAAAAAAAAAGGCTGTTAATTTCTAATTAATGTGTTGGATTACTTTTTTTGTCAGGGGAATACTAATTTCTGTTTATAAGAATAATTATTATAATCCAAACTGCATTTAGAGCATGCGCGGGACAAATAAATTGATTGGTTGGAGGAAATATCAAACAGTTTAGGATTGAAACGCAATGGATTGAACTTTTTGTCTGGTAGATTTCTATTGCGTCCGTTATTTTTTAATCGTTTCTGACACGTTATGGAGAGCAGGTTGATCCACTGTATTATCATGAGCATAATGAAAACTTGAAAATTTGATGAAGAGGTAACTCGAGAGAAAAGCCAAGAAATATATATATATATATATATATATATATATATATATATATATATATATATATATAGAGAGAGAGAGAGAGAGAGAGAGAGAGAGAGAGAGAGAGAGAGGTAAGTAGATAAGATAGAAAGATAGAGAGATAAGTAGGTAAGTAGATGAATAGCTAACTAGATAGATTACTAGATAGTCTCTAATTAATTCAGTTCGAAAAAAATCACATTATTTGGTTATTTTCTACACTGTCAATGTATTTTATTAATCGCTCCACTCTACGTTTGTAACTCAATGTATCATTTGTGTACCTCTGCTCTTCTATAAAAAGCAGGCTGGGTCTCCTCAATGACCTTTGAGAGATACACCATTCATACAGACAAACTATGGAGGCGGGGATGTTTTTCTTTTGCTCCTTAAACGTTGATGAAACCTTCTTTAATCCACGGGAAGCCCATGATCTCCCCCGTGGCAAACAAGTGTAGTGAGGCACCGTTCATGAGAAGATTCGAGATTCTGTCAGAGTGATTACATTTTAGTTGGGTGTATCAAACTCCGAGGAGATGATAAAACATTGTATTATCAGTAACAGATAAATCACAACTTCAAGTCTTTTCCCCCTTTGCTTATGCCTTCGTTTTTCCATCTTTGGCACCTTGTAGAAAATAACTTAAGAATTGACAAAGTATGTCCAAAAGAGCAAAGTTAATTTTAGTGTTGAAAGTGTAAAAATTCGCTTACAATGTCATTTATGCTGTATTGATCGACAGAGTCACCCAATTTTTATTTTTTTTGCAAGGATCCTATTGTCCGTATGGTGCTTTTTGATTCACGAATTCCTCACCGTTACAAGAAAAAATGATTTGAACGTTAAATGATTTTGTGAAAGCAAGATAAGGTAAGAAATATACAATAAGAAATTAGACGAGGCTAACATTCTCAGGATAAAAATATGAAACTTGACTTCATTTATGCATTCATTATAATTATCAACGATATCTGGCGTTTATTGTTCAGCTTTAGTAGTCTAAATCAAATTTCTTGTAATGCAACAAAGTAAAGAAAACTATTTCTTCTGCTTTACAGCTAAAAGTCCTAAGAGCTGACGTCTAGCAGCGATCAAATTGTTTCGATACTTTTTTTTTACATTATTGGAAATAGCAATCGAATACACCTTTTGTCCCGTTGAAAATCGAATAACTATTATCTTCCAGTGAACGCTCCTGGCGTCTTAAAGAGAGAGCCGGTGTTCCATAGGCTGTAATCGCTTTGGCCACTTGTTTCAGTGCCACAAGGGTCCTCAAATTTGAAAAGAGAAAGCGGAACACATTATGAGCTTAGTACATGCGGGTTTGCCAGGGTGCTCCGAAGAGAATATTGTTGGAAGTGCACGATTTTAAGGGGCTCAAAATGAAATGATAGAAGAGATTGCTGTCAGCAGTTTTCTATAGACAGTGGAAAAGGAGCACCATATGTAAAGAATAAGCGCTTAAAAAATGAGGGAAGCAGAATTTAGTTTTTACAAAAAGTGTATCACGACTATAAATCACATACATGTATCACTTATGTGCACGATCTTTAGGGATTTAAAATGAAACGAACTTTGGATGCAGAAATATGGCATACTTAGGTTTTCAGGTCTCAGATTTTGTTTGAGAGGCATCAATTTAACGAAGAGGATATGGGTGCAACAAAGGTCGGTAGGAGCAACAGAAAGACCACCAGATAGACAAGTTGGCATGAGGATAGAGAGAATATAACTATAAACAAGTAGTTCACTTAAAGTGGATATAGTGGAAAGATGCATGTCGCTGCAGAAAGGATATGTATGGAATACATGTATAGAGAGTGGTGGGTAAAGGAAGACAAGAAAGAAAAAATTGGCAAAAAGAAAGATTTATACAAACACATTGAAATTTCTAATTGAAAGATAGAAAGATAGATAGATATAAAGAAAGATAGAAAGATGGATACATACATACATACATACACACACATACATACATACATACATACATACATACATACATACATACATACATACATACATACATACATACATACATACATACATACATACATACATACATACATACATACATACATACATACATACATACATACATACATACATACATACATACATACATACATACATACATACATACATACATACATACATACATACATACATACATACATACATACATACATACATACATACATACATACATACATACATACATACATACATACATACATACATACATACATACATACATACATACATACATACATACATACATACATACATACATACATACATACATACATACATACATACATACATACATACATACATACATACATACATACATACATACATACATACATACATACATACATACAACTACATGTAGTAACTGCTTTTGAAGAAACGTAGTTTCAGAAAGGTCAGAGAGAGTTCTTTCAGATGCTTTCAATGAAAGTTTAAAAATTTAAAATGATACAAGTAAAAATAGTCTTGGTACCTGAAAGAATTCATTTTTGTCCATTAATTGGCCCTTATCTCATGAATCAAGGCAAAGCACGTCTGCACAGGGCCAGCCAAGTACAAAAATTGCGTTTACCTCATGATATTATTGATGATGATGGTGATGATGAGGAGGAAGAGGAGGTGGAGGATAATTATAATGATGATGATGATGATGATGATGATGATGATGATGATGATGATGATGATGATGATGATGATGATGATGATGATGATGATGATGATGAAGATTGATTGAAAATGAAAGCAACCACAATCAAAGATACATTTGGATACAAAAATGTGGTTTAAAACTCGATAATGATCATAATATTGGTTCATTTTTTTTACTTTTTTTATTTTTTAGGAATAAGAGGAGAAGAAGAAGGTGGTGGATGAGGAGGAGAGACATGACAACGAGGAAGATGGTAGATGTCAGAATACTGTTGACAGTGACAATGGTGTTGGTGGTTATAATGACGATGATCATAATTCTACTTGTAAATTTGAAGATGATGATAATGTCAGTGATGAAGGTTGTCGCAAGAATGGTTTATTTTCCCACATAGTTCAAAAGCAGGGTAAAAATTTTAGCTTGCTATTACTGTGCATAGGAGTTCTCGATAAAACATGCTGCAATATCAATTTACGTGTACTATGTGTTTGTCTATATCCTTGTGTATGATGTTAAATTTGATTTTTATCCAATTTTACTTTCGAGTTGAGTCTATTAGGGTTACTGAAGGCCTAGTAAATTGAGGGCAAGCTGGGGTGAGTTGCTATTATAGTTTCGTATCCAGGCAACACTCGTTAGCTCGTACAACCGTGGTCTCACAGAGTCAACGAGTCCTCAATGTTCTGTCCCTTTGATGGCTTCACGCTCGCAATTGTGCCCGCAGGGTAGTGAGCCCTGATGCCGAGTTCACGGCCTGGCGCCTCCAAGACAAGAAACCTCACGATCCCCGTTCATCACACACCGATGCATCATCAACGACTCTTGGCCCAAAATCGAAATCCCAACGCAGAACCTCTTTCTACCAGTCGAAAGCTTCAAGCATCATTGTGTCCCGAATCGGTGCTTAAATTCTACAAACGCCCTCACACTTGTCATTCTAATGCCGGCAGAGTGAACCCACGCACCTTGAAAACTTCTGCCTTCTAATTCTATGCATAAATCCTGGATGATTTTGCGCAATTTGGCTGCAAAATTTTGGTTCGACGCCTCTGTTTCTTGCAAAGAACAGTTGCTGACTTTAGAACAAAGCGGTATTACGCCGGACCTAAAATTTGTTACGTATTAAACTTGCAGCCGTAGGACAGAACAGAACATTTGTCGAATACCGGAATGGATGATTGTACAAAAGATGGTTCAGAGATTTCCTGTACGTGAGCCAGGTGATAGAGCAATGTATGTCGACCTCCAGTTGACCATCACATGATGGCCACTTCTGTCCCCCTAAATCCTTATTGATTGTTTGAGCTACCAATAAATGGCTTCTATTGTTGAGGTTCTTGTGTGTTACCCACAAGCTGACGCGGACATTAGAGCTTTGCTTTCCACCTAACAGCTACATAATCTGTGATATTTTTTTTTCTAGTTTAATGTTTGATGAAGGCATGTTTATCCAAAAAAATGCAAATCAAAAACATTTTATCAATTCATTGGCTCGGAGTTAAGAGAATTTTACTAAAAACAAAAGATCAGCAGAAATGAATTAATAATAAATAAGTTAAACTTCCACCTCACTTCTTGTCGATTGGCGAAGTTTCTTCATAAGCCAAAATAATTCAAGATTTAAGAACGTCAAACTCATGCATGGGGGGGGGGGGGGCATATTTCCCATCGATTTCCAGCATTGATAAAACAGGTTACCATACTTCCTGCCTATTTAATTTTCTATATACTGGACTAACATTGAGGCATGATATCTGCATGCCTGTCATTGGATAAATCTAAGCATTATTTTTTTTTGTAACTTGCCTTATATTTATGCCATGAGAATATTCCGAAAACATGGACTAATCTTTTCTTTGCTCAAAACGTCACTTGTCGTTCTCACTTGGTGCGCATGAGAACTCCCCAAATAAGGACAACACCTTAACATACTAGATAGCTTTTTCTCTCTCCAGTAAGACGACTTGTCGTTTGTTTCGGAAACAAAAAAGGATGCAAATACAAGTACTGATTTAACTCAAAAAAAAAAAAAATATATATATATATATATATATATATATATATATTTACTGTTCAAAGGAAATGACAATCGAACAGTAATAGGTATTTCCACAGCTGAATTTCATAATCAAAATCAACAAACAAAACCCTTCTTGTTCGAAGTGGAAAAAAAAAACCCAAAGAAACATTAGACTAATATCTTATGTAGTTGCTGTTGTTCATTATTTTAGATACTTTTGTTTCTAGACAAGTTCCAGAATCCAGATTTAGATCAAGCACTAGGTACACAGAGACATTCAAGAAGAGCGACCGCATTCTGCATAGTGGGAAAGTCACCGCTCCGGACGGGTACCGCGAAAAAAACAAAACCAAAACTAAACTTAAGTAATAGTGGTCATGTGCCTTTTTGTTTTCGAGCTCTCTCCCCCTCCCCAGGCCACCCTTTCCTTTTCTTATTTCACCAGAGGGGTCAAATTTACACAAAGTGATCATAAGATCTGAATGACCCTATTTATGTACAGCTTATTATGAGCTCTCTACGTTTATATTATAGTTCCATGGGTAAGAAGAGCCAATATTATTTTTTGGAACAAAAGAAACCCTTTTTATGAACAGAATTGTTGCAATACTAGAAATAGAAAAAAAATCATATTCTCATACCATTGCTCATCTCATTCTGTCTTACCTTACTACTTTTGCCTGGTATCATTTCTTACAGATTTTTTTATTCCGGGGGAGCGCCATCAGCATCTTTTATAGCATCGCTCTCCAAAGAAAAAAGATTTTTTTGTTGACGTTGTTCTTGACAGTCAATGCTTTGAAGACTTATATTGCTACTGGAAAGAATGCACTGCCTCTCAATATATCTATTTTGATAATCATGCAGTAAGGGCCGTTTTATTCCTAATTAATAACCCCTCAAGCTGTAGAGCCGCTTTGGCCAGTCTTTTTTTTTTTTAATCACAGGCATATGATTGTCCTGGTCTCTAACTTAGCATTAAGAGATTTTGAAATATTTTTTTTCTGTTTCATTTTTGTCCTCCGTATAAATTACTAGTCCTGCCTCTTCACGCTTTGTCTGTATCTAGAGCTTTAATTTTAATAATTGTTTAGTGCTTTTTTTTCGAACTGTTATGGTTTTTGGTACACAGATTTTTAAACACCCTGGCATTGTTTATATTCGTGATATCAGGTCTACATTTTGAAGCCATTTCAGCAGCAAATTTATTTAGATTTCTCAAACGACAGCACATCAATAATCGTAACGCTACTCTAGACCACATCTCTCATCAAACTCTCATTGTATAGAATGAACAACCACGGTGTCAAAATAACCTTTGGTAAACGTGTCCAGTTTCGTGATGCCATTCTTATATTTCATCCTCATTTGCACGCTTAATTGTCGTCCTTTATCAGAATCAGGAATATGGTTAATCAGCCTTAATCGGAATTCATGATCATGAGTGTCTTTCATAGTATCTGGATATTCACGGTGACAAAAGCTGTGATGTATTGGACGAAGCAGATGTGCAAGATCGGATTTGTTAAGGATAGCTTTACACTGTCCTCACGCATTGAAAATGTTTTCGGTTATTGTTTTCATAGATTTACAGACACATCATTTCTGTTCTCGTAAAGTTTCCATTGTGAGTAAAAGATTTCTTACTAGAGCAAGAAATACACACAAATAAGTATCTATAACACTATAATTATTTACAACAAAACCAGGAAACATTGCATCAATGAATATGATTTTTTGACTTATCTTTAATTTCATTTCTAATTCTGCTTTTTTTTATTTATTACAACAACAAAATAGAACAAAGAGAATAACAACAACAAGAAATATAACGGTAAATAGCTTCATACAATTTACAATAATTGCAATCTACTGATTCGGCTTAACGGTACTTCTACCATTAATACTATCGCTACTCCTATTACTGCTGCTAATAATTAATAACGTTATTAATATAAGCAAGAACTATATAAAGAGCTATTAGAGTTAGACTCTCTTATTTCTTTGGGTTTTGAACCCTTGACTAATAGTTGCACCAGAACCTGTCACGTTGCCAAGGAGACAAAACATGGAGCTTTAGTAGCTAAACACTAGCTCTTGCAGATTCGCTCAAGTGCCAAATATCAAATTTGTTCAATGTAAAATATGTTCAATAGTGTTACAGTACTAATTACTGTACAAGGCATAGTTTTTAGGTGGTAGTGAGTTGAACGCTTCGCTAGCTCTCAAGTTAGAAAGAATTAGAAACTCAGGATTAGGCGATAGCAGGTTACTCTTTAATCTCTTCACAAACTCCCACCTCTCCCTTTTCTATTTCTCTCCCTCCCCTTCTCTGTCTATCTGTCTGTCTGTCTGTCTGTCTCTCTTTCTCTCTCTCTCTCTCTCTCTCTCTCTCTCTCTCTCTCTGAATAGAAAGCAAAAAAACCACACTTGGAGGATAACTTGGTAACTATAAAGGATCCAAAAGGACGCGTATGTGTCTATAAATAGTATAATAAAGGGTCTAAATGGAATAGGCACATGACTTTATAAGTACGGGACAAAAGAAAATAATAATACAATTATATATTTATCATATAAACGTTTCACTTTATAAGCTTCGTCAGTAATAATACAAAATCTTTCTTTCCGTTCAACATTGATAAACCCACGCAGAAATAGTACACATTTTATGAATTCCTTTATTGCCACAAATTTTACACCAATGAACATTTTTGCAGACGCAGAACTAACGTACTCACTCAATCATCCCCTTTTTTTCTTTGTCTGTCTGTCTGTCTGTCTGTCTCTCTCTCTCTCTCTCTCTCTCTCTCTCTCTCTCTCTCTCTCTCTCTCTCTCTCTCTCTCTCTCTCTCTCTCTCTCTCTCTCTCTCGCTCTCTCTCTCTCGTTATCTTTCTCGAACTTCATGGAAAAAGCGAATTGGAACTGTCGTCAGTCTTTCACACTAGCTTATCTTAATATGTAGTTAAGCATTTGCAAGTTTATTTCTATTACTTCTACAACTACTACTATCTAGCTTGGTTTTTATAGTTGCCTACGAATTTAGGTGTGTTTAATGATTTGTATGATTGGTCGTTGTGCCTGGGGAAGTTAAAATGTTCGGTAACAGCGTCGCCTCTATCGTTGTTAATGTTGAATCTGTAAGTGTTAAACCGTTTGCGTAGTATTTCTGAAGTTATTCCTACATACTGTTTGCTGCATAGGCTACATGTAATGAGATAAACGACATTGTGTAAGTGGCAAGAGAGGTTATGAAGAATGTTGTATATTTTTCGGGTGATTGTCGAGGTTAATGTAGTCGATGATATAATGAGTGTAGATGTTATGCATCTGGCTGCTGCTTAATGTGTCTTGTCTTGAAGGGGATGAATGAACTAAGGAATCGAGGAGATTTTGGGTCAAGTGAAAAGCTGCCATGGGCAGGGTCGGGATTGTTTTTTTGCACCGATCTGACGTTCGGAGGATGGACAAATATTTTTTTTTAGTATGGACGGGATGTTTAGTAGGATCGGATTATACGTTAATGGAAAGGAATTCTCTCTTTGTCTGTTAGGGATCTATCTTTCCTCTGCAAGGCCTTCTATCTAGGTGTCCCGTAGTTATAAAGTTGTGCGCCTATTCCATTTAGACCCTTCCTTCCCCTCCCCCCCTCCCCCCCCCCTCTCTCTCTCTCTCTCAATTTCCCTGTTTCCCGTGTCTCTTCCCTTGATTATAAATAAAATCTTATCTTAAATGAATTTTGAAACAAATCTTAAGTTATTTGCATACCCTATGTACCGTAAGAATACCCCCTACCTCCCTCATCCCCAAGACAAACACCTAGACACGCGAAGAGAGAGGAAAACAAGAAAGTGAACGGAGAAGAAAGACAAAGAGCAAAATTATCATTTACGATATTATTCAGTTTTGATGGATTGTAATGAAAGTGTGAACTCTTTGAAGTTCGGCTCCCGGTGGCAGTCGAACTACATGGAGTGGACACTCTGGTGCAAGTTTCTAAGTCGTATCTACGTAACACAATTCTGACCGAGATGGAATATCAAGGGTTACTCACTCTCTCAGAGATCGGTGTTTCACAGTAGGATTTCACCTAGTTTGAAATGTAGATGAGTTTAATGAGGTCTCCATTCGCAGCATTGCCATTGTGTTATGTAACGAGTAATGTTTGGAGAAGGCCAGGAAGAGAGTGAGTAGGAACCGAGAAATGGGGTTGGGGCTCAGTGTAAGCTGACGGTCTTCTACAAAGCATCATTCTATTCCAAATGTCAACATCATGCTTTAGTCTTCTTATTTATGTTTTGTCTTCTACATCCACCATTACATTAAATTTTGTCAATTCTTGAGATAATATTTAACGACACTAAAAACTTGTATCTCTTTTATGCTGTGCTAAATTATTTTTTTTTCTTTCCCGACTGTATGCTGTTTATAAAAACATTATACTAATCTTCTCTATTGGTGAGCATTTTGACATTACTCTTAACTGCATCTCTGATTAATAGTGCCTTATTAAGAATGTTTTAGCATTTTTAGGTGATAAGCGGAAACAAATTATAGGTCTGAAAAGAAAATGTTAAGTGAAACATACACAAAATTAAATTAATCAGTATGATTATTTCTTGTGATTTTAAACATTCTTGGAACGATTGACTTGACTGACTTTTAAATGACTTTTGAACAAGTTAATGTACTAAATCCTTATTCATGTTACTATAAATTTAACGTCACAAGGAAAATTAATAGTATGCAGTAAATATTTTTCCATTATAACACACTAATGCCGCAAAGAATGCCATGCATTGGATATGTTCCTGACACACATACAAAAAAAAAAAAAGAATAAAAAAAAAGTGCAGAACAAGAAAAGATACATTCCAGAACAGGTGTTATAGAAGCGTTCATGGAGAAATACAAACAGGGGGACAGATTGGTCTTACTACGCTATAGTGTATCCACGCTTCACTTAATTATAAATGCATGAACGTTTCCTGGGAGGTGAACTCCTTGGAACCATCGACAAGTGCTTTGCAAGCTGGCAGCTGACAAGTTAAGAATGCCATTTCTGGAGCTCTGATCGAACACACCTCTACCCTCGGAGTTGAAAGCTTAAAGGGCAGCCACTGCGCCGCAGGTGGTCCACCTAACCACATCGCCACGAAAGGGAAGGAAGTAAGAAATCCGAGAAAGAAAGAAAATCAAATCGACTGTTTCCATTATCTGATTACAGATTGTCGTAACTTTATGCGAGCCATATTGCACGGGACCAGTAAGGCACCGAGAATTACACCATTAAAGTTGAGTGCTCCGCATGATTATTAAATTGTATCTTGTTTTGTTTTTATTTGATTTTTTTTTTTAGTTTTGGTAGTTCTACCCTCTTAGCCTGATTCCTTGCAGAGCAGATGTATAATGAGCGTGTCGTGAATAAAAGCTATTTTTATTATTCTGAAAGCTTGGACGATGTCATACGCTGATTCGGAAGTGTTTGATTTTGAGCAAAGACTTCAAGGTAGATACATTGTTTCAGGAATTATGCTTGGCTGAAAACCAGCCAAAATACGATTCTGTCGCTTGAAGTAAGACCTGGAAAATATCAGACTACATGCCTTGGATGAACATCCAGAAAGAGTTTGGCTAAAAATCCTAGCCGATTATTATACTTTATATTTTTTACGTCCGATGAATCAGAATACCCGTCCTAGACTCGACATAAGGACAGTTTTCTTTTTTAAATCTTGATATAAGTTTGTTAAAGGATTCAATCACACAGTCTTTGAAATCAAATGTGCAAAAAAGCGACTTTATGGCAATTTCTTCCATAAATCTTTAGACATTAATGAGATGGCGTCTACATTAGACTTTGAACGGTCAAATTCGGGCAAAGCGACATAATTTACATAATCTACATCACATGTAAGTACATAAAGGGAAAGAGAAACAAAATGAATTAAAGTAATAACGTATTTTTTAACAGCGTCTCCGTGCAAAAATGCGCATTGAGCTTCACAAAGGTTTTTCAACAATCTGTTACCAACCAAAATGTTTTTTTTTGTTTTTTGTTTTAAAACATTCATGAGCAGTTTAATGAAACAGTGCTCATTCAAGCGTACTGGTTAGATCTTTCACTGTCAAATAGCAGTCAAGACGTACTCTCGTTTTACACTTAAGTCAAATGAGGAAATGGGTTTTAAAAAAATTCCCAAGAGTACAATATTACATTTGGTCGAGCAAAGATTGGGACTCGGGTGCTTCTATGAGAAGGCCTAGTGTCTACCAAGAGATTGCTACACCACATGCTTTCAAAGGAAATCCTTTTTTCAATAAGTATCAGGTTGTGAAAGGAGATTCCAATAGCAGTGGAACAGTGGCAGGTGTCAATGTGACTTGGAGGCTCTTGCTTTCTGGAAACCTAGGCAGACTTAGGAGACGTAAAAAGCAAAAGAAAGCCTCATTTTGAGCTCTGTGAGTTGCAACACCTGAGGTGAATGGACGCAAATGTTTCTAGCACAGGTATGCTGACCAGCGTGAAAAATTCTTTACCAGTCTGTTAAATGTTCCAAGAACTTACTTCAACTATAAGTGCAAGTTTTTGCATCAGTTCGTAGATGCGTAAAATCACTCAATAAGTGTAAGGCCTCATTGGTGAGGTGGGTTTTTTTTTTTTTTTTTTTTTTTTGGCTTTATTAAAAACAGTTGGTAATATTTTCTAAACTTTCTACAATCATGGAATGAGTTCATAATTCCATTAATACCACCACCACCTCTCCACCAGGTCCTTCTCTCTCTCTCTCTCTCTCTCTCTCTCTCTCTCTCTCTCTCTCTCTCTCTCTCTCTCTCTCTCTCTCTCTCTCTCTCTCTCCCTCTCTCTGTCTCCCTAAATCTCTCTCTCTCTATCTCTTTTCCCTATCGGTCTATCTATGTAACTATCTTTCTCCCCCTCTCTGCCCTCACTTTCTCTATTTCTGTCTCCCTCTCTGTCTCTGTCTGTCTGTCTGTCTGTCTTTCTGTCTCTGTCTGTCTCTCTGTCTCTCTGTCTCTCTTTGTCTCTGTCTCTGTCTCTCTCTCTTTCTTTGCCACCTGTATAATCCTATTTATCTATTTACCTATCAGTCTATCTATCTATCTATATAATGTATCTATCTATCTATCTATCTATCTATCTATCTATCTATCTATCTATCTATCTATCTATCTATCTATCTATCTATCTATCTATCTATCTATTCTGTCTGTTCATCTTTCTATCTATTATTAACTTTTTTATATTTTTAACTCTCTCACAATTATTATTTTTTTTAAAAGGAAATTAATTGAACAAAAGATGTGTTCTGAAAGAACTTTCTTTATGCTCCGTCGTTAAATTATCGCCATTAGAAGCAGCAATATTTTTTTAGGGGGTAAAATATCGACAAAACTTGTTTTTAGATCACTCTAAAATGCCAACCGCAGTCTGCACAGGTTTCGTTTATCAAACCGGTCTGATGCCTCTCAAACGGAAGAGTAGATCCCAAGATTGCCTTTTTCTATTGTTTTTTTTTTTTTGTGTGTGACGAGTTATAAACTGTTTAAAGTCGACTTTGTTTTTTACCTTATTTAAAAGCGCTGCTGTTCATGAAACCGGTAAATGATGATTATAGTGATGATGATGCTGATTATGATTTTGGTGATGATCATCAGGCTGTAACTTTGTTGTTGTTGCATAGTATTATTGGTTGATGGAGATAAAGATGAAAATGGTGATGAGTAGATTTTGAAAATTGTCAATGTTCTAGTTCGGCGTTTCTTGATAATCTGTCTTCTAAGTGAACTTAATAACAGAAAAATCATTATCACTTTTTTTCTTTTTACTAAATAAATACAAAAAAACCTGGCTATAATAAATTATAATTATTATAGAAGTAGTTCAAACAATGCAGTAAAGAAAAATAAACAAACAAACATAAAAAGGCGAAACGGAAACACAAAACAAAATAAAACAATAGATTAATAAGAAAAAAAAAGAAAGCTTCTTAAAGAGAAGATTTTAGTGCAATGCAGCAAAATAAGGTGTAATACTTTTTTTCCCCTTTCGATTCTCTTAGGGAAAGATAACGCCTGTGTCTCTTCCCATGCTGCAGCCTGGAATCATACAGAGCACATTTTTCACAAAGCGATAATAGCCAATCTACTAAAATAATAGATTAAACGTCGCTGTGATTATCAGCTTCATTCCTATTACTAGAGAAGGGTCCATCGTGTGATTTCCACCCACGACATAAACTTGTATGTTTCATGGCTAGTTCGTCTGCACTTTTAGAGAGTAAAGATTGATGATAGCTTGAGTTTTGTAATTTAAAAAAATATAAATTTGGAGTTATCGGTGGATCTTATTGGACGATAACAACACAATGCATGTTTACGAAAATAACGGTTAATTGCGCGTGTTATAATTACACGAAGCTCTGTAACACTATAAAAAAAAAAAACGAAGAAAAAAAACAACGTTGGCCATGCGGTGGGGACCAATTAACGTAAGCAGAAGAAAGAAAAGTGTTGAATGAGTATCAGACAGGGTCGTTGGTGTGAGAGACGCATCTGATTGCGCTGAAGGGTTTTCAAAATATTTTTGGAAAAAAAAAAGTCTGCACTCCAGTCTGTAAATTCTACATTGATGGGATAAGCTGATAAAAACAGCACAGCAGGCAGTAAAGGACGAGGAAGTTGTTTAAAAACTGAAATTAGAACTCGTTTAAAAATAGTCTTAGTTTCGAGCTATGAACAAAGAACAATAATGCACGCCCCGCCCACCTTTTCCAACTCACCCAACCCATGCTCAGGAAGACGTGACATAATTATGATACCCGTGTGAGGTAACCTGACAAAAACGTTCTCAAAGCAAGAGATAGATAGATATACATTTTATAGAAATACAGATAGGCAGAAAATAGATAGATAGGTAGATAGATAGATAGATAGATAGATAGATAGATAGATAGATAGATAGATAGATAGATAGATAGATAGATAGATGGATGGATATATTATAAATAGAGATAGATAGATAGATAGATAGATAGATAGATGGATGGATATATTATAAATAGAGATAGATAGATAGATAGATAGATAGATAGGTAGGTAGGTAGGTAGGTAGGTAGGTAAATAGGTAGGTAGGTAGGTAAATAGGTAGGTAGGTAGGTAGATAGATAGATAGATAGATAGATAGATAGATAGATAGAAAGATAGAAAGATAGACAGATATGTATAGAAAGACAGACAGACATAGACTATTATAGGCTTACACAGAACTAACCATTTCAGTTTTATCTCCATGTGAATAGCAACATTATGGAACCAGATTTTCATCCATCCATGATTCTTCCATAAAATGTTTATGCACTCCTGCTAGTATTATCCTTATAAGCGAACTTTCATTCATTCAAGAGTATTCGTGTACCTTAGTTGCTAAACTCTCTTAACTTCAGTGTTCTATATAACCCCTTTTCTCCATTTATAATCATCTTTCATCATCTTTGAACAACAAATCTTTCTTTGGTCAAGACTTTGCTGTGTACTTTCTTTCATTTTCTTGGGTTATTAGTTACTTTATATTTAACTTCAAGCCAATCAAACACATCCCAAAACACCTTGACTGGCTGATCAAGCCACCCTTGGGCCATCCAACGCCTTAGCTTTTGTGAGTTAATCACTTCAGGTGTTCAGCACAGAAGCCTTTGCCTTGCCACGAGCGACTTCTTCTGTTCCACAATAAATATACCCAGTATAAACCAATGGTAATAGTTAACTAGCCTTGCTACTTGCGGGCACGTGTGGCGTGTGGCTCCATTGTCCAGTCACTGTCTTGTCAATTTGCTTTGGTAGATCCCTTATACTTTGATCTTTGATTCTGAAGCAAAGCGATAAATTGGAAATACCGCTAGGGCTAGATTAGGAAGTGTCACAGGATAAACATGTTGTAAAGGAAAAATGGATTTAATTTGCAGAAGCGCAAGAGAGAAGCGAAACATAAAATTCAAATTAATTTGTTGTTAAAGATTAATGTATTTGAAAAAAAAACGTTACAAAAGGCCGCAGTTTCTAACAGAGAACTTAAAGGCCGTTTCAAAAAATCCTTTTTTAAATTCGAGGTCCTCGATGATAAAAATTATGTTTTTTTTTACTCTGTTCAATTACGATGGTCAACTAGTCTCCCAGCAATACCGTTAAATTATACATTAATTTTTATTTCTTTTCTCCTATAACTTCCTCCTTATTATTTTTCTTTGATTTTTTTCTTATCATCCGACACCACAACCAACTCTTGCTATTCTTTCCACTTGCCCTCGTCTTTATTGTTCTCTTTCTTTTACTTTATTTTCATTCTTCTTCTTCTTCTTCACTATCATCATCATCATCATCGTCATCATTATCATCATAATCAACACCATCATCATCATCATCATTCTATCTCCTCCTCAGCCTTCTTCTTCTTCTTCTTCTTCTTCATCATCATCATCATCACCATCATAATCATCATCATCATCAATACCATTATTACTGTACAGTTATTGTTATTGTTTTTGTTAGAAGTGTCATCATTGTTATCTTTATCTTTTTTTTTTTTTACTTTCGTTGTTAGTATTCTTCTTTATCATAAATTTGACTCGACCTTGAAATAAAACATCAGACCTGTAACGAATAAGAATCTGGTGGGACACAATACGATAATCGGACTAGTTCATTTACATGAACTTACTTTGTAATTGGTGTAATTTACCGACAATGCTTTTTTTTTTATTTTAATTAGATAATTCCATTTTCACTTCAGTTTTAAATTATCTTTTTCAGTAATCATTTTTTTTTTAATCTAAAATTTACTTCTTTGAATGAAACTGCGAAATTACAGAGCGCATTGATTGAAGCTTTAAACAAAATGAAGCCGGTGATAATACTGTTGTGTGACGATTTTTGGATGGATTATAAAATTATCCTCTTATGCTTTCATCAGGTGTTTCAATGAACCCTTGCAAATGATAATCTTTAATGTAATTTAATTGAAAATCATAAGAATTTAGTCATGAACTTTTTTTTTTACTTTTTCCTTTTTTGTTATTTATTTATTTATTTTTGTATTGTTATTGGTCGTTACTTCCCGAATAAAGCGGCATATTTCCTATAACATTAAAAAAATGATTCTGCCTTTATTTGTTTTTAATTAAACGTATATTGTAATGTTTAAAACGACTATACATTGTTTGTAAATCATAACTGATAATAAATCTGAAATAACTGCGGCAAATTGGAGCATTAATCAACTTTATCACTATTCTTTTGAATCAGATGTGCATTTTTAGATTTTTTTTCTTTAGCTTTTCAGGTTTAATGTATTTAATGTGGAAATAATTATAAACCGATTATATGCAGTATAATTGAATAGACTGTTACACAGATTTGTATAGATTATTGCACAGATTTAGATAATTAATTTTGACGCTCTCTTTGTGTGATTTGTTTGGTATTGCATTTCTGCCTTTTTATAATATTATTTTATTTTCTTACCTGATATTAATTTGAGAGACTTTATAAACAATTTTTTTCTATAAAGCTAGAAGGTATAATCATTAATTTTATTCATCGATTCTTTAGATCTGGTCATGGTCCATTGTTGCTGAAATTTTTAAAAGATTTTAAAACAGTATGAATGTTATACACTGTTTTTTTTTTAACCCCAGCTCTTATAAATTATAAGTTTGTCTTCTTCACGAAACGATATCCACCCCTCTCTCTCTCTCTCTCTCTCTCTCTCTCTCTCTCTCTCTCTCTGTGTAATTCCACTTCGTCTGCCAGTAATGTTAGTTGCTACTTTAAAAATTTGCTTAAAATAAATTATAGCTGTTAGCCTATAATTATTAGTTTAACTTTTTGCAAGTGAATATCACAAAAGGAAAGCCGTTGTGAGTGTGGTTGTAGTTGCTATCGACTCATGTAGCGAATAGTTGAACCCCATAATATAATTTTATCGAAACCAAAAATCTTGTAAATCCTCACACTCCATAGTTGTGTACGTTATTGTCCCGCAGAAAGTGTCTCTTTTAGATATCAATAGGTACTTACAAAAAAAAGCGTGAAATAGTATTATTTTTTTTTTTATTTATGCATCCTTTTTCTGCAACAATGAATATTCATCATAATTCGTCCAATTCCCTCTGTGCTGTTCCAAAAGAGTCTCAAAAATCTGAGATAAACAAAATTGTCAAAAATAACGTTGCATTTTCGTTATTGTTTACAGAAAAGTCAATTCCACGTTGATATACTCCTTATCTTTTATTGCGAGAACAATTCATTTGAATAAAAGAAAACAAAAATGTGTGTAAACATACTGCTATAAACAAGCAAGGACAGAGAGAAGTACCCGAAAGTATTCTTATGTACCGCACTGAGCCCTCTTATTGGCTTTCCACGACTTCTCTCAGCGCCTCTCACCTTCCGCTCTAGTCCCGCCTCAAGCCTCCCCTCCAACAGGCGACAAGATTGTGGTAAACGGGTGGCAATGGGCGGGGCCCAGCCTCGGGTCGATATGACTGTCCAAATCTAGTGCGCCGGCGCGGCCCTGCCCACCTCTGTCAAGTTCCTTACCTCCCCCTTTCCTGCGTTTCTCTTGTGACTAAGGAGAAGCGGCCAAAAGAGGAGGAAGAGAGACAGCTTGATATCCAAACTAACTCTTATCGCCATTTCAGGCAACTTGTAAGAGAAGGGAGACTCTTGTCATCGACAAGGAACCATTTCAGCTCTGGTTGAAGCCTGGTTGGCTGCTTGGCTGCCCTTCTCTTGCTGCATAGTGTCCACTCTGAGCTTCTTCTAGCTGCACCCAAGTGGAGATCTACTACTGGTAGTGGCAACACTGACTCTGACGGTTAGCCCCTCACGAGCTCTCTAGTTCACTCTCGAGTTTGCAAGTTCGGCAGTGGCCCAAGCATTCCTGGTGTGAAGTGTAGCAAATAGGAGCACCCAACTTAGCAGCATTGAAGCGTTGTAAAGTCGTCGGTTGACTTAAATCACTCACTTATTATAGGAAGATCCTTCTACCTACGTAAGTACCATAACGTAATCAGGGACGTAAATGGACTGTAGTGCAATTTTTTGCAGTCCACGATTCCACAACATCAAACCTTGTTCTGAATCTGAAACTACGCCTCAACCGTAATCTTTCAATAGGTGAGATTTGAGCCGAAGACAATAATATTCCGGTCTTATCCGACGTGAAAGTCAAGTATAATTGTGTGCACACCTGTGAATCAAGCGATAGCCGGCATAGTACTGAAAGGTTTAATTCTGAACTCAACCCTGGTTTATTTTAGTGACGCTATGACTCTATCACAGACTTGTACAAGTGTTCACTTCAATCAATCGGGATTGATCTTGCCACTGCTGGAGTGAATTCTCTCGACATCTCAGGTAAATGTTGCACTTTGTTTTCGTTTGTGTTTCGAATTAATTAAGTGTCAGGTGAAGTTGATTATTTTGTTATCATATCAGCAGCCCTGCAGCAAAACATAAACAAAACAAAACAAATCTCAAAAAGAAAAATCCATACAATATAAACACAAAGCCTTAGATCTAAAGGTTTGTTTGTTTTTTTTTATCTGGGAAGATAAAATCTTAAAGCAAAAAAAAAAACAAAAAAAAAAACAAGATGGAGTCCTGTTTATTTAGACCAACCTAAAAATTTCATTCAGAATCAATGGAGATCATTCAAAGACGCTCTAGATTGTTCATCTGGATGAGAACTGGGGAAAGCGCTCAAGGTTGCATCAACATTAATATTCTCAAATTAAAGCCAAGTATCTTCAAATCGACCAGAGTTATGAATAAATTGGCAATGTAGAAGTGCGGAGGCCTAGATCTAGCCCGAGGGCTCTGACTAGGCTCTCACACTAGCTTTTTGAAATGTGATCGATCGAAAGCGAGCAGTCACCAGGGTCTAGGGCAGGTAAATTGGTGAGGTGCAGGCTAGAGCCCCTACTGCGCTTGTGCAGTGCTAATCAGAGCGACGATCAAATTGAAGACCTAGATCTAGATCGTGAAAGGAATTAGAGCAAAACATTTCCATGTCTTTTTTCCAAGATTGTCGTTATCAATATATCAATATATTAAGGGTGAGGTGGCTTTTGAAAAAAAAAAATACATATTATTTCAGAATGAATTCTTTCTTTAAATAGGATAGTTTTTTTTTCTTTTTTTCTTTTTTTTTTTTAACTGTAATCGAATAATTGAATGCCAAGCATTGATTCTCTTGCAGATTAAAAAAAAAAAAAATTCTTTTTCACATTTATTGTTAGCTAAAAATATATTTCAATGCATGATTACATTAATGAGAATTGTTATTACTCTTTCGTTTTTTTTTTAGTTATTTATTTTTATTTTTTGCAAGACAAAACTTAAATTCTATGTTTTAGTTGTATTTTCTTTTTCATGGCAATCATGAAGAGTGTGAGCTTGCTATGGTTATGGCATATATTTTTATTTCTTCAGATTGAGAAAAAGAAAAACAAAAGTTAACAAAAACTAAGAAAGAAACTCTTTGCCTATCACCGGTATTTTAGTCCTTTTCCCAGTATTCAATAACTCGTAGCGAATTCTGTGGCACTAACTAATTTAGAAATCAGGTGGATTTTTAGATTATTTTGTTTGTTTGTTTTTTTTCCCCCGATTCTTTTGTCTCCTTTTCCTTTGTTTGTTTTTTAAGATGAGTTGACACTCTCACACGCTGCCACAGCTGCGTTGCGACACTTCTATTATAGATCTCGTAATTAGTGTGTTGGTTTGGACAATTATTCAGCCATATACTGGCGACGAGACGGGTGAATTGGTCTTTTTTTTCTGACATAAAGAATAAAAATCGACACTCGGAAAACATCACAAGTATTTTGCATAATTACAATCATATTTTTCTTGCGAAGTTAAGTTTAAAAAATTGTGTACATCTCTTTATACTTTTTATTTAGCAATCCTTATAATGGAAATGATGAAAATAATCTGTGGCACTCTAGACAAACAGTCGTCTAACATCAGCGATGCACATTTAACACAATTTCAAAAATTCAATAACGCAATACTTATCAGAGTGAACTTCAAAAAATTATTGTAAACGAGAATGGAAACTTTGGGGCTTTGCGTCATTATATTTTGCTATAAATGAACTCAATTAGTTGATGACCGTCTTTGCGCAATATCGTTGGAGGCCTCGGAAACAGGGTTGGTTTTGATACTTATAAAATCTACGGTTCTAAAATATTTTACACACGGCGTGTTCTTTTCTTCACAAACTTTATAATTATTATTTCCTTGAACATCATTCTCTCTTATAATTTTGTTGTGTAATTTATTTTCATAATGACAGACATGAATAGGATGCTAATTTTTTTTTCAGCCAGCATTAATTATCTTTCAGACATAATTTCTTTTTTAATTATTAAAGCAATGAATCATGGGGGTATGGTGCGGATTAACATGTTAGATCTTTCTAATATGCAACATATAAAATAAAGAACTGCTCGGATTATAGAAACACCAGGGGAAAAAAATTAGAAATCCTGACTTTTTACAAGTCAGTAAACTAGTTTAACTAGACTAGTAATTATAGAAAGCTAGCAGTGTCATGTTAATTATACATTTCAACTGCAAAACCAAAAGTCGCATACTCTCCTTTTTCCGTTTTGAAAAACTAACATTCATCATGGTCTGTATTTCATATTGCTTCACGAATTGTTTAAAAAAGTGAAAAGCAAAAGCTGAGAAAGAGAGCCAGAGATGCATAAAGTCGCCGCCACTATGTTGCTCTTTATTTATTTATTTATTTATTTATTTATTTATTTATTTATTTATTTATTTATTTATTTATTTATTTATTAATTTTGTGATAGTGATACTGCTATTTTCAACTTTCAACTTACAGTTTAAATAGAGAGAATATTTTTAATTTCAAGAAGTAAAACTGGGCCAGCTGCAGTTTTCTTTCCAAGCCGGAGTCTTTTTTTTTTGCTCCCCTTCAGTGGAATTAAGTGAGAGCTAGTAAATTTCTTTTATTTCATTGCATTTTTTTTTTTTTTTGTCTTTTTTATGTTGTTGCTTTTTTGCTTTTCCTCTTAATGCAGTTTACATCAAAGCATTCAATAAGTTTGTATTCCTTCTTTTAGCGATATAATTTTTTTTTTCTTTTGTATAATTATTATGATAATTGTGGTGAAAAAAGGCAAAGAAACGTGGCCTTGCTAGAGTTTGACCTTAGTGTACTATTTTATTAGCTTCCCTATTATTCTAGGCACTGAGAGACGGTTTTTTCTTTAATTCAAAACTACTTTTTTTTTTTCTAACCTGATCATGTCGTTTTGAGTTTTGTACAAAAGCCACCAATTTCAATGATGAAAAAAAGTGAGTAATGTTGTTCTGGTGATCATTATGTTTATTTTATTTTAGGAATGAGGCATAATTTATTATCCTTTGAAAAAAAAAAGAGGTTTTATTAAAAAAAACAACAAACATTGACTTAGTGGTTTAGCTCTGCCGCCTTACGACAAAACCCCGCATATTCAAAATTTTACGTTATGCACTTTTTTAGCCTATTAGAAAGAGCGTTTCAAGCCGCGTTTTAATATCTTATCGAGATTGCTATATAGTAATTGTAAGAGAAGTACCGGTAATATTATAGGTTTGATATATTTATTTTTATAAATTAAAAACACATAACAAAACAAAAATTAAAATCAAAATGAAAAGAAAAAGCCTCAGAAAATATAAATGCAACCATGTATTATAAAATCAAAGAATCTTTTTTTAACAAAAGAATAATAATTGAATAAGTTGCAGTTGTTACGGTTTAAAAATTCGGATTCAAAAGTGGAGATTTTATCTATTTCTGTTTTGATTTACATTAAGCCCCACGGAAACCTTTTTTTTTTTTTATATTTGTTACAAAGCCGCACGATAATGATCAAAAAAAGTTATTTCTGAGCATCCTCAGCAAAGAAACTGCTAGATGTTCTAAAACCGTGAGTGAGTGGTAAGATTAATGTGGCAGGTTAACAGCGATACCATGGTGGAGGAAAGTGAACGATCTTATGTGTAAATGCAGGATAGAGACGCTAAAATATATTATGACAAATTACAAAACAAGAGTTTAACAGAAAAAGATTTGCATTTCCCATAACTCATTACCAAGAAGGTATGAGAAATAAAGAAAAAAAAAAAAAAAGAGCGCTTCTGCCATTATCATGGTTCTGTGAAACATCTCACTGGACCAGCTCAACGCTTTGAAGACAACAAAATAATAATTATATTACAGCATTTTTTTTTCTAATAATTATTTTCAGCGCCAACTTTAAAATTAGATTACGGTAGATATCATTATACTGAAAGTCTTTTCAAGCACAAGCTATCTTCCTTTACCAATATAAATGAATTAGGATAATCTTTACGTCATGTGACACTAACTTTACACTGGATTTGATTCAAATTGCATTGCCCACAGTCATTATCATTATCATTATTATTATTATTATTATTATTATTATTATTATTATTATTATTATTATTATTATTATTATTATTATTATTATTATTATTATTATTATTATTATTATTATTATCATATCATTATTATTATTATTAGCATGCGTAGTTCATATCTAATTGCACTATTTAACCTGAATTGACCCCATTTTGCAGTTCTTAGGTTTCCGTTTTTTTAAACTACGAAAATAGCAGTGTTTTTATAGAATTAATATATTACGATAGTTTATTTTTTCTGTTTCCAGGCAGATACTTTATTTAGTGAAGGAAAAAAAAAAGCTTCTTAGCAAGTATCTGTCATGCAGTGTTGACATATCGCAGTAAAAAGGGGGAAGACTACTGAGTATGGAAATTCAATCACCAGTCTGGATTTAGATCAAAATCTTCCCCCTCCTTCTCCCCCCACTCCCCCCACCCCAAACCTACACACGCACACACTTTTTTCTCGTCAGATTTTTAACGTGCGCTTGATAAAGCCTATGAAAATAAAAATAAGATAATGTTTAGCTGCGTATCATCAGTCTGCTTTATCAAGGACTTAAGGTGCCACTGAAGTTATTTAGTATGGTTCAAAGTCGAGAAATGACTACTAGATGGAATCTAAGCGATACTGGTGTACAAAAAAAAAATCTCTGGAAAAGATATTGTGTAACATATGACATTTTTTAAATAATTTATTTTCTTTCATTTAACCTAATACCACGCCATAATTATATAACTCATTTTCCTTCGGTCCGTTTATATAATTTAGTCCTACAGAATATTTTTTCGATCTGAAGTAAAGATTCTTGCTTTCATAATATTATTTCGTATTGATACACAGGCCTTTAAGGCACTAAAACTTATTGTCAAAAATTTTCTTCTGGGTTTTTGTGGCTGTACTTTGGAGTTTTGTACACTTACATCATGATTATAATTAGCAACCTTACCAGTGACCACTATTCGCAAATACTTAAATTTTCATTGTTTATTTGCCATTTCGAGTACCTTGATGAATAGACATGCTCTGCAGCACCTTATTTAATAAAAAAAAAAAATACCCCGATCAAAATCCCTAAGGACTTAAGAGACGATATTTACACTGAACTCCCTGTAATTAGCATAGTTAACATCTACAAATTATTATTGACATCATGCACCAGTCCTTATGGCTGTAAATTCCAAATCAAACCATAAAACCAGCTGATTTTTTTTTCTTTCCTCTTTTTCAATGGAGAAATTGTAAAACAACGCAGACCTCATACTAAGACTTAAAATTTAAAACCACTGTAAGATAGTAAGGCCACGTTGTACTTGGATTGGCCGCAAACTTCACCGACGTATGTCACATTCACGCTATTTCGGAGCACCAGGTCCTCACGCGTCTATGCTGATTATACTGTGACAGCTGGCGGGAAATTTCTGTAGGCCATTTTTTCTTTTTACTTGATTGTTTACTTCTTCTCATAAACTTTCAAATTAGAATGAATCGAACAAAGATTTTACTTCCGACTTTTATTTTCCCACCAAAGGTTTATGAAAAATGACTGTGCACCGTAACTATGATGAAGCCAAATAAAAATAACTAGATATGAAAATCCTGATAGTTTTACACTGTAGGATCTTTTGAAGCGCTCATTATGTATGGATAAATAAATAAATGGGAAGCAATTAACTCTGGTAAGGCAATGCACCTCTAGGCATTTTTTTATTTTACAACATTGGATGTTAAGAAGAACCTTTAAATAGACTGGGAAAGAATAGAATTAGGTTCTAACTATATTTTTATAAATTAAAAGTTAAAATGAAAGCGCACCCATTTATTTGTTTGCATGGTGCATCAAACACAATACTAATTGAAAACAAAAACGTTAACGATAAAAAGAAAGAAAAAAAAAGAAGGGAAATTGTGCTGTTGCGCGCATCTACTACTACTACTACTACTACTACTACTACTACTACTACTACTACTACTACTACTACTACTACTACTACTACTACTACTACTACTACTACTACTACTACTACTACTACTACTACTACTACTACTACTACTACTACTACTACTACTACTACTACTACTACTACTACTACTACTACTACTACTACTACTTCTATTACTGCCGCTACTTCTATTGTCATTTAGAAGAATAATTTTTGAAATGCCATGAAGGAAAAAAAAAGTATTCTCTTTGGGGAAAAATTATGCAAACTATGAATTTCATAATGTAAAATTTTAGACCTTATAGTTTACTTTAATTGCTCATATATATCTATGCTCTTTGGGTCTTGACTCTTGCATTTTTTTTTTTTCATTTTTTGTTCTGAGCTTTATTCAGGTAAATTTATTAAGAGAAAAGAAATTCAACATGCAATTTTTTTATACCACCCTTTTTTCGACCTTATGATCTTCATGTTAGAAAGTTTACGGCGTGCTTAAACTAGACTAGTTTCATTGTACCGATTTATTTTAACTATTTTGTTACGTTTCCCCTTCATGCAACTCACAAATTATAGTTATTTTATACTTATCTATTAGGTAAAAAAGTTTGCACGATTGCATAATACAGAGAAATAATGTGCACTTGATATGATAAACAAAAACAAAACAAAAAAAATGATGATGAAAAAGTGAGCTAAAAACGTTAACTGCCGGTTTACTAAATTTATGGTGAAGCATTGCAATTTCAATAACTTTTGCACATGAAACAGTCATAACCATTGTAACTTTGAGCAGTTATGATGATTTTTTTTCCAATCCATCTCCATTTTCATTGTTTATGTCATTTTCATTATGTAAACTAACCGTGACAAACCGTTTGAATACCCGTAAAGTTATCTTCCATCCAAATCACATGTACTGATCATAAAAACAATCATTATTTATGTAATGAAAGACGGATGGGAAGCGACCATGATTATTTCCACTATCTCCACCAAATGGACTCCTTTCTTCTCATACCAGATCAACACTGTAATTCCATCGACAACCCCCCTTCGCCATATAGTTTGATATAAAACCTCGTGCCCGATCCTTGCCTATAATCTTGGGCTTTAAGCACCTTGAAATGTACAAAACACTGGCGCAATTACAAAATGTCTTTCATTTTACGCATAATGTTTCTCTTTTCTCTTTCTCATTAACAGTGTGATGCCTCGGGAAACTTTGTAGCGTAAAACTAGTCAAAATAATAGTTTTGGTATTTTCTACTGCAATATCCGACAATTTAGACAGATTTCATGGAATTTTGCTCATGCGAAACGCGTCAAGCAACAGTGAGCACAATTAGTGAGATAATGAAGTGAGTAGATCTACCGTTGGTAACGCAGCATGCATTCTTGCTCAGATACCAAGGAAATTATCATTTTGTCCAAAGCCTTTGAGGAGTCGCCTTATTTCGATTAGCTCTGGTAATGCTCAGTAACGCAGTGAACCAATTTTCCACAATTTACCCCTTAATTAATTTGCCATGCCATAGGGGTTTTACGTGATGATGAGACAAAAAAGAAGTTTAATATTGTTTTTAACATCCGATAAATTCGCCTCGGATGGGGAGACATGCTGTTTCTGCAGAAGGATGTAAACATTTTAACAGTCATAACTTACCGTTACACCATACAAAATAATGTTTGTCTAATCTTGACACCTTTATTATTTGCAGAAAATCTTGCTGAATATTCATCGAGCCAGAGGATCATCAAGTTCTTCAGTTAAAAGGAGAAATATCTACAAGAATTTAACGCTTGAAAGACAATCATTTTATTTAAACCAAAGCAATACATTTAACCCCCGCCCACAAGGAGTGGGTGGTACCAGGAGATGTCACTGAGCCCTCCTAGGCCGCCCTCCCATCTCCCTCCTCCCGCGTCTTCTACATCTGGCTACCACCATTCCCTGTATCACGCCCACTCTCTACATTACGCCCATCATCAGCCTTCCGTCTCTCCTCCATCCCCTCATCTATCTGGACACGCCCACCACAATTCCACCACGCCCTTTTCCGTGAGCGACATCCTCCATCCTCCCTTGCTCACGTCCTCCGCACTGGATCCAGATTTCAAGAAGACGGTGGAGGCGAGTATCCCACCTCTAGGAGGAGCCCCTTCAGGAGGTCTTCCACCATCAGCAGGAGGCGTATCTCCCTATCCACACTCCCATCGTTCCCCACAACACCAGTTGTCCTCGTCCTCCTCCTCAGCCGCAGCAGCAGCAGCCATGGGCTCCATGACGATGGGCGGCATGCATGGCGTGCCTGTCACCAACCCTTACGCCAACTACGTGCCGCAATTTTCGCACCACACATCCTCGTTCCCGGCACAGTACTGCAACGGCGGAGACCTCTACGGCGCTGACCATGGCCGCCACGGCACAGCTGGCTGGTACGGCGGTGCTGCTGACTCCAGATTTAGCTGTGAGTAGATACCGTCCTGACTGTTTTGTTTGGTGGCACACGTGCTTATGTTTTATGTTTGTATTAATTTTTTTAAAGTTATTTTTGTTCTGCGATACGTTCCACCTGGAAGAATGGGAATGTAAGAAAAGAAAGGAGGGTAGGGGAAGTAAAGATGACTGTGATATTGGTGGTCCTTGTAGAGGCATTCAGTTCAGTTTTCTGTGCAAGATTTTTTACGGATGTATGTACGGATTTTTTTTAGTTATCCATTTCTTTTTGTTGACCTTAAGGTACAGCATGAAAAAAAAAATCTTAATGGATATAATGATCTTTTTTTTTTTTGCTCCTCGCAAGTTTGATTACCTTGAAAGAGATCATTAAAGAAAAAAAAAATTAAAAACAAGAGCAGCTAGTGCATAGAGGGCCATATCAAGAGCTCATCAGTCTCAGTGTATAGCCAAGGTTGAAAAGATCATGCCCCGCGCGTCCTAATTATTGAGGATGGTCGCACTAGTTAGGGCCTGCTACAGTAACTGGGGATCAGGGCGACTCACAGAATATGATTGTAGCAAATGTACCGATCGACCCACTAGGTGCTCAAAGTGCACTAATTTCGTTAACAATTAAGACGAATTTATTTAGTTTCATCAGGCACATGCATACAAAATGACGCGCAGACTACGGGGGAAAAAAACAGGACAAACATTCATTGAATCAATATTAGTTCGTATTTTACATAACTAAAACCTTCCACGAGCCAGGCCCATCTGTAACAAACCAAGACTGAAGCGGGGAATTTTCCGCATGTCGAGCTGCTCTCTTCCCAGGCAGTGCCTCAGATAATGTTTTCCCACTCTTTAATTCTATACCACTAAGTTATTACTGTAACACACACCATTATCATACTATGCATTTTGCAATGGATCATCCGAAAAATTCTTGAATCTTTCAACACGGAGCAAAATAAAGTCAAAATGCATTTGTCACTTTCATTAATTTGAATGTTTAGAAAGGAAAAAAATTGGGAAAAAAATCCACTGACAGCGGATTAGAATAGTATTATCCGTTTTGCGTTACCAGAGCATAATAAACATCAAATCCTAACTTTGATACCATTTTGTTTCTGATTTTTAAAATAGACATCATCTAATTTTATTGTTTTAAGTGAAGGAAATTATTGAACTACTCAGTTACGATGGTGTTAATCAGAAATTATTCTGGTTTTTACGAATATAAAAAAAATATTTCTCGCGTGAGAAAGCTATAAGAAAAAGAAAAGCCATTTAATATAAAAAGTATAAGAAAATAAAACATCATAATTCATTTCTGTCGATTATTCTGCACTTTACTCTTAATCATATTATGCAGTTTATATTGTTTTTTTCAGCTTTCACTCATAGTATATCTGCATTTTGAAGCATCTTAATTTTTTGCCTTGTTCCATTTTTCTTTCTTTTCTTTCTATTGTTTCATTGCATCAAGTTTTTCATGATTAGCAGCTAATGCTCAAAGTAGAAAATTCAAAGCATAATGTTTATACATGCTTGGTAAAGAAAGATTTATTGCATATTGTCTGTACAAATTTATGTATTTTGCTGTGCGTATTAATCAATAACATTCTACCTTAAGATCTTGTAATCTCAAAGCAAATAACTGTCAATAAATATTGATTACCTCAAAGGATTGAGGTATAAAGCACAAAGCTGTGTAAGATTGAGACCGTTTAATATAAATCCTTTTTTATCCCGTTGTTACGAAGGGACTCAAGATTTTATCCATTGCTCTTAAATCGAATGTTTAAAAAGGTGCCGTAGAAATCAGTATCACTGTTTAATGCCTTTTCATTTCTCAGTTATTGGAACATAAAAAATATAACGTCATTGCATTAGAGTCATTTTTCCTTCTTTTTGTTTTTTTTTGTTTTTTTAAAATTCTTTTTACTTGTTTCTTTCTCCTTCTCTCTTCTCTCTCTCTCTCTCTCTCTCTCTCTCTCTCTCTCTTTCTTTTTCTCTCTCTCTCTTTCTCTCTCTCTTTCTTTCTCTCTCTCTCTCTCTCTCTCTCTCTCTCTCTCTCTCTCTCTCTCTCTCTCTCTCTCTCTCTCTCTCTCTCTCTCTCTCTCTCTCTCTCTCTCTCTCTCTCTTTCTCTCTCTCTCTCTTTCTCTCTCTCTTTCTCTCTGTCTCTCTCTCTCTCTCTCTCTCTGTCTCTGTCTGTCTGTCTGTCTGTCTGTCTCTCTCTCTCTCTCTCTCTCTCTCTCTCTCTCTCTCTCTCTCTCTCTCTCTCTCTCTCTCTCTCTCTCTCTTTCACTTCTTTGCCTGTTCGTTTGAGAACAGATAGGAAGTGAAATAAAGTTTTAAAAAAAGAGATTAAATTATTTATTAATTTTAATTATTTGAGAAACATTTCCATCGGCAGTCGCCACTAGAGATACGTCACATTCCACCAAAGCAATCTTACGTATCACTTGAAGTTCGGATTTTAAAATAAACCATATTCATTAAGCTTTGTTACCCTTTGTTATCATAAAAATTAAAAGCTGAATGAAATCTTCAAATTATAATTAAAGTCAAAATTACTAAATGACATGGCATCACGCATATTATGCTGACACTGGTTTAGGGTTGAAAAGAATGAAAAGTGAGAGAAGGAAGTTGTTTTTGCAATTTATTCAAAATTTGCATAATATGCATGTGCGTTCCCCAATCCGCTCTCACACAACGCAGCTAGCTCTATTAAAAAAGAGCTCTTTGAATCGGTCGTCATGTATAACAGCACAGGTGGGCTTCGTCTAGCAATAGGAATATGATTATGGACGCAGAAGACTGTTACTCAGGTAAATTTGTGCAGCAGCTGATTTCCATAGCTCACACGAGCAGTAGTAATAGCATGCGCGTGGCCATCATAAGGCTGTCTTAGATTGACATTCATTATACAGATTGAAGTGACATAATTTACCAAATTCATAAAGGAAGGTGACCCTGGTGGGGTGTGTTCGATTGGTACAGACTGTTACTGTAAAACAGCCAAATGAGCAACGCCGTTTCCGAATTCGCAAAATTCTTTCAAATTAAAAATGTTTCGAAATTTATTGGCACGAACTTGACGCGTATTTTCTTCATCATATATTTAATTACTAACGTGTTGTCATGATATTGCAGGCTAAGAAATTCTCCCTCTATCTTTTTGGCTAACAATCTATCTATCTATTTTATCTATCTCTCAATTTGTCTGCATATCTATCTATTTGTCTCTATCTATCTATCTATCTATCTATCTATCTATCTATCTATCTATCTATCTATCTATCTATCTATCTATCTATCTATCTATCTATCTATCTATCTATCTATCTATCTATCTATCTAATTATCAATCAATCAATCAATCAATATTTATATAAATATATATATATATATATATATATATATATATATATATATATATGTCTCTATCTATCTATCTATCCATCTATCTATCTATCTATCTATCTACACTCCCGCTCAATACTTCTTTTATATTTTCTACCTTACCCACAATCTTTCTCTTTCGTGTTGATTTTTTTTCATTTCACACTCATACAATACCCCTACCCCTTTCCTTCTCTCTCTCTCTCTCTCTCTCTCTCTCTCTCTCTCTCTCTCTCTCTCTCTCTCTCTCTCTCTCTCTCTGTCTCTCTCTCTCTCTCTCTCTCTCTGTCTGTCTGTCTTTACCTGTCAATTTACTAACTGCCTGTATGGATTTTTTCTTTCTTTCTTAATCATCCCTCTCTTTTTCACTTCCTTCTTCTGGATGACGCCTGGAGTGTTATTCAGTCCAGAAGTAAAGGAGAACCGTCTTTGTTTCTATGAAATGTGTAACTGGCCCACAAAAATCATATTCGAGTAATTATATAAATTTTGAGAGTTTTTACACTGGCAAGGTCCTCGAATAGTTAAAAATCAAAACAAAGCATGCATCGTAAAAACAAGTGACCGTATACAAATGGTCAGATGTTTCGATCCTTAAAACAAAACAAAAAAAAGTAAAGAAAAAAAAAAAGGCATGCGGAAAGTAAAGCTCACACAAATAGGAGCAGAAACTAAGGTAACTGAGGAAGAAAAATATTACTGAAGCCAGCTGCACTGCGGTTTTAAGATGCCATATTACTGTCGACAGTAAATCAGTAAGCGTAATAAAGACTTTATCGTGAAACACTGTTTAAACTTGGATCAGTTTTATCACCAGGTGACCTTGGTTTTCATCTACTCTTGAGTTCTGGTGTTAAGATTTTAATTGTAAAACAAGTAGATAAGTAAATAAACAAACACATAAAAAGTACAATTGCGTCTATTTCTTTATGTCTTTAAACAAACAAAATCACAAAACACTTGGATACAGCTTAGAAAAGCATACATTTGATGGAACAATGAAGCAAACGCGAGCTGGTAAGGCGAGTGAGATTATATATTTTGATTGCCGTATGATAATCTATAATAAGCATTTACTAAAGTCTTAAAGCTGCGCTCAGCCCTGTTCTCTGTTGCGATTGCTCGGGGCTATAGAAAACTGCTCATCCATAGATCCATCGCCGTTAATGCACACACGCAGAACTATCTTATTTCTTCCTTTTCTTTACATCTCCAAAGACAATAAGCTCGGCAAGATTACTGTGGGTTTTATTTTTTTCCCTTGAGCCTCAGTATTACTACTGTTATTATTTTTTCTACATCTGGCGCAGTCTTTTGTGCATGCACATTTTCCTTCTCACGTTGATCATTATCATTATTATAATGTCAAGACTGCAATTGAAAAAAGGGAAAGAAAGAAAAGATAGAGGGAGAAGCGATCCAACTAGAATCGTCGAAAATCTGGGGGGAAAAAACGAAATGTAAAATTAAGAGAAATCGTGTTGACTTGTCAGCATGGGTCTGAAACCGAAATAAAAAGTTTAAATATGGCAGCTCCAGCGAAAAATGTTAACACGATTGAAAGGTGATATTGATACCAATGGGAGGGACCGTTCGTTAAGGTCCCGAATATTTTTAGTTTGCTCAACCTAATTCTGTGGACCAAAAACCCCAATCGATTGTGTAATTGCCACGCCCGTTAAAGTTTATGCTTAATATTCGTGTGCTTGCGTCGTAAAACAACTCAGGAATGTCCTCTACGACTATGACGTGAAAATTGTACCCGGCTTACCACGATCGCGAAGTCTAAGTGGGAGAGACAAAGAAATATAATAGGAATTCTTCAAATTGAAAGAGGCAACTCCATGGAATAAAGCGAGTAATCATGGCCAATGTTATAACCAATTCAAACCCCCCAATTTCGCAAATTAATTTATTCTCAACTCCTGTTAAAGCCAGTTCAATCACTAATGCCAAATTCAATTAGTGATGCCATAATTATTAAAAGCTGAGGATAAGCCATTAAGTTTGAATAGCTCTGATTTTTAAAAAAAGCTTTCTGGTAGCTGTAAGTTTCCTTTGGCATGGCAGTTTAAATGTCTTTACATACAGAACACAAACGACGAAAAGGAAAAGTACAGGATTCTACTTCACTTCATTTTCTTAAGGATTTAGAACCATGTAGATCTTCTAGGCGCTTCTAGTTCAGGTCAAATACCTACACACGGTCATTGTTTCAGCTTATAACATGATGCCTTTTATACTTCACTCTTGTTTTTCTCTCATTTATATTCTGATCTTATACTGGTTGAAAAGTCACAAAATTTAGATCAATATAATGCTAATGTAAAATCTGTTGACAACTTTGGCTGCTTGTCCTTCTGTAGGGTGGCCTCGCTATGGCTTAGCTGGATACATGAGGTTGGATGATATGAGTTTATAGATTACGGAGAACAAGAGACAACCCAGACTTAAAGAGACACCTACTTAGTACGCACACAGAGTTCAAGTATTCTTTATTTCCGCATTACTTAGCGCATGCACATAAAACTCCCTGATGTTCAGAACATGGGTCATGAACTAAGGGTTTTATTATTGTTATTATTATTATTATTATTATTATTATTATTATTATTATTATTATTATTATTATTATTATTATTATTATTATTATTATTATTATTATTATTATTATTATTATTATTTATTTATTTTTTTAGGGGGGGGGGTGAGAAGGATACACTTTTATTTATCAAAATAAGGGCCGATCTTATAACTGAAGCATTCAATGATGACTGTTTTTTTTTTTTTTAAAAAGGCCGATATTTAACCCGGCGTCTTTATCGATATATTATCTACTCAATATTAAAGAGCCAATATCAAAATGTAGTATAAGCAGTCTCAAGAGCTTGGTGCTGCGATGCTCTCTGCCTGATCGAGGCTAACTTGACTAGGCTGCATGCCGCGCCCAATGAAGACAAGGCGAGCCAAGCTCGGATTAGTCAGGCTGATTGATGCATGGTGTATCGATCCTAAGGGTTCGATCTTTCCGAGACGCTTGCCACTGGGCTCAGTCTTCCGCCATCTTTTGAAGAGGCTCTGGTTGCGCTTTTATTTATCATTTTATTAATTATTTATAAATATTTTCAAAGGTGAAAAAAAAAAGACAAGACTTAAGTGATGTACATGTGTGTCTTGTTTCTAACACCTTCCTCATTCATAGCTCTAATCCGTTCCCCTAAATATGCTGTCAGTAAATTTTCACAACTTATTACACATTGACGCTTTGTCTCGTTTACTAAAATGAAGATGAAAGTGAATGTGGTGCTGGTGGTTGTAGAGGTAATATATTTATGATAATAATAATAATAATAATAATAATAATAATAATAATAATAATAATAATAATAATAATAATAATAATAATAATGATAATAGTGGTAGTTACCGTAGTAGTAGTAGTAGTAGTAGTAGTAGTAGTAGTAGTAGTAGTAGTAGTAGTAGTAGTAGTAGTAGTAGTAGTAGTAGTAGTAGTAGTAGTAGTAGTAGTAGTAGTAGTAGTAGTAGTAGTAGTAGTAGTAGTAGTAGTAGTAGTAGTAGTAGTAGCCTATAAACAGCAAACGAGACCCAAAAGTTAACTGTTGGTTTCACCTTAATTACCATAGCGTTAATATCAGTGCTGTCACAACTTGAACGTTCTAGTTTATGTTCTCCTAGGAGAGCGTAGAGTAATGTTAGTTACCAGTAAAGATCCTTTTATTGGATGAGGTAAAGAGTAAATCAGAGCTGTCTGCCCTCTCGGCCCTGCACACTGACACAGGCAAGTGCTCTTCACCTGGGGCTGACAGCTACTTGATGGCACGGCCAAAACACACTCACCCTCTCAGACCAAGCACAGATTCAAAGCTGATTGTCGACCGGTTTAGGGGCTTGTAAGATTCTGTCCAAGAAGATTGGCTTTGTTATTGTTTTCTTTCTTTTCTTTTTCCTCCCTTTATCCCCCCCCCCCCACTCACACACTCACCCACAATGGTTAGCTTGTAGGTGAGTGATTTGGGGAAATGTTTGGGGCTTGGAAGGGGAAAAAAAGTTTGGAAGCTCTGCTTGTGGGAAGCTTGAGAACAGTATGTTTTTGATAAAGGGAATGACAGACAAAAAAGCGAAGAAAGTAAGAAATAAGGAACGAGGAGTAAGACAAAATAACGAGAGAAAAGATGGAATGAAGGAAAAAAGGGAAACAAATACTTTTTTCCCTATTTAATTCATCCATTCCACATACATTCACCGCGACACCAAGTTGAGTTTAAAACTCGAACAGTTTACTGATGTGGCATTTTTTAACGGCGTTTTGGACACTGGATCGTGAAAGCTTTTGAATATTTTTGAATTTATTTATGTGTTTATTTATTTATTTATTTTGCTTACTCTTCATGGAGTTTTTCATTATTCGTTTCAAATATCGACGTACTCTTTTTTAAATAGTTTGGGAATCTTTTTTTTTCTTCAAGCGCCATTTTATTAACTTTCCAATAATTCATTTTCATATCATCCTCGTCTTTTTATGTCCGCTTTTCCATCGGTGGTTTTATTCCCCCGAGCCACCCTTTTCGCCACTTTTCCCACCCACATGTATACCTTATATTTTAATTTTGTAAGCATATTTTTTTTTTTTTCATTTCTGTGCTGAAACCTCTTCTTCCAACAAGTTTGGTCCAAATGTAACATAATTTGGTTTTACAGCCATCATCTCTATTTCTCTCTTTCTCTCATCCACCTACGTCTGTAAAAACTCTAAACAGTGATTCACAAACTGATTGTCACCGCCCCTGCTGCATCTTCTTCTCTCGAGGAGACTCTCTGTGCCTCCTTGTTCCTTGAGTCTGAATACCTGACGCTCAGACGAAATCCCCTATCGTTTTTCGAGACATCAAAGGCGGCTCATGACATCGACCACCGATCCATCGATTTTTGGGTTCAACTGTGGAGAAATGGAGGGAATGGGGAAATAGAGACACATGGCTATAATGGAAGGGACAGGGCTTGAGACAAGCGGAATACACGATCTGGGATTGGTTATCTGAGGGAGGTGGAGAGGAACCGAATAGCAGGTACGGGAGGGGGAAGGGATAAGGAAGGCTATCATAAGGCGATCAGTTTGAAAAGATCAATTCATAATCTGTGGGACTGGAGATGGAAAAGATGGAGAGAGAGGAAAAAAGGAAGGGGAAAACAGCTAATAAGGCAAAGAGGGGTGGGGAAAGGAAACAGAAACAAGATGAGAGGGGGAGTGAGGTTGAGTATGTTGAAAAACGGGTGAACAAATAATGAGGGAGAAAGAAAGAAAGAGAGAACGAGATAAAAATGAAAGATTTTTACCTGAATTTTTCCACATTTTGTACGCGGTGTGCATAAATGATTAAAAATGTCCTATTGAAAATCTTCTCGCGTGTCTATTGATTGTTGAGAGTATTTTGTTCTCATATGAGCCCAAGTTATTCCATTGCCGCTTTCTCCTCTGCACCTTAGGCTAGTGCCGCTGAACCGGCGAAACTTATTTTGCCGGAAATAATAAAATCGCATTAAGCATTAAGTATAGTAAGCTTCACATTCTTTTTTCAATTTTTATAAAATCGATTATTCCGATAAGTGAAAAAGAGAAAGAATTTTATAATAAACTATTTAAGGGCCTTCTTTTCAAATTTGCCTCTCTGTCTGTCTATCTCAGCCTGTTACTGTCTCATCCAGATATAGGAGCTTTCTGCCTGGTTGATTATCCACCCCCCCTCCCCTTCTCTCTCTTTCTCTTTCTATCTCTCTCTCTCTCTCTCTCTCTCTCTCTCTCTCTCTCTCTCTCTCTCTCTCTCTTTCTCTCTCTCTCTCTCTTTTTCCCTCAAATTTTGTTCACTCCTTCGCCTAAGCTCCAATAAAAGAATTAACCTCAGACTTCAGTGTAACTAGACCTATATGCTATTACCACCTGTAGTATTAACGTAACCTGATTATTGAATACCGTAATTACCCAGGTGCAACTAGCGGGAGGTAAGTTTGAGTACTGTCCTATATTACCTTACTCGGATGACATTGCCATAGAACTGTTGAGTCACAAAAACTAAGTTTGATTCTACTTTCATATTTAGATCTATGTTCATAGTAGCTTGTTCTAATTGCGTGGCCGACACGCTTTCAAACAATGATCAACTGTAGGTATGAAGAAAATAGAAGTTGTAATAAGCAGGGCAAGAGGCTAAAGAATATTTTAAAACGAGCTTGAAAAGGGAAGGGGCCGACCTCTCAGGGTACCGAGTTCCTCAGGCAATAGAGCATTGGACTGAAAACTAAGAGGTCCTGCATTCTAAACCTCGGATGGTTTTATTTAACCAATCATATCCCTTATTTGACGTATTCGCACGAGATTCTTCGAGAAAATTAGGCGAAGTGTAACTAATCAAAGAAAAAATGCGCGACTATCATATTAAGCAGTAAGATAGGTGTTGAGTCTTCTAATCTTTTAAATATTTACGAGAATTATGAGGAAAAGGAGAGTCTTCGATACGATTTAAAGAAAAAAAGATGGTACAATTGAAAATATAACCGAAAAGGCAGGTTGAAAGAAAGCAAAGAGGAAGAAATTTTGAAAGTTGAGTCTATAACTGATTGGCTGTCTTCATTCCTGCTAGCCTGCAGAGAATGGATAGGCAGGGACAGCGGGGGGAAGGAGCCAAAAGGAGTACCTGTGGAGCGTTGGTCCATCACACCTGGGCAAGTGTGATGATGTCAGTCTTGTCACCACCAGGTCGTAACTGGACAGACTCAGCAGGCAAACTAGAAGCCAGTTGGGATGTTAAAAAAAAGACAAGTCTGGAGTAACAAGTTACTTATTTTCTGGTTTAAAAAAAATACATATTTTTTTCTTTATTTCTCTTTTATCAATTCAATTTACTCCCCATTGATTTACTTTGTTCTCATCCACCAAAACCATTGAATAATCTAGCCTATACTTTATATTTTTCAATTAAGTGTTTTGAAATTTTATCCTTATCTTACTGTATCATCCTGGCTCTTGCTTTTTAGTGGTTTTTGGTGCTTTGGATAAAACCATTGCGGCTGGCGTTGCGACTCCTGATTCTGTTACTGTTGCTACAAAGCCACGCGCCTCTACTCAGCTTAGCCGTCTTTGAGCGTTTCGATGCTGATTGGCCACATGGCCTTGTTCCTTTATTCCGGCTATCGCACCCGCGGTTGGCGGTCTCTTCCACAAGCCTGTGCTGGCTACCACCTGTAGACCCATAGATCTCATTGTAACAATTCCTACCTGGAGCTGGAAAGGCGGTGACACTGACAAGGTAGCGCCGATACTTCCAGAATTCGCATCGCATACCCTGACACGCGTCGTAGCATTGAGTGCTGAGAGGGAATTTGACAAGTTCAGTGGAGTGTTAAAGAGAAGAAAAAAAAAAAAAAAAGAAATCGATCGACGTGAATTACCTAAGTTTGACGTGTTGAAATGAATCGAGCCAGTTATGACAAAACCTTTATTGTAAATATGTCAAAAGTTTTCCACCAACTTCGCTAGTTCTGTTAGAGTAGTAAGTACTCATGAACTGAGCGAAAATGTGCTGCTTTCACTAAGCATCTTTCAATACGCATGATAGACATTGCCATTCTTGTCGTGTCAGAGGTGCATAGTTTTGAAATACAGTGGCCAATTGTTGAACGTTGTCATCTACCCACAATTCTTTCTTAAAGCATCTTGTGAGAATGTAGCATTGTACTGACATGATGAAAATGGAAATTCCCAGTTTGTCTATTGAAAACAGCCCATAACACCAGTGATATCATAAAAATTCAGTTACAGTTAAAGCCTAGCGAAATATGACACAGGGTCTGTTAGAAACTGGCGGGTTTGCCGAATGCTTGCGGTGCATTGGTTTGTGATAGGTCTTGCCTTTCATAGTGTCACTTTGGACGTGACAAGACGTCAACAAGGGATGCATTTGGCAATGTCGATAAAAGTGGTTTCAGGCTATCGGTTTTTTTTTTTCTTTTAATTGATTTTTTTAAAATATTTAATAAAGTCTCAAAGCTTTTGTTTCCTTGCACCACAATAATAGATGTTACCTTTTTGGGTTGAGTGTTTTTTCGTCCCTTCTTGTTTGTTCTACTTATATTTAATTTGTTTCGCATTTCTTTCAAATCGGTCTTTACAACTGAACTCTCTGAAGTAATTTAAAAAAAAAAACTTTGGTAAACTCTGTCTTTAGTTGTATATTTTTTTTTTCAGAATATCATCGTTCTTTTAATTATTGTTACTTTATTATTACTGCGGGTAAAAAAGAAAAGGGGAGGAGGGGAGGGCGATATCGGTCATACTGATTATATAAACAAAGACCAAACGAATTGCACAAGTCAAACTGCGGATTTGAAAGTGTCAGGTAGAAATTAATGCACGTTATAGTTCACACATTTTGAGAAAACTTACTTCACCAAGTCTTTTCATTTTCCTCTTTCAAGGTTAGTGACACTGCTCTACACCAGTGGCAAACAAAAGTGTAATACACAGTTAACCGTGTCATGCTTCATTGGCATGTTATAGTGCTCTTTCAGCACACAAACAACTTCTTGTCTTGCCGCTTAATTTAATGAATATTAACAGTAACGCACACATTATTGACAATTGTACTAGAAGCTTCAATTTTGGACACGTTTGTAGTCGTATTTAGTATTCGTATTTTCGCGAGAGAAAAAAAAATCGAATATACAAGGATTAACTTTTGCCCTTTCCGTTCAACATTTCAAATTGATTGAGAGAAACAAGCTTTAAAATTCGACTCACATACCACTCCAATAGTAACTAGTCGCCTAGAACGGACGCTAAAATAATAGATTGCTTCAACCCTAACCTCTGCATACTGCTAAGGTAAGCTCCTTTAGTTCTCTTCTGCTCAACAATCGCCTTTATTCCTCCTACATTTTCTTGCACACTGACTGATGGCAATCATTTCCGCTACTCTTTTTTTTCCTTTAACCCCTCTTAAAGTTAGAATACAATAGAAAATCCCATTCATTTATTTATAAAACATACCTTTGCAACTCCAACAAATCACGCATGCCACATTTTCCTAAAGTTCTGAGATCGACGTCTTTCGGCTTAAATTTTTGTCCTCAATTAATTATTCGGTGGGTTCTTTTTCTTTAAAAAAAAAAAGGTTTTTCTTTAAAAGAAAAGAAGCGAGACAAATGAGGGCCGGGTCCTCATTCATCAGTTGTGGAAACGGGAAGGTAAGTTAATGCGTGTTAGCGGGCGAGTGAATGGGCTTTCATGACGAGTTAGGGATAATTACATGCTGTCAAAACTGGCTTTTTCTCAGGCTTGTTTGCCCTCCTGCTAGTCTTAATAACCCCTGAGGTCTGCCAAAACCCAAAATATTTTTTTTCGATTTAATTTTCTTCTTTTTTTTAATTTCTCCACTCTCCGCATGATCCTAACCCTCTACCTGTTGATCGATCTGACCTCTCAGAATGAGAAACGGGACGGGGATGGGATAGAGTTACGACAATACATTTATAAGATCGCCCCCAGGAGTTATGGTCAACGATAATATTAATTAAAATAGTCAAAACAAAAATACTTATCTCCTCTTATCACCGATTTGATCAGGGATTGTTACAGCCATCAGGCGTGGTAACTATTACATATTCAAATAAAGGCGCCAGCCAACAAAAGACATTTTTTTTGTTCAAAGATATTGATTTAAATCAAAGAGAAGAGAACCAACTATTCACATTTCGAATATATAAGTCTACAATGTGCTAAACAAAATTATTGTAGACGAAATATTAAAAATTTGAGCAAAACATTTGATTTCAGTGTGTCGAACAAAGAGAATTAATATCAGTACTCTCCGTGTGAAGCACTCTTCTCCCTCTGCCTCAAGTTCTCTGTAATATTCTGCTTTCCTGTATGAATTCCCTGATATAGTTGGCAGCTTTTGTTGCTTGCATCATTCTATCTCTGATCTTTTTATTACCCGATAGTGTACGTACATTAATTTCTCAAGCATTAACCTTTGGGAAAAATTTACAAATTAGTTCAATTTTAATTAAGGAAAAAAAATATATAAAATATTCACTATTTCCTTCACAAAAAGATAATCCACATACGACAGCACTCAACGCCTTCGCTGCTCTTCAATCTCGACGTGCTCTATCACAATTTTAATTGTTTTTTTTTCTAGGATAGGATTAAATCATAACCTTATATAAATCAATATAGGCATCCTAAACCACCGACTCATATTGTTATTAGTAGCAATAGTTGCGTGGAGTAATGTGCAAGCTAGACAGACATGCAATTTGGGCGGTTTGACGCATTATTACTAGTTCTTTTTTATTTCTTTTCAAATGTTGTTGAGTTAATATATATATCTTTATTTTCCCGTCTATGCTTTTGTTGGGCACGTGAGGGTGAGCATGCAGGCACGGGGGGCTGGGAACTGGCTGGAGTTGGTCGGGTTTTAATTTGACAGTGTTGTTGCACGATACTCACTGGTGCGCGTCTCGAAAACAAGTGCGAATTTATTATCTGGTGCACAGTTGTTCAGTTGGTATAGCTACTTACAATATGACATGGTAAAGTCTTTTATCTGAATCGCCAGGTTGCATATCGCTCTGTTTCACCTGTGTGGCTGGCTGTCTTTGTTCATGTCTGTCTGTTGCTTTCTCTCTATCTGTCTGTCTTTGTAATTTCTATGTTTTGGGCTGCTTGTCTTTCTGCCCGTCTCTATCATTCTCTCTCTTTCTCTTTCTCCCTGTCCATCTACCATTCTCTTGTTCAAATGCAAATTTCATGAAAAAAAATAACTTTATATCTAACTCGTTAGATATGAACTAATCAAAAGGTGTTTAGTACAGAATACTCTTCAACAAGTCAATAAACCCCCCCCCCCCCCCAGAAACTGTTGTACTATTGTAACCCTTGTAATAGGGGAACAATGCAAACACTAATCGAGATTTTAAATCCAGCCTTATTTATAAAATGAGAGGCTATAAAATTATGACTTAACTCTAAGCATGGAACTCATCTCGAAATATTGCCCAATATGGTTCATTCCAAAATATATATTTTTTTAATTTCCTTTGATATCATTCGATATCACTACACTCTACTTAATAATTCAGTCAATAAACTGCATAGCAAGTGAAGGTATGCTGTTCTAATCCAGACCTGATTTGTGCGATTTGATAACATGCGAACAGCCAGGAAATAGGAAAAGGGGGGTGGGAAAGAAATTATATTGTTGTTAAGTTTATATCGCTCTGTCAATTGAAATAAAGTTTCCTCTTTATAACTACTTCAGCAATCTCATAGGAAAAATTTACATCCATTGTGAAAAATTTAGTTTTTTAGAGATTCAAGGTTGATATTCATGGACAGCATAGTCTGAAAAAAAGGAGTTAACGACGATAGCATAAGAACATTACCAAATAATAAAAAAATGGAGCTATTCAATCACAGTCTTCATACCTTATGCTTAAAAATGAAGTGCATTATCCGCACTAAGTAAACAAAAGCAGCTGTGAGCTAATCTGTTATAGCGAACCAAATAGGGGTTTGCTCGCACGGGGTGGTAAAAACTAGAATTATCTGAGGCAATAGGGATTTCTATGTCCTAATTTCTCTCTGCTTTCATTCCTTTCGCTCTATCTACCTATCTATCTATTTATGTTTCTCTTTTTTTTTCTCCAGCCCTATTAATGTTTTTTTTCTTCTCTTTCTATTTCATACAAACACATTTGTCCCCTCTGGTTACTAACTTTTTCTTTAATCTTTTGTTATTTTCTTTACCTCTATATCATTCTGTTCTCCTTTCCTCAATCTTTGTCTCTATCTGTTAGCTTCTCCTTCTCCTTCTTCTTCTTCTTCTTCTTCTTCTTCTTCTTCTTCTTCTTCTTCTTCTTCTTCTTCTTCTTCTTCTTCTTCTTCTTCTTCTTCTTCTATTCGTTTCTCTCTCTCCCTCCCTCCCTCCCTCCCTCTCTCTCTCTCTCTCTCTCTCTCTCTCTCTCTCTCTCTCTCTCTCTCTCTCTCTCTTCCTTTATTATAAATGACCCTGGAATTTTCTAGGAGACAGTTTAAAAAAAAGTCAAGAAATGCGGATTTATTTAGCTTGATGTCTTGTGTTATGCGTATCTGCTCTCCTCGTAGTTTCATATTGTCATTCTGAGTAGTGCGGCTCCCACCTGTGTAAACCAACTACCACAGCAGAAAAAACACGGGGACCCGGCCGCGCGGAAGAATACACTATCTCCGACCATTCCGGAACGATTCAGGAGATCGGCCGGGCGGTCGACGGCACGCATTCACACCTTTTGCTGTCTCGCTGAGACAGTGACAGTTGAGAGCTTTCCCCATGGGTTCTTCCTTGATTATTATGGTGGTAAATGATTCTCCTGATAGTCCCAAGACACCAAATAGATTCTAGTCCCGTATCCGAATTTTCCTTCCTTCTTTTGCTCATATATGCAATGTTTTGGGTCAGTGTGTCACAAAAATAGTTAAGAGGACATCATTAAATAGTTATTTTTATCATTAAATATTTATAGCCTTAAAATAGGAAAAGATAATTTTACGCTGCAGCTGCGTCAAAAATGCCTTTAATGATTATAAAAGTAAATTAAAGATTCAAATAAAGGGAGGAACTTTGAGATTCATGGTTATCAAAGTGTAAAACTCGATTACAGGTATATAATCATTGGAACTATAAATCTTGTAATTGTTTTGATGAGGGACTTGAACACGCACCGCAAGATATTCCTTAACAGAAAAGAAAAGATTTAAAAGATCGAGAAAATGCTGATAGCTCCTTACGCGTTTGAGACTCCAGAATTAATGCGAAACATTTATGGGGCGGCGGTGTGGTGTTGTGGCCAGTTGACTGGTCCCAATACTATGGTCCCACACCCAGGAACCAAAGACTTCTGCTCACTAATCGTCTCTACAAACAGAAAATAATGGCATTAACACCTTTCCTTGGCCGCCGTGGCACTGGAAGAAGGTCTTGTTCGTGGTCACTAGACCAACCAAGACCCAGAGGGCATGCGCCCTGCACAGCTTGAAAAAATCTCTCTCTCTCCCTTTCTCTCTCTCTTTCTCCCTCTCTCCCTCCCTCCCTCTCTCTCTCTCTCTCTCTCTCTCTCTCTCTCTCTCTCTCTCTCTCTCTCTCACCCTCTCCCCCGTTTCCTAGTGTCTGCCGTCAGAAATTTGTCTTCTCGTTTACCTCTCAAATACATTCTGTACCTCCCTCTCAACTTCTCTATCTCTATTGTTCTTTCAGTTTTCTCTTCCCTTTCTCTTCTTTCCTCTCTCTCTCTCTCTCTCTCTCTCTCTCTCTCTCTCTCTCTCTCTCTCTCTCTCTCTCTCTCTCTCTCTCTCTAGGGCTTTCTTTCTCTTAGTTGTCTATGTAATCGTACTTTATATCATTCTGTAAAGCTTTCATTTTCTTTTTTCTATAACGATGGTTCAATATTAGGACGTTTTTGGTTTGTTTTTGATAAAATGTTTTCCTTGCTGAAATGTGAAACAAATCTTGACTTGTTCATTTTTGAGAAATTAGATCAGGATGAAAAGATGAGGCACTATAATAATTATTGTTGTATAGCACCGACATTAAAACTAGTGATTTTTGAGAAGAAGAAGAGTATCTCAAATTAACCAAAAACACTTAAAAAAAAAGAAACCGAGATGCTCTAGGTATATGCACTTTTGAAATTCCAACCAAATAAAAGTCAAGGATTCATATTTAAGGGGGGGGGGGGGGGGGAACAGTTTGTGAAACATATTGTAAACAACCATCTAATAGATACACTCCGAAATTTCATTTGTTATTCATATTTTCTCCCAAAAAAATTGAAATTGTTTGGAATGAAAACATATTAACCCCCACCATATTGAATAGTGAACTTATAGAATCAGAGATGAATTGATATGAAGATAATTATGCACACATTATTGCATTAGCAAAGATATTAACAGAATATATCAGTGGCTTGCTTTCACTGATGATGCAATCTGCAGGTTTTATTTTATTCAAACTCTGTTTAACTGAGTAGCTATCTTTAGCAGCCTCAAGAATGAATAGGTTATGATCGGTTCAGATATTGTATTTACTACTTCATACCTAGTATTCTTGAATAGAAAAAAATTACGATTGTCATTATTTCTTTAGCTTAACCAATATTTAAAAAACTTGCATGAAGCAGACACGATAAAATCTGCTACACTCGTTAGGTTCCTATTTCATCGGCAGTGCAGTCATGTAAAATTTACTTATGATGTAAGGAATATTTTGCGGTGAAAGTATCTTCCATAAAATTAAGAACGGCAATAACTATCTTTCCATGAAAACTAAGTCGAAAACAAAAAGGCCAATATATTTTTTTAAATGTACGCAGTATACCTCTAACTGGTATACTTGTTTACTGAAGGGAGAGACAATTGTTACAATCAATGAGGCCTGAGTGCTTTTAACAACCACAACAACAAAATTAATATAATAAGAAGAAAAAGAATAGTACTTAAATCAATAATAATAATAATAATAATAATAATAATAATAATAATAATAATAATAATAATAATAATAATAATAATAATAATAATAATAATAATAATAATAATAATAAATAAATAGATAAATAAATAAATAAATAAATATAAATAATAAAAAATACAACTAAGTTACTTGATAGACGTGTATGCCTGACAACAGAGCTTTTTTTTTTAAACTATTAAGTTACTGTCTGCAACTGTGAGCTGATAAACAGGACATTTTGTCTCAATAGAACTTTAGCAGCACAGAAAACAAAGACATGCATTCACCTAAATAGCTCTTTATTAGAAACAAAAGCTGTCGTGCACGGATGTGCAGGTGCTGTGAGCAGAGTTGCTAGTTTTACTGGTTGAACCCGGTCTAACTCAAGCATGCCTGGTCCAAGTCTCCATACCTTTCAATACAATAACCACATCATGCATACACTTCTGTCTGAGTTAGAGGATTATGGTTATTATTTATTCAAATTATGCTTATATTTTTTGTTTTCAATGGTAATTCAATGGTAATCTATATTCTCGTATTCATTACAAGTTTGTACGTGGAAGAATTCGTTTTTCCGTGTGCATAGATTTGCATATAGAATATTGTTAGTTTGTTTGCTGTTAGTAAAAGGCAGACCGTGTACATTGCATCTTAATTCGTGTAGTTGTTTTACGAGTAAAAAATTATCGGCATTAGTCATGTTGGATTCATGGTGTGTAACATCATAGGTTGACTGGGTAGCTGTCACGACGTTGACGAGTTAGAAGGTTTTAATTAGTTAATACTCAAGTGTCTGAGTGATAAGAGCAAGTTTCTCGAATCATATAAAGGAAATCTCTCTCTCTCTCTCTCTCTCTCTCTCTCTCTCTCTCTCTCTCTCTCTCTCTCTCTTCATTAATCAATCTATTTGTCTTTTATTCCATTCAATGATCCAAAATGACAAAACTCGAAGATTTATAGATCTATCTGGAAAAGACACACGCACAATAAAAAAACATATTGAGACAGGAGAGAAAACTGAGCCGGGAACTAAGAAAGGAAATGATTGTACTCGTACTATCAAACATCTCTTGGTCAGTAAAGTTTTCAGCTATCAGTAATATGTTTGAAAGCTTTGTAATGGTGGGAGGAGAGCAGCAGCTGACAGCAGGTCGGTCAACCACATACACAAATCTCGAACCACTTGCTCAGGGGCCTGGTGAATCAGGGAGAGTGATTTGTCGCTTGGATGACCATCAGTAGGTCTAGGGGCGGAGTGTCACACGATAATTGTAGCCACAAGGGACGCAGTGATACTGGGATGGAAAGAGGGACACAGAGAGGAAGCCAGATAAATTAAGAGACAGAGAGTGAGAAACAAAGAATTTTGAGGAGGTATAGTGAGAGAGAAAGAGAGGCAGACAGAGAAGGGAGGCGGGGGGGGGGGGGAGAGAGAGAGAGAGAGAGAGAGAGAGAGAGAGAGAGAGAGAGAGAGAGAGAGAGAGAGAGAGAGAGAGAGATGAGGAGACACATAAAATGTAAAGCTAGTAAATGGAAAATGAGTATAAAGAAGGGAGATCAAGAGAAACAAAAAAGCGCATGGTGAGGAATAGATAGGAAAGAAAACCATTGCAGAATGTAGAGAAAGAAACTAAAAGAAAAAAAAGAAGTTCAGGTAAGAGATATGCTAAAAAATTCTGCAGCAAGAAGTGACGAGAAACGGACCAAATGGAAGATTGCATTACGACTTGTTATCCCCGGTATCAGACAACCGAGTCAAACGTTGGAACGGCTTGAAATGTTGGGCCGCACGACTTTCGTCTCCCCCGAGATGTTGGGGGCCAGGTGTTCACTCGTATTGTTCTAGCAGGGTACAGGACATTTCACGCTGGGGTAAGCCGCCATTGTGGGGCAGGCGGGCGAGTTTACGCTTTGCTGTATGCTGTAAGGGCCTATAATCCGCTGCCTCGTTGGATATATTAGTCAGGTATTTAGCATTCTGGTAGCAGATTGGAGAGCAACGAAACATGGTGGGAAATGGGTCTACCTCACAGACCTCTCAACAGCCCTGCTAGTGTTGGCATGTTGGATTATAAAGAAGCTATTTTTTTTTTAATCTCGAAATTTACCTGGTAAAAAGAGTTCCAGAATCAATTTAGACTGGTTTGCGATCATAGCCTTAAATTGGGATTGATAGCGAATAAGATAGCATAAATAAAACATGTTAAGTAATAATTTATTTTTTTAAATCTTTAAAGATTTCTAGGAAAAAGAATTTTAAAACTAATACCATCAGAGTGGTATGTGATCATAGCTCTAACAGTCAATGGAGATTAATAGCGAACATGGTAAGGATAAAAAAAGAAAAGTTGGACACTGTTAGACAATCATGTAAAACCACAAACTATTTTAAGTCATTTCAAACAAAACAAAAAAAAAATGGGGGAGGGGGCAAAAGCAGCAAGATAGGGGACAATCATACATCAAAGAAAGGATAAATGATAATATTATATCCTCTGGCAAAGGAATTATATAAAACGAACAGGGTAGCAAATCCAGGTAGAATTGAGAACAAGGACTGCCATAACTCAAAGTCATTTCTGTCCTCTTGGTTAAGTCCAATATGTTTTCCACGGTTTCCTTTTTCAACGATTGAATATTAAGAAAAACAATTGCCACTGAATCTTGGTTTTCAGTGTGAATCGACTTCCGCTTTCTTTCTCTTTCCTCTCTTTTTTTAACTAACACGGTTTCATTGTTACTCATTGCATGGACCCAGGCAAAGAATTAAGGCTATATTAAGTTTTATGCGCAAGGTCATATGATTTCTCAGTAAAACCAAACAAGCTTTAGCCTACACAAGAATGCCGCGTCATTTTCTACAAATAAGCCATACAATTCGACGAGGTCAATGCGTCACTTCCGGTCGATTTATGATGGACGTGCTCTACAACTAACAACTCTCATGCCTTTACTTTCTAAAAGCTTAACAGGATCCTAATAAACAATATGTCAACTTCTGAAAGCTTAAATTTCTTAAACTTTACACTAAAAGGGTATGAAAATGAAAAAAAAAAAATGCAAACATTAATTCTGCACTGTAGGGAGTGTTGGCCGGAGTGAGCGCGTGGCGACCTCGCAAGATGTCGTCAGATTAAACATCTACCAAGCCTAATCCGTTAACCATCTCTGAGTTTAGCTGTCTCTTCAGTTTTATCTTTCACACGTTTCTCTTCATCTTCAGTTCCAGTTTATTGTCACAAGGTCTTGGGTTTCCGAGCGGTCCGTTCCGACATGTCCCCTCGCTTGGCTCTCGGCCACACGAAAATACGGAAGCGGCAATCTGCGAGGAGAAAGGGCGAGTACACCGAGCCTTGTTTACTCGCGTGTCATCAATAAATGAAGCGTGTGTAGTTCTGAATAGAAAAAAAAAAGTTAGTCAACACACATACAAACGAGTAGTGGCAACGGGACGCCAGCATTATGAGAAACATGGTCTTTGGGATTCATTGACGTAATACGTTGGGAGTATTTCATTCATTAAAAAAAGACTGAAAATCGACTCTGGGTGTTGTAATCGAAACAGAGGGCGGGGGGAGAGAGACACAGAGAGAGAGAGAGAGAGAGAGAGAGAGAGAGAGAGAGAGAGAGAGAGAGAGAGAGAGAGAGGGACAGACAGACAGACAGTAAGACAGAGGGACGGAGGGGGAAAAGACAGTTAAGATGAATAAAAACGGTTTATAAAGATAAGGTGGGGGGGGGGGGGTGAGAGAGAAAGCAAAAAGGAGAGAAGAGGAATATATAGAGATATAGATGCAGAGAGATAAAGAGAGAGACATACATACATACATACATACATACATACATACATACATACATACATACATACATACATACATACATACATACATACATACATACATATATACATACATACTGACAGACATACAGACAAACAGACAGGCAGCTAGTCTGTCGACTGATCCAGAGAGAGAGAGAGTCTAAAATACAGCGTGATCAAGGGTCAAAAGACATGTTTCCAAACGTAATTTGTTGCTTCTTCGAAGATTCATGATGAAAAACGAGGGACTTAAAGTATTCTTATTCTATATCGAACGAATCTCGCTTTATCATCTCCCATCATCTCCTCTACACTTCCTGTCATCTGTGTGCCAATCCTAATTATAGGGATCAAATCTCAAAATGTGACCCAAGCTCGAAACTGCAGCAGCTGCCGATTTTGAAAGAAATTTTAAAAAAATTGCTTCGTCTTCCATTGCCATTGATGCTATTAAAATATACCTCTATAATTATGTAGAATCCTGTTCCTAAAAAAAGTTGCATGTACGGCCTTTACACCACTAGCTTTTTCTCTCTTCTGTCACGGTTACTTTCGCTTCAGTCATCCTGACCGGGAAGATTTCAATGACATTAACTAAATATGGGAGAGAGAGAGAGAGAGAGAGAGAGAGAGAGAGAGAGAGAGAGAGAGAGAGAGAGAGAGAGAGAGAGAGAGAGAGAGAGAAAAGCAGAGTTTTCTCGAAGTGCACAGGGGACATATCTCCCTAAGGATTACTCATGAAAAAAAGGGGAAACCAGGTCACGAATGAAGTACCTGCACAGGCAGTTATGTTTGTCTCTATATTCCTACTCCTCTACTTATCTATCTCTCTCTATCTTTCAATCTATGTACTTTTTTTATCTATCTTTTTATCTACACATCTGCCTATCTACATAATGTCACTGTAAATAGGTATGAAAAAATATGAGATAATTATACATATATATATATATATATATAATTATACTTATCCTATTCGTTTGTGTATCCGTCTGGCTGTCTATTTATATTTGCCTCTACTTTATCACCTCTCAAGAATGGTTAAACAAACCAACGACTGGCGTTGTGCGGAGTGCTAACCCTTGCAGTAAATGATCATCCGGGCAAGCAATTCTCCAATCTATATTTCCAAGATGTAACAGATTTCAGACCGCTTCAGGCCAAGGGATCAAGGTGTAAGCGGACTGTTTCACTTTCTACCGAAATGTAAATCTAAACCCTTTTCACCGAGGGTTATTTACAAAAAGTAAAATAAATCGCATGTATCAGAAACTTATGAATACCATAGAAGGATCTATTTTTGTCAATGGAATACTTTTTAAAAAAAATGAGGATTCAATCGTTTGCAGCAAAGAAAAATAACGGAATTGAAATAAGGCTTTTACAGCGCATATCTTTATCGATATATTTCAGGAATCGATATTCTGTTAAGCAATAGAATGTCTTTGCAACACATGTTTTGAGGTTAGTAGGGAAAGCGTGCAAGGGGCCAAAACGAACAAAAAAAAAAAAATAAATAAAATAAAATGAGGAAAATTGATCTATAAATTAAGCGTGCGATTGAGGTCTAGATAAGATACGTAGCCCTAGGCGCTAATTTTCCCCGCATTGTCGTCTGAAATAAAACGTGAAGGGAAAACACCCACAGCTGTGGAACTTTTGGGCCGAAAATCGAACGCGGTGGGCGTGTTGGCGTTCTAGTTGAGCTGTTCCGTGTCCTGTCGATAAGGCCGGTGCGATATATGATAGTGAAAAGGGAGCGTCTCTCTTCATTGGAAGGGTGCAATCGATCAACGAGCTTCGTCAAGAAGATAAGTCTTCTCATCGTAAGGGGCAAGTAACCCAGTCTCGCCGTCAGTCATTATCTGTCTCCCTGGGGTTCCATGACTGTCTTCTCTCACTCTCTGCTCATATCTCCATATAATATTAATTTCTCATTTTGTATACCCCTATCGTGCTATCTATCTTTATCATTTTGTATACTTTGTATTTCTTGATTAGTTTGTCAGCGTATACCTTCTTTTGTGTACAATCATCAGTTGGTGTCCAGCCTCTGTAACTTTAAATGACGATTTTAATTTATTTTGCTATTTCCGTTAGGCCTACAAACTGTTACTGTTTGTCTGTGCACGTGAACTTAACAATATTGTTTCAATATATTGAATACTGACTTATACTTGATTAATTAAATTCTTTTTAATTTAAAAAAAAAAAGTAGAAACATTCTATTTCCTTTTCATTTTGTAAAATAAAAGATAAAGATATTGATGCTGTCTGGTTTTACAAGTAACCGGCATTATTCTTTCATGGTTAAACAGAAGGAATGACCAAACTGAAACGAACAATAGATAAGTAGATTTTAGAACCATTTATTCACATCAAATGTGTTTCTCCATGCAGGGAATTGCTGGTTAGATGAGGCCCCAAACTAATCACGACTTGGATCAAATCCTAGAACTACTATATGAGCGAGCCGGAAAAAAATGATGTTTGAAATTAAAGTCATTTTCCTTGTTAATGTTGGAGCTTATAATTAAGCATCTTTTGTCACTCTTGACTCTGTCTTTAAACATTCTTACTACTGATTTGTTAACAGAAAAATAACTTTCGCAAATTTGTCTTCAAATTTTAGTAATCACTTATTTGAAATTAAACCTAAAAAAAATCTGATTAAGTATGAACCACTTTTATGATTTTATAGAGGGCGGGTACTTTTTTGTTCAGTATATTTTGTTTATACTATTAAAACTTCACTACTTGATCCGTTCTACAAACTTCCCGCTTCTTAATTGATTAGGCAAATCATATTTTTCATACAAAAAAAAATAATAAACAATCTTGTTTTTGTAATTTGCTCTTCCACCTAAATTGATTTGTCTTGTTCTGTTCTTCCTAACAGTTATTTAGCTATAAATTAATCAACAAATTTTATTTATCTCATGGGCTATTAATCTACGTATTATTCTTTCTTTCTATCTATCTACTATTTTGCGACCTAACATTTTGCCCATCGATCGAGATGCTTATTTCATTTTTTTATTGTATCGAAGAGATCTCTGCTTTGCTTCTTTTTCCACCCACTCTCCAGCTTTCTTTCTCTTTCTCTCTCTCCCTCCCCCCCCCTAACACACACACATCACGGGGAACCTTCATTTTCGCCTACTCCCCCTTCATCCGTATCGCTATGTCAACAAATCAACGCAAGCCTCACCAATGTTGACTCGGGCTTATCCCTCTCATAGACTTTACACACCTACTAAACGCCAAAACAAGAGCGGAGGTCACACCTTCAACCCTCGCCGACACTGATTGGGACCGTCCATGATCAAAGGCCTTGTTATCGGCATCGGTCCCAGCTAAGGGCAGGTCAGTTGCAACTGTTGACACCTGCTCGTCCACGGACCGGGAGATTATCCCTGAGCTGATCCCGTTTTTTGAAAGGATTAGGGATCATTTCGCAGTAACAGATATCTTCACAGGAATCCTAGATAAATATAGAGGAGTAAACTGTTAACAGACATGATTGTGGACAAATTGAGTGGATGATGTCAGCAAACATCGCAAATATCGTTAGGAAAGCAGAAAAGAAACTGCTAGAATGATAGACAGACCAGGGGTCAGATGCTTGTGCTCACGACTGATACGGGTATTATCTAAAATCATGGACAGATACAGACAAGAGTGGCTTAACAAAGTGGTAGTAGACAATATTATAGAAGACATAGATTGGGTTTAAAGAAGAGAGAAAGGGAGAGAGAGAGAGAGAGAGAGAGAGAGAGAGAGAGAGAGAGAGAGAGAGAGAGAGAGAGAGAGAGACAGAGAGAGAGAGACAGAGACAGAGACAGAGACAGAGACAGAGACAGACAGACAAAAATTTAATGAAAATGGCCTATACATAATTAGATACAACAAGAGTTTGTATCAGATCTCTTTCGTTTTGTTTGTTTTTCTTTCATGCTAAATTGTCTAACAGTCATTTATGATAAGGATCTGTAAAAAGTTATCAACCAGTTGATTTTTCGGAAAAAAATATATATAATTATGTTATTGACCTTGTCGTCAGTACAAGGCAGCAAATAATCGAGATATCAAACTGGTGACGCACAATCAAACAAGAGAACAGCCATGATGCGCCCGATTCTTGACATTGCAAGATTGCCGTCACAACAGCTTCATCTTCTTTACATTGTAGTTTTTTTCCCCCCAATATTAACTTAGTGAACTAGTTTTCCACCTAAGAGTGGCGTTAGGAAACCCGGGTGTTTTCTTACCGCAGCGACGACAAAGGTAATAATCATTGTCGTTTCTAGATTCTCACAGCCAACGATTATTATTTACGCTGGTCCGTCGCTGAGTCCTTCCCCCTCTACACCTGTGACAAGACACATAACAACATAGCTGCAACTATACACGATTGTCGTTGGCTACTCTCTGCCACGCGAGTGGGGAGGAAACAGCCACAGAGAAGTTGGCCTACAAAATCACCGAAACATTCTCAATATTGACAAAATCAATTTTTTTGGAGAGTTTGTTAAAATGTTCTATTAAAATAATTAGAAAGTAGTTTAGAACTGGAAATGTTGGTGAAGAGGGGGAAGAGGTGGAAGGGGTGTAGAGATTGTGTCAAGCGGCCCTTTTATGGACACCTCGAAGCAGACATTTTAAAAACCAGATCCTGAAGAAGCATTTAGCTTTCTAGATTCTGCCGAACGGTTCCAAGAGTTACATTAAAAAAATGTGAGTTTTTGAGTTTAAGTAGGATGTGGAAAAGATAATTATGTTCCTTTGAGCAAAAAATCCACGCTTTATTTTGAGCTCCAAATCTGTCATTTCAAGCAGTCATAATTTTTTTTTGCGAGTAACATGTTGCATTTGCATGCAAAATGTCACGTGATCTCTTTAGAAGTAGAAATCAAGTAACAAAGACCATTGACTGATTTTTTTTTTTTTTTTTTTTTTGGGTCGCACCTTGAACTTTGCAGTTTGAATTCTTACTCCTGTCGGCAGAATGATATGAGCTTTCTCTCCTTGCCTCGGGCCAGTTTAACATCTGCTACGTTTTAATGAGATGCTTCATTGAAATCTAGGTGCGCCTATTGGATATGGGTCAACCTCACACACAAACCCAATGGTAAGCAGAGAGGGTCTAGAATCTATGTCTTTCCTGCTTCTCAAGGCTCAAAGTCTTCGGTCTGCTCGGTTTTCCCAGGTTCCATTGTCTTAGACTTGGGCAGCTGAAACAATGATCTCCACCTGCCCCGGCTCTGATACCTTGCTCTAAGCCACAAGTTTACCCGCAGTCCCCTCTGTAGGTGTGATAAAATGCACGCCTTCTCAAACAGCTTAAAGCGAGTCTCCCACCCAGCTAAGCCCCTACTTTGTTTTGAATTTGTTGACCACATCCGGATACCTGTTTATGAAAAGAGAGGGGAAAAGAGGGGAAAATTTGTGTCTGTGGAGGCTGACAAAAGTCATAGAGCGAAAGCAAAAGTGTCTTCTTATTTGAAATAAAAATGGAATTTCTTCTATGACATATGTCAAGAGAACATCCACCATTCTTCTTTCCCATTTCATTAAGATTATCCGACGACAACAGCAACAACCACTACTACTACTACTACTACTACTACTACTACTACTACTACTACTACTACTACTACTACTACTACTACTACTACTACTACTACTACTACTACTACTACTACTACTAATACTACTGCTACAGCTACTTCTACTGGTACTCTTGTACCGCTGTTACTGCTTGATGCCCTTGATATACACTGATAATGCTACCCCCTGAAAAGAAAAGTATAATGTTTATAAACACCATCGTAATGATAATGATGATGATGGTGAGGATGATGGCGTCACTAATTATATTGATAACAATGATGAGGGTGTAGGATACATAAAGCAGTGCACACTTTTTTCCTTGCATCATCACTTGCTCTAATTTATCCGCCACGAGTTGTTGAACAGGAGAGCGCACTACTGTTATATCACCCCTGACAATAGCTGTTGCAGCTGGGGTTAATAATAATAAAATTAATCTCACACCACGAAATCTCGATCGCGATCTGTTCTATTCCTAACGTACCTTGTAATCACTCCTGTAAGATAAATCGCGATTACTCCAAGAAAGTGGGTTAATAACAAGAAATCAATACAGAGGATAAATAGACAGAGGATTGTCAATATAGATAAGAGCACTGCAGCTCTTTATTGCGCTAAGCAATGAGACGTACATGTAATTTTATATTTTGCTATCTCGAGGTAAAGCTTCCTCCTCAAAAAGCGATTCAAAACAAAAGGTAGTGGGAAATGTACAAAAATGTCAGCTCTTCATTAATTTGCAGAAGACCTCAAGATCTCAGACACAACCTGTTGAAAAAAAAAAAAACCTTTTAAAATCTAATGTTATTTATTTCAAGTGCTTGCTAATATTTACTGAGGCAAAACTATTCCGTAGCAATTCATAATATCTCTTAGAAAATATATACATGGTGTCTGAGAATATTTTGCTTTATGCCAGAACCGAATCGTTGAAGAAGAGAGACCAGAAGGGTCCGGAAGAGACTTGATGTGAATAATTCTGATAAAGACGGAGAGGGGAGGGGCTCGGGCGAGGGGGAGGAAGAATGGTGACAGAGGAACCGTGAAAGGATTTTCGAGTGCGCCTTTCGTCCTTTTCAGCGGCCGTTCTCTTCGCTCCACGGCCTGTTTAAACGTAGCCACATTTGTACAATGCAGGCCTTAGCCATGCAACACAATCGCTTCGGCGCACGGCGTTTTCATTGCGTGGAAAGATTTACTCCGAACGGTTAATATTATTGAATGAATGGAATTAAAGCGTGTCACTTTGATAATAGTTAAACGCACAGACATAGAGAGCCCCAGCGCCAACACCGATCAGCTCCGCTGCTTGCTCTCCTGCGCTCCAGTAGAAGTCGTTTCTTCAGCATTATTGTGTGCCCTCAATGTGACTGTGAAGTTACTTTTTTTCCCCCCATTTATTCATGAAACAAAAAAACAAAACAAAACAAAACCAAAAAAATAGAAAAAAAAATTGGAGCTGAAAATTAAAGGGAAAATTCCTTATGTCTGTGTTTCTCTTCTCTCTCTCTCTCTCTCTCTCTCTCTCTCTCTCTCTCTCTCTCTCTCTCTCTCTCTCTCTCTCTCTCTCTCTCTCTCTCTCTCTCTCTCTCTCTCTCTCTCTCTCTCTCTCTCTCTCTCTCTCTCTCTCTTCATTCTTCTGATTTTTCTTCCGTGTATGATACGCACTCACATTCAGCCATGCATTCCACAAAACTTTTCAATCTATCTATGCAAAATCGAAGATCGCAGCTTTTGTACAAGAAGATGAGCTTCGGTAATATTTGCATAATCAACTTTTGCGAGTGTTTATTGAAAACCAACCTCTTCATACCTTTGGTACTGAGAATGAAAATGCATGTATTTGGACTTTAATCAGGATAAACATAATAATTAAACATTTCATTTAAGTAAACTACTATTTAGGTATTTACATGTATTTTTGTTTCCTATTGCTCGAGAATTGTTTAAATATAGTCAAGTCGTTCTTTTGTTTGTTTTCCGTGTCCCTTTCTGTCTTTTGTTTTCATCATGTAACATCCTCGTGGTATTTTCTAAAACATTTCTACGTCGTGGAAAGAGAAACCGGATTTTTGTTCAGACTTGCAATCAGTTCTTTGTTTTTGTAATATTTTTATCAAGGTTTTTGATAACGATGCCCGCCTGAACAGGTTTTGAAATAATTGGCACCTATCAAAACTGTAGAATTGCAAAGCATTGTGGATATAAATCTTTTTGTATATATTTTCTCAACCTCTTAAAAAGACATTAATCTGGCCTACTGTCAATCTTATCAAGAGCATCCTAAAAAGGAGACGACATATTGGCATTTATCAGAAATCTGCAGCTGGATAACACTGACATTTCGATGTTTAATTGATTTTGTGTATCTTTACTGGAATGTTTTTATAACTGGTTTATCTAGAGTATCGCATTCTGTTGGTTATTTTTTGTTTGTTTTTGTTTTTTTTAATTATGTTTATCGATCTGAAATATTTGATAACTGGTTTATATAACGTCTTTCCATCTGGAATGGTTTGATTACTGGTCCATTTTTACTGTGAAATGATTATGAATCTGTCAATTAATATATCTGTCTATCAAATAATAATTGTTTCTTTATATCTATCTAGTTTGCTATCTTTTTTTTTCTATCCTTCTATTGATCCATCTTTCTTGCTACTCTATAATTATATCCTCCATCCATGTATTTATCTACACATCGCGATATTCATAATGTTATTGTTGTTCTCTTGGTAATTGCACTTATCTCTGCATTGCAATACATGCTTATATTTCTTTTTCCTATCTCCCCTAACGCGTGCGCTGTGTGTGTATTTCAGTGTCACGGTTCGGCATGAGCCCCAGCTCCTGCATGGCGTCTTCCATGGGCGGAATGGCCGGCATGTCATCAGGGATCAACCCTGCCCTCGGCATGACCCATCTGGGAGACCCTACCAAGGGTGGCATGGCCGGCTTTTCTCTCGCCCAGCGCCGCAAGCGTCGAGTGCTCTTCTCTCAAGGACAGGTCAGTGCAAGTCAATTGGTTCTCATTACAGTCTTGTTTTAGACACCATTTAGACACTAGATCTTGGTTTTCTTAAAAACAGGGCTAAATCTGCCCAAAGGTCCTTCTTGACTCATCTTTTCCGACAGTTCAGAATATCATTAAAATTAATGCAAAGACATAATAAGGAAAACACTTCCCTGCTGTATCATTTCAAGACAGGTTGGTTTCGAAATGATATTACACAAAACCCTAAATTAATTTGTTTCCGTTTTTTTTAATATACAATGGAATACAAGAAATGAAGAGTTTATTCCAGCCTTCATATTTTGCTGTAGCGGTTATTTAGAACTGTAATAACGGTTTGTATGATCTAATGTAGGTCTAGATCATGAAAAGAGTTTGTTTTATCCCATGGTAAATTTGTAACCTTCTAAACTTCAATTTTTTTTTTTATTTTGCAAACCGAAACAGATTTGCCACCGTGTAGACAGTAAGTTTTTATAAATCACTTTTGAAAAACAAAAATGATTTTCAGATATGTTCCAAGCCCTCTCTGTTTTTTCATATAACTTTGCAGCATGGATGATAACATTATAATGTTGTTTGTTGAAATTCTCAAACACCAGATTACAATGCTCGAGAATGAATGAAAATGATAGCTTAATTTTTCAACATCACTTTTCCGTTCAAGTAATGAATATCTTTTTGTATCCACTTGCTCAGGTTTACGAACTTGAGCGACGCTTCAAGACGCAGAAATATCTATCTGCTCCGGAGCGCGAGCAGATGGCCATGAGCATAGGACTGACACCCACTCAGGTGAAGATTTGGTTCCAGAACCACCGCTACAAACACAAGCGTCAGCAGAAGGACCGCGAGAAGATGGAGACCTCATCCTCCAACAAAGACTCTTCTAGTCACAAGCACAGCAGCAGCGGCGGCGGTAACAACACCAACAACTCAGGGTCAGGCTCCTCCTCCAACTCCTCCTCGGGATCATCCCCCAGAAAGGTTTCCGTGCCAGTTCTTATTCGCGACGGGAAATCCACGTCTGACGGCAGCACCGGAGGTGGCGGCTCCATGTCCGGCGGCTCCACTGGGTCATCGTCCCTGAGCAACCATGGTCAGCACCATCTAGGAGGAGGAGGGGGAGGGAGTGGAGGAGGTGGAGGCATTGGTTCTCCTCACGGAGGATCCCTTCACTCATCGTGCGCCATCAACAACAAGAATGGACTTTCTGTCTCATCCGCCTCGTCGTTGCACCATCACCATCACCATCATGATAACTTCCTCAGCACACCGTCTCCGGACATCAGCGCCTCTCTAAACTCAATGGGTTTGAACCAGCCTCCATTGGGTCATCATCATGGGCTGCACCCTGGTATGGGTTACACCTCAGCAGCCGTCAACGGGAACGCGTTAGCGTCCCACTCGCCCTACCTTGTCAACGGTCGGACTTGGTAGACCCAGGCTCTCTAACCCTCAAAGATGAGGGCACACTGCCCTCTTCTCTTCTCTTTAAGCCTGTTCAGTCTGCAAACAAGGCGATTTTATCTAACCGTTTATGAGACTTTTCAAGACTCGAATTTAGGACGCAAAAGAAATAAAAAGTAACTCTGAACATCCGATTTGGAATGAAGGTGTACATGAAACCCGATATAAGGCCTAAAGTTTAGAGTTGCAGAACCTCCAGTGGTGTACTTTAGTGCACTCTACAAATTATAGGACAACGCTGGTACTGAGGAGCAAAGTAAAGCTTTGGCGTTCAGAATTAGGATCAGCTGAAAGAAATTTATTTTAGAAAAAGAGAAAAAAATATATATATTTGAGACTAACAGGGTAGGTACCAAAAAAAAAAAAATAAAATAAAAACGTTCTTGGTTGCCTACTTCAAAGGCATGCGTCCATTTCCATGGACTCATTCGTTAGAATAAGGTGAGGACATAGATGTACAGACAAATATCCAAACATATTTATTGACTGTATGTGCCCCAGTTTCAATGCGAATACAATATTGGAAAAGATGAATCAGGTATTGTGTTGATTTTTGCCTTCAGATGTGCTGAACATATCTTCTTTCTATCAAGATCAAGGCAAAGGCAACTTGTGTTCAATATATTGGAAATTCATTTTCAGAAGACGAGAAAAATAGCACTGATTGTAATGACGCTACTCAGCAGAATGCAAAAAAAAAGCATCTATTAGTTGCAAGATATGTCACCAACTGAATGACAATTAATATCCAGACATTTACATCACAGGCGGGCAAGCATGATGGTTTCATTTTTCTATAAGAAAAGCACCAAGAGCCACTACGACAATTCTTTTTTCTTTTTTTTTTTTCCACAATTGTAAATGTTTAATGGATTTAAGTACAAATATCTCGACCATTCGAGATCACCATAAGAACGTGAAGACCGACTACACATCTTTCATTCAGTTCTGCCTGACAAATAAAGTAATGATCAGCGGTCAGACTAATTTTCTGATCTTTCTCTCTGAACATGTCGTCTTGCCTTGAAGCAATAAAATACTCCATCAAGGAACAGGCGAACTCAAAGCTGTATGTGGAAGCGAAGTTGTAGTAGAACCCAATGTGTACTCAAGAAGACGATGACCATTTTCAAAGAAAAGGGAGACCGAACTTAAGATAATGGACATCAGAAAATCCGTATCATTGGGATGACAATATCCATTTGCGCACCCTTTTTGACGTAGCTTGTGGCATTACCTTCAACATCAGTGACATTTTCTTATTATATTCACCGAAGTAATCAAGTTATCCCTTTTTACCAAGGGTGATAAACTCCAATACCTAGATGAGAGACCAAGGGCTTGTCTCAACCCATGAACTCAGTTATGACGAAACTTTTAAGCAATCATATCTGCGCCATCAGGCACCCAGCAGAGTGCGTCTCTACCAAGAACGTTAACATGGCCTCTATCGTTCAGTGTTTGAGAGAGAGACACCAGCACCAAACAACCAAACAAGGTCACAGTAAGGATCACTCATACGTCCTTATAAGGGCATCCGTGATGATCCTATGACTTCATCGTTTAAAAAACTTATGTATTATGCCAAGTAGGAGTGGGCACTGCCTCCTCTCAATATTCACATAATTTTAATTCTTTTACAGTTTGTCTTTTTTGTTTTTGTATTATTTCGATCATGAAACACACGCAAACACAAACACTCACGAAAAAAAATAAACAAAAGGAAAAAAAAACAAAACAAAAAAACCAACATAATATTGTTGTTACCTGCAATTTATTATTTGGTCACATTTTTATAGCTGCATTTTATTAACTATCAGGTCAAATGCCGTCGAAAGTTGCGGTGATAATTATGTCCAATATTTGTGAGTTTATTAGTGGTTAACGCCTGCCTTTAGGCGCGCACACTCAAACGAATACATGCAATTACACACGTAAGTCCTTTTTTTCCCCTAAGATAACCATTAGGGAAACCGGAGTAAACACTATCTTTTTTTCTCATACAATTTATATAAAAAAAAATTTGAACAGTTTAAGGAAATATAACAGAATTGATATTGCTGTACAATTGAATAAATAAGATTGAGACAAAGTAATGTTGCCCCCTGAAAATATTGACCGTACTAAAAAAAATCATGTTCACTTCGATGACCCAAGGGATTTGGATATTCTCTGATCTTTTGATCTTTAAGTGCCAGAAATGAGCTTACCTGATTATTCAAAACAATATTTCATTTATAAATAATTTCAAACCTTCAAAATAAGAGCAAAAGGCATATAAGACTTGGGATTGCTTTCTTCTAGAATTTTACATTGCAACACCTGACTTGTTTGCACTAATGTCTTGGCAGATAACCCTGAAGTTTGTCTTTGTTATTTCATCCTGATAGCGGGATAGAGAATAAGGGTTCAGGACACTCTTCAAACCGCCTTACCTTCAAAGTCATAAAATTCGGTCTAATATAAAATGTTAGACATTTTTATAGTGTTGCAAATAGAGGGTAGATGTTAAACCCCGATTTTTGCTGCTGGCAATAGAAAAATAGACTTCTCAAATGTACCGATTTGACCCGAACTTCCTACAATCTTCGTATTGTAAGGCTTGGTGTTTTTGCTCCAAGTTCTCTGTTTTAGCGCTAACAAAAACACTTTTCATCGCGCTGTTTTTAATTACATGAATTAGTCATATAAATATATTTTTTCCTGCAACAAA